>CM035155.1:77953400-78176934 GCA_020205615.1 Panax quinquefolius
AAATAAATAAAACCAAGACATCGGGTCGTAATAAGGCTTACTGGACTAATTACCCATTATTTATTTAAGATAAAACGATTTGTGGATGAATTTCCATAAAACCTTTGTGAAAATTTAAAACTTATAGTCAATATGACTCCTCAACACAATTTGAAAATTTTACTCTTATGAGGAATGTATTGGGTAGCATGTGATGCTGTGTATGAATGGTGTAAGCTGTATAGTATACGGTGTAAGTTGAATTTTGGGGACAAAATTCATAGAAGAAGGGGTGAATGCGACGACCCGAGAATTTAGAAAATTATTTAAATCTTAAATATTGAATTAAGGTTAAATAATAAACCTAGACAGAAAATAAGTGAATGGATTTTAGATTTCTGAGAATGAATTTTGTGAATTTAAAATTTTTATGGTGAATTATTTAGGATTAAGGGTATATGTGAAAATGTTATGTGAATATGGTATTATATGTGTACAGAATGTGGTTAAGGGTCAAGGGTTGACTAGATAAATTTTATTAGTGTCCAAACCCTAAGTATATATTTAGAACGTCAACGTTCAGTTAGAAAATTCTTACGATTTATAAGAAACCTTAGATATCAGTTCTGGAAACCCTAATTTCGGTTCTGGGAATTTGAAACCCTAATTCGGATATGAAAATCCTAATTTAGGAATTTAAATGCTATGTATAAGGTTTTGTATTTTAATTACAAACCTAATTAGGGATAACCCTAATGATTAATTAAATTTTCTAATAATTTGGAAACCTTGATTCTTGGGTTATAAACCATAATGCCCATTTTGGGGAAAAACCTAATTATTATTAAAAAATTTAATCAGGAGATATTAATCCTAATTAGCAAGATTGAATTATGATTGGGAAATTTTAATATAATTAGAAAATCCTAATTATAATTTAGAAATGTAAATTATCTATTTTGAAAACCAAAATTTAGAAATCTTAGAAATTAAATTTCAAAAATTTTAGGGTTAAACCCTAAATCCTAAGGGTTAGGGCAAATGACAAGTATGCCCTTAAAATGAAAAGGAAAAAAGACTAAAGTACCATTTTCTTAATAGTTAAGGTAAAGATATGGCAAATCTTTAGTGATTCACCCATTTGATATTACCATGTGCTCAAATCTATCTCAAATCGATATTTGTGCCACCTATACCAACTAGATACATTGAATCAAAGCAATCAAAGATTAAAGTAAGTAAAATTACTTATTTTTCCTAAGCAAACTTGCCAAGCCAATCTCTCTCTCTCTCTCTCTCTCCCATTTTCGAAAGTTGATAGTAAACAAGACATAAAACAAAGCCATGCTCAGTTCATTGCCTTTCAATAACAGGATCAAGAAGTCAGAATCTAGATCAAAGCTATAAAGTTGTAAAAACCCTAAATCTTGAAAATCTTTGATTTGATGTTAAATGTTGTTAATGATTGGCTAGATATGTGTTATAGGGTGTCTTTTAATGATCTGGGTTGTTGGATCATGGATCCATAACATTTAGATGGACGATTTTGAGGTTTTTAGAAATCTGGAAAAAGTTAAAATTGTGGCCTGACAGTCATATGTCAGGGCCTCTAGATCTTTACCTGTTAGTTGTTAGGTGTGATTTATGTTTTGGATTTGTTCTATGCCATGTGGTCTGTGTTCTGAAACTAGAAATAGGGTCAGATCATGTGTATATTGAAAGATATAAGTAGTCAAACTGAGTTGACCAGCCACGATCGATTTTTTCTGGGTAACCCAGATTACCAAGAAAAGTCTGACAGTGATATTCATGACCCTAGATCTTGTTGTATTTAAAGAGTTTGGTCAAGTTATTATTTTGTTGTTGTAGCCTGACATGAGAACTACAGCTCTATGCTTTTAGATTACTCAGATCATGACCAGAATGACAATTAATCACGGTCAAACCTACGTTGACCAATCTGCTTTAAGAACAAATCTGGGTAACCCAGATTTTTCCCAGATCGCTCTGACAACATATTCATGAACCCAGATCTGACTTGTGTTTGATGATTTGATGGTGTTAATATATCTATTTTGTAATATGGTCTAGAAACTACAGATTAGTTCCTTTATGTCACTTAAACAACAAACATGATTCATTTAATGAACGGTCAAAGTTGACTGCTTAGTCAGGAAATCCTTTTCTGGAAAACCCAGATTTTCACCGGCCAAACTTTCTGACAAGGTTTTGACCAGCCTTGATCCATCACATATGATGTTGTAATATTAATCTAGTGTTATATTATTTTACCCCGTCATGAATACTACATTATTGAACCCTCATATTACATTGGTAAAGCTCATAACTCAACATTCAAGGCGTGCAATATAGGTACCTTGACTGTTCTTCATTTCTGGGAAACCCATAAATGGAAGAACAGTCCTGACATGATTTGTTATGGCCAATAACTCTCTGATTTGTTGTAACTCAGTCATGATGTTAGTTTATAGTTGTAGTATTACACTTATACTACAATCCTAACCCATCAGGCTGCCTAGGAACCTTGTGATCAAAGATCTAGAACCGGTCAAACCTACCCACTTGTCCACTGCCTATGCATTTCTGGGTTTGGCCAAGAACAACTCAAGAACACCTATAGCGACAGTTTCGTCGCTATAGGGCCCTTTAGCGACATTTATTTTTTGAAAATTAATTATTTTATTTAATAAATAGAAAACATGGTTTTTAAAGGTTAAAAATACAAAATAAATTTCTAAAAATTATTTTAGAGTCCGAAAATTAGTTTTAAATTATTTGGAGTATATTACATAAATATTTAATATTTTTGAAATATTAATGGTATTTATTTTATTTAATTATAATATTAAATAAATTAGTTAAAAATGATTTTTTTATACTGAAAAATCATGAAAAATTATATTATGGTGTTAGAAAATATTTGAAGTTATTTTTGATGAATTTTAATATTTTATGTTAAAATTTCATTAATAATTTATTATTAATGGTAATTAATTTATTTAATAACTATATTAAATAAATTATGGAAAAATAGGATTAATGATTTTAAAATCATATAAAAATTATTTATGTGTTATAAAAATATTTTAACTTATAAAATATAACTTTTGATATTTTGTCATGAAAATATTAATATTTTAATTAACGGATCTTTGGATTTAATGGTTTAAAATCATATAAATGTGATTTTAAGGTATTAAAATACTTTGATATATTATAATATTATGACATGTATTTCATTAATATTTGGTATTAAATAAATATTAATGATAAAGGAAATATGTGGTATTTAATTCATTTAAATACAATATTAATGATTGAAAAATCATTTTAAATTATAATAATTATGTGAAAATTATTACGAGCTTATGAAAAATATTTTGACTAATAAGAAAATTATCTAAGATAATTGTTAAGTGTCAAGCAGAGTTTAATTGAACTTAAACTTGTTATTTATTCGACTAAAGTCGTCGAGATGTCAGAATAATGCCAAACTCGACTCGGACTAAAATAGTTTAACGTGAGATTAGGTTTTATGTGCTGTATAGATGAATAGGGTTATGTGTTAATGTGTTTAGGTTATTTAAATATTGTGATGGTGTTATTTTAACTTAGAAAAAAATATTATTAATATTAGGTCTTCAGATGAAGCTTATTAAATTGCTTAGCGGTAATCAATGCTACAAGCAAGTTTTTCTTAACTCGACCTCGAGTTGTTTCATTCAAATATACCTGTGGTTAATCATTACTGATTTCCATGTCTATGAATTATTTATTCGCACTCTGTGCATAATGCAAGTATTCATCAGGTATGAAAGGCTGATCACCTTTATTACCATTCGGTCTAGATATAATTGATATATTCATACTCAATGTTCGTTCAGCTATAAAAGTTCATTCATGCTAGTTCGCAATGTATTATTGTTGAATTTTAGTCAACTTATTATTAAATTCTTTCAATCATGATATATCCTCAAATAAACTTTTACTTGCTGAGCAAACTTATGCTCACCCTTACTATATCATGATAAACATTGCAGATTAAGATGAATGTGCTAGATACAAGGAAAAGATAAAGACAAGTCCAGCTTTGGATTTTATGTGCAACTTAAATGTAATAGTATAATATGATAATATTGTTATATGTTAGACAGGTTATGAATTATGTAATAAGTTAAGGTTACTCGACCTTGGAAAAATAATGTGTATGTTTTGTGTATAAATAATTTATGTTTATATCTTCCGCAATAGTGATATACTGATTGTATCGGATCCGTGGTGTCTTGGGACCCGGATTCGGGGCTTTCACAGTATAATTTAACTGTGCATCGGTAAGGGTCTTGCTTGCATAATATATCACATGAAAAATCTTTTCCTTTCACTGACCCAAAACAGCCCCCACAGAATAATCACTGGCATCACGCGTCAATTCGAATGGCATGTCCCAATCCGGTATTGTAATTACTGATGCTGAAGTTAACCTTCTCTTCAAATGCAGACAATCAATCCTCATCAAACTTGAACTGTGCATCCTTCTCCAATATACTGCAAAGTGGTTTTGTTATCTTGGAGAAATCTTTTATGAATCTGCGGTAAAAGCTTGGATGTCCTAGAAAACATCAAACACCTTTTACTAAAGTTGTTGTTGGCAAATTTTTAATAGTCTTTAATTTAGCTCTGTTAACCTCAAGTCCCTTCTTCGACACCTTATGTCCCAAAATTATTCCTTCTTGTACCATAAAATGGAACTTTTCCCAATTCAATACCAAGTTCGTCACAACACATCTTCTCAAAACCATCACCAAATTATCTAGACATAAATCAAAAGAATCCTCAAATACTAAAAAATCATCCATAAATACCTCCACATTTTGCTCCACCATATCCAAAAAAATTGCCATCATACATCTCTGAAAGGTGGCTGGGGAATTGTATAACCCAAAAGACATCCTTCTGAAAGCAAAAGTACCATACAGACATGTAAAGTTTGTCTTTTCTTGGTCCTCTGGAGCTATAACAATCTGATTGTAGCCCGAATATCCATCCAGAAGGCAATAAAACTCATAACCTGCTAGTCTATCCAATATCTGATCGATAAATGGAAGTGGGAAGTGATCTTTCCTTGCAGCTTTGTTAAGCCTGCGGTAGTCCATGCAGACTCTCCACTTTGTTATTGTTCTTGTTGGAATCAACTCATTGATCTTATTAGAGACAACGGTCATACCACCCTTCTTCGGTACACATTGTACTGGGCTCACCCATGATTTATCTGAAATTAGATAAATAATGCCAGCATCCAACCATTTCAATACTTCCTTCTTGACCACTTCCTTCATGATTAGATTAAGTATTCTTTGTTGTTCCACCGAAGGCTTGCTATCATCTTCCAGTAGGATCTTATGCATACAGAAAGATGGGATGATCCCTTTAATATGTGCTATAGTCCATCCAATAGCTGACTTAAACTCTCTGAGAACTCTTAGCAGTTTTTCTTCCTGAAAAGATGTTAGTGCAAAAAAAATAATCCCAGGTAATTTTGAATTTTCATTTAAAAATGCATACCTCAAATGGTCTAGAAGTAGTTTTAACTCAAGTTCTGGAGGTGTCTTTGTATCAAGAAAATGCATAAGTTCTTCAGTCTATTGATCATCTAATTCTGAATTTCTAGCAATAACACTTCTCAATGGTTCATGATTCACCAAGCTCTATACTTCATCACTTAAGACCTTTTCCACCAAATCAACCATGAAGCATTCCTCATCATCTGTCGGAAATTTCAATATTGCCTTGAAAACGTTGAAAGTAACTTCTTGAGCATGAACTCGCATTGTGAGTTCCCCTTTCTAAATTTCTATCAAAGTTCTTCATGTAGCTAGGAATGGTCTTCCAAGTATGATTGGTATACTTCTATCTTCTTTATGGTCTAGTATGATGAAATCAGACGGAAAGATGAATTTATCCACTTTTACCAAAACATCTTCAACAATTCCCTGTGGATAAGTGATAGACCTATCAGGTAGCTGTAAGGAAATATTTGTCGACCTTGGAGCCGGAAATCCCAACTGATTGAATACTAACAAGGGCATCAAATTGATACTTGCCCCAAGATCACATAAAGATTTGCTAAAACTCATCTTTTCAATTGTGCATTGAATTGTGAAACTGCCCGGGTCCTTTAGCTTTGGAGGTAATTTGCGTTAAAACACTGTACTGCATTCCTCCGTCAAGGCCACTGTTTCAAAGACTTCTAATCTCTTCTTCCTTGATAAGATACCCTTCATAAACTTTACATAACTAGGGATCTGTTCCAATGCCTCAGCGAAGGGTATGTTAATCTATAGCTTTTTAAATACCTCCAAGAACTTACTAAATTGCTTGTCTTCCCTCTACTTATGTAATCTCTATGGATAAGGAACAGGAGGGTGAACTATTGGTATTTTATTCACGGGCTTCTCAAATGAACCTTCTCTATTCTTCTCTTCTTGCTGTTGTTCAGAACCTTCATTATTTAATTTCTCATCAGATAAAATTTCTTTACCGCGCTGCCGCGCATCCTCCCTTTGCAAAAGTGGCGCGGGCGCGCCATGCTGATTTTCTACAACTTGTTTCCCAGACCTAAGTGTAATTGCTTGACATTGTTCCTTCCATTCTCTTCTTGGATTGGCCTTTGTGGTACTTAGCAATGAACCCTGTGGTCTGTTGTTAAGCATTCTAGCCATCTAACCGATTTGAGTTTCTAGATTTTTGATAGCCATTGCTTGGCTTTTAATCATCAATTTTGTATTTGTCATGTACTTCATCATCATCTCTTCCATCTCTGACTTCTTTTCTTTCTGAGGTGCTGGTGGTGTATGATGATGTTGTTGAGAAAATCCAAGTGGATAGGGTGCTCTTAGTGCAAACTGTTGCTGAGCTGACTGTGACTGAAATTGATTTTGTGGTTAAAACTGACTTTGTTGATTGCTTTGGTTATTTGACCAGCTGAAATTTGGATGGTTGTGGTTGTTGGAGTTGTATGTGTTCTGAAATTGACCTTGATCCTTCCGATAGTTGCTTTTATATTGTACAGACTCTGAATGGATAGCACATTGGTCAGTTGAATGTGACCCTGCACATATCTCACACACAAAAGCAATTGTCTTTGCCTTAGTCTCTACAAATGAATCAATTTTCTTCGCCATGGATGCCATCCGTGCTGACAATTGAGTGATAGCATCCACCTCTAACAAACCTGCAACTTTGGGCTGTGGCATCCTGGCTGAAGGATTTTGGAAATCATTAGTTGCCGTCGTCTTAATGAGATTATAGGCCTCTTCATAGCTCTTCACCCATAAAGCTCCTACTGCATTTGCATCTACAATAGGCCTTGACTGCCATCCCACTACATTATAAAATGTGTTAATAATCATCCAATCTGGCATGCCATGGTGTGGACACTTCCTTAGCATTTCCTTATATCTCTCCCATGCTTCATATATAGATTCACCCCGTTGCTACTCAAACTGGGAAATTGTTATCCTCATCTTTGCAGTCTTAGCCATTGGGAAAAAGTTGGCTAAGAATTTATGTGTTAGGTCCTCCCATGTGGTGATAGATCCTGAAGGTAAAGAGTGAAGCCAACTTCTAGCTTTATCCTGCAATGAAAATGGAAATAGTCTAAGTCTGATTGCATCCTCTATCACCTCGTTGTATCTGAAGGTGTCACATATTTTAATGAAACTCAATAAATGCTCATTAGGATCATCTGTAGCAGCACTCCCAAACTGTACCTAATTCTGCACCATTTGAATAGTGCCCAGCTTTATCTCGAAAGTGTTAGCTGCTATCGCTGGTCTGACTATACTTGACTGCAATCCATTAATATTTGACATCGAATAATCTCTCCAAGCTCTATGCTCCTCTCTTTGCTCTTCTGCCGCCATATTGGATGTTGTGGTCTCTAAAGCTGCTTGTAAATTTCTACGCACTCTTGTTTTCCAACCTCTTCCGTTAATATTATCCTGAGCAGGTGTCAACTCAGAATTGGATGACCGCGTGTGCATAAAAATATATACAAGTACCTGAAATACAAACAAAAACAAAAATAGAAATGAGACAAGATTAGATTTGTCTAAGTCATACAATGTAGCTTAAAATTGATGATAATAATAAAATTAAACGCCTTTCCCCGACAACGACGCCAAAAACTTGTTGCCTCCTTTTTAGTCTTAACAAAAAGACTCTAACTCATGCAAGCATACACGGGTCAACATGTAGTACAAAGTAAGAAAAGTATTGATCCACGGAGAAAGGTTTTAAATCTAAATTATCATACACCAATCGTATCACTATTTTTTATATGCTTAAACGTATAATTCACAATCGTAATTAATTCTAAAATCAATTAATAATTAAAAACACAATTCTAATTTAATGTTATCAAATTTGGAAATAATGGGATTCTAACTTCATTTAATACTTCATCTAAATATTACCATCATGCAAAATTATACATTTGTCATGGAAAATTAGCCAAGAGCACAAAAGTAGACATACCCATTTTTCAATGAATTATGACCTGTTTACATAACCTCCGCATGTGATAGAAATCATGTAATCGACAATATTACCAAAATCAGTATATTTCTATGTGAAATTGCAGCAATAATTATTTGAAGCACATGCTCTTAAATTACTACACACGGTGAAATGGTATATTTCTATCTGGTTCACGAAATATAAAGTTAAACATTTCAGCCTCATAAACGCAAACTATCATGATTATAATCATACTTATATGGCCTTTTTTAATTCCATATAAGTACACATGGTGAATGGTGATCAAACATTCATATAATACGCTTAATCATAATAGATAATCCAAAGATAAACACCCAATCAAACTATTAGGCAAATAATTATAGACTACATATAAAAATCCGTTAGAATCCCATAATGGAGTTTTAGTTCATTTCTGAATCGAAAACCATTATGGGATTATAGTAACACATGGAAAGTAAATATCACAATTGAAAGAGAATATAGAATTGATCAAACCCAATTGCAGAATTTGTTCCAAAGTGTTGTCTAAATCAGCAATAATTTCCAGGAAAATGAAAAGATTAATTATTCAATGACTAAATTCAAGAGAAGATGTAGAAACTCTTAAAACTATGCTCAAACCCTCTCTAGAACTAGTTCAACATCTTAGGTACCTAATTACTTTAATGAATACTCATAAAAACAACCATAATCCCACGTCTAGTGCCAACCAGAATAGTTTTAGATAAGACCAAGCGCTCAAATTTCAAATTTAAAAATAAGTCAACAAACAGCTTCAGAGGACTCATACGGCCGCGCGAGATCCCACTACAAAATGGACGTGGGGCGGCAGATATCTGCCGATTTTAGCTTCGGTGAGGTCGATGGCGCGGCGCACGAAAATTAGCTTGATCATTTCTTGTGCCGCTACCGCTACGTGTTCTCGACATAATCGATGTTTTAATGATGTTGCTTGTTGTTCTGCTGCTTATTGTTTGTCCTTCAACAATGCTCAGTTCCTTGTCTACATTCGTTCCACTTTCCATGCCTTTGCTAGTCTCATACCACCTTGCCAATGCCGAACTATGCCATTTCCCACATTTCCATACCATAGGAGTTCTAATTATGAGTATTGCAAATTAAACATAAAATGCAACTAAAAATATACTAAAATCTACTTTAGATGAGCATAACTCTCATGAATTGATATCCAATAAGTAGGTATAAAACCTACTTATCATCTACAAAGAGGGCAAGAGACGAAGACGCATATGAGGAAGCTTCACAACGAGCTGGGGTAGCGGAGAGAGAGGTATAAGTAAAAAGGATCAAGATGGAAGAAATGAATAGTGTTTTCAACACCGTGATCAATCGAGCTCAAGATTGGGTCATGTGTTATCCTATTCAGTTCGAGATGCTACCATCGTACATATTATATCACCGAATAATGTTTGTATTATGGAAGAGGTGTGTTGTAAGGTTATGCAGTATTTCAGTAGATCGTCATAAATGTAATTACTATGTCATTGATGAGTAAATAAGATGTAAATCCCGAGTATGATATAACCAATGGGATATGATGATTATGAAGTTGTCTTGAAACTTTTGTAGTTCAGGAAAGTAATGTAGATAGCAGTTATTCTATTATGGTTGTGTTCTTTTTAAAGATGATGAATAAGTATAAGTTACTATTTATTCAAGATATTGTGTGCTATGTAGTAATTTTGTGATGTACAAATTAAGTACATAATACCTAGAAGATTGAATAGAATCTAATGAGTGTGTTTTAATAGAAAATGCCTCCAAGACATCAACCACGATAGGGATCTACCAATAACAACAATTCTGAGGCTAATTCAGTTCAGCAGTTAGTGACGTTGCTGACGGGTGCATTACAGAATCAACCGCAGAATCAAGCTACAACTTTTAAGGATGTTAAGGCGGTTGGACCACCAGAATTCTATGGGTCCATGAATCTAGTTAAGGCACAGACTTGGATCATGGAGATAGAGAAAGTTTTCGATGTTTCTAGAGTAGGGGATAATCAGAAGACTGTTTTTGCAACATTCATGTTGAAAGTAGAGGCTAATTATTGGTGGCAAGCCAACAAGACCCAAGGAGGATAAGGAGTGTCGTCTTGGGATAGGTTTAAGGAAATATTCTTTTAGACTTATTTTCCAGAGAGTTCGAAGAATCAGATGGAGGTACAGTTTCTAGAATCAAGCGAGGATCATAGGTGTGTTGAGTATGCGGAAAATTCAACGAGTTAGCGAGGTTTGTGCCATATCAAGTCAACACGGATGAGCGCAAGGGTAGGAGGTTTGAGAAAGGACTGAAACCCTGGTTGTACAGTAGGGTCTCAATGTTTCAGCTGAAGACATTTACAACAGTACTGGAGAAGGCAATTCTCGCTGAGAGTGGAGGTGAGGCTATAACAAGGCACAATCAAGAGCAGAGAAAGAAGAAGAGTGCGGGCGAAGTTAAGAATGGTGGTAGTAACAGTGGAAATGGTAATAATAACCTGAAAAGAAAGTGGAGTACAAATGTGGGAGTTGGAAATCAGCAAGGTAACCAGCAGAAGAAGTAGATTGACGTGTTTGCTACCTGTGGGAGGTTTCAAATGGGTATGTGCTTAAGAGGAAAGTGTGTGTGCTTTAACTGTGGCCAGGAGGGTCACATTGCCCCAAATTGCAATCAACCCAAGAAGAATGCTTGCTACAACTACGGGTCGAAGGATCATTTTGCTTGCGAGTATCCAAAGAAGAAATCTGGTGAGATAACTGGAAGCAAGGGAAGTGGTGGTGGAGGTACACTGACTATTATTGGACCAACATAATCAAATAAACCCACAGCCAGAACCTTCAACATGACGGTGCAAGATACGGTGCAATCAAAATATGTCGTGTCAGGTATTATCTAAATCAATGATATAAATACATATGTATTATTTGATTCAGGTGCTACTTCCTCATTTATATCTGATGAATTTGCTAAGAGGTTAGAAATACCTAGTGAAGAGTTGAATTTCCCTTTACACATAAAAAGTACGAATAGGGAGGTAATTCCTACTAAATTCGTAATCAAGAACTGTAGGGTGAATATTAAGGGGAATGTTATGACAGTAGTTTAATTCCAATAAAACTTGGAGAGTTTGATGTTATATTGGGAATGGATTGGCTATTCAATTATGGAGCGATAATTGATTGCCAACAGAAGTGTGTAAACCTTATGACTCCGTCAAAGGTAGTTTTTTATGGTAGCAAATTGCCTAGAAAAGCACGGTGTCTGACGGTTATGCAGGCCAAGAAGTTATTGAGTCAGGGCTGTGTAGGGTACCTCGTCTACATAGTCAATGCTCAAAAGAAGAAGGAAATGAAACTGGAGGAGATACCAGTGGTTGGGGATTTTGTAGACGTGTTTCCAATGGATTTGCCAGGACTTCCGCCTGACCGAGAGATCAAGTTCGTGATCGACTATGCACCATGAACTGCTCCAATATCGAAGGCCCCGTACAGAATGGCTCTAGTAGAGATGAAGGAACTGATGGTACAACTGCAAGAACTGTTAGATAAGAAGTATATTCAACCCAGCGTATCACCGTGGGGAGCGCTGGTGTTATTTATGAAAAAGAAGGATTGGTCAATGCATCTTTGCATTGATTATAGGGAGTTAAACAAAGTCACTATTAAAAACAAATATCCATTGCCAAGAATAGTTGACTTGTTTGATCAATTGAAGGGTGCTAGATATTTCTCGAAAATAGATTTGAGAAGTGGGTATCACCAATTGAAAGTAAGGAAGGAGGATGTACCGAAAACGGCATTCTGAACTCGGTATGGACATTACGAATTTTTGGTGATGTCTTTTGGTTTGACAAACGCCCCAACAGCGTTCATGGATTTAATGAACAGGGTGTTTAAACCATTTTAGAAAAGTTTGTGGTGGTATTTATCGATGATATTTTGGTGTAATCCAAATCTCAGGAAGAACACGTGGAACATTTACGTTTGACGTTGGAGACACTAAGGAAAGAAAAATTATACGCAAAATTCTCTAAATGTGAATTTTGGCTAGAACGTGTACAATTTATTGGACATGTAATTGACAAGGATGGAATTTTAGTGGATCCATCAAAAGTCGAAGCTGTGATAAATTGGGTACAACCAAGAACTCCATCAGAAGTAAGAAGTTTCTTGGGATTGGCAGGTTATTACAGACGATTTATTCAAGATTTTTCCAAGATTGCCACTCCGTTGACAAATTTGACAAGAAATTCTATAAAATTTGTTTGGATGGAAAAGTGTGAAGAAAGTTTTAAGGAATTAAAGAAGAGGCTTAGTGTGGCACCTGTCTTGTCATTACCAGATAATATAGGAAATTTTGCGGTGTATAGTGATGCTTCAAACAAAGGATTGAGTTGTGTTCTTATGCAGAATGACAAAGTTATTGCGTATGCATCAAGGCAATTGAAAGATTATTAGTAAGGGTATCCGACTCATGACTTAGAATTAGCTGCGGTGGTGTTTGCTCTAAAAATATGGAGACACTATCTCTATGGAGAGAAGTGTGAGATCTACACAGACCATAAGAGTCTGAAATATATTTTCACATAGAAGGACTTAAACATGTGTCAAAGGAGATGGATGGAATTAATAAAAGATTATGATTGTGAAATCTTTTATCATCTAGGCAAAGCAAACGTGATGGTAGATGCTTTGAGTAGGAAGGGTCGTGAGAAGTTAATGTTGTTAACCAACCAGGAGGAGCTCATTTCAGCAATGTCAAGACTAGAGTTGGAAATCAAATTTCCAAAAGAAACCGATGAAAAGTTATATGAAATGGAAGCTAGTTCAACTTTGGTGGACAGGGTGAAGAATGTTCTACTACAAGACGAAGAATGCAGAAAAATAAAGGAAAGTGTTGTCGAAGGTAAAGAGGTGAAGTATAAGGTTAATACTGAAGAAATGCTAAGATTCGAGGGATGAATTTGGGTTCCAGCAGTACCGGATATTAAAGAAGAAATCTTGACAGAAGCTCATAGCTCAAGATATTCTATTCATCCGAGAAGTACGAAAATGTATCAAGATTTGCGTTGGCACTTTTGGTGGCCAAATATGAAAAGGGATGTTGTAGAATGTGTTGCGAAATGCTTGACATGTCAGAAAGTGAAAGCCGAGCATCAAAGACCAAGCGGATTACTTCAATCGTTGGAGATACCGGAACGGAAGTGGGAGCATATCACAATGGATTTTGTGGTAGGTCTTCCAACGACTCAGAAAGGATACAATGTGATTTGGGTGGTAGTGGATTGATTAACGAAATTAGCTCACGTTTTGCCAATAAAGATTAAATTTAATCTTAATCAGCTGGCAAAACTATACGTCAAGGAGATCGTCTCAAGACATGGAGTTCCAATATCAATTATATCAGACAGAGATATGAGGTTCACATCAAACTTTTGGAAGAAATTACAAGAATGCATGGGAACACAATTGAAGATGAGTACGGCACATCATCCGCAAACGGATGGTCAAAACGAATGAACAATACAGACGTTAGAGGATATGCTTAGAGCGTGCATCATGGATTTCAAAGGAAACAAGGATGATCATCTATCATTGGTGAAATTTGCATACAACAACAGTTATCACACAAGCATTGGCATGCCGCCATACGAGGCATTATACGGCAGGAAATGCAGAACTCCACTATACTGGGATGAAGTCGGTGAATGCCAACTATTAGGACCGAAACTAGTACAGCAGACCGCTGACGTTGTCAAAATCATCAGAGCAAGATTCGTTGCTGCTCAAGATAAACAGAAGAAGTATGCTGATCAACACAGGTAGAATCACGAATTTGAAGTAGGAAATTTTGTTTTCCTGAAAGTTTCTCCTTGGAAGGGGAAAATTCATTTTGGCAAGAAATGCAAGCTCAGCCCAAGGTTTATTGGACCTTTCGAGACACTGCGAAGAGTGGGAGAAGTGGCTTATGAGGTAGCTTTACCTCCAGAATTAGAACATGTGCATAATGTTTTTCATGTTTCGGTATTGCGACCGTATAAACCCGATTATAAACATATGATCGATTATGAACCGTTACAATTCAGTAAAGATTTCTCTTATGAAGAGGTTCCTATCTAGATAGTCGACAGGAAAGAACAAGTGCTCAGCAATAAGGTGATACCTTCTATGAAGGTAATATGGAGAAACCACAATGTGGAAGAGGCTACGTGGGAACTCGAAGCTGAAATGATGAAGAATTATCCTAAGTAATTTGTTTAGTCCGTGTCTTCAATTCTGGGGACAAAATCTTTGTAAGGAGGGAAGAATGTGATGAATGAATTGTTGAGTCATGATTATGGGGATAGAATCCTTGTAAGGAGGGAAGGATGTAACAATCCAAGATTTTATTATTTGTAAAATAAAATATTTATTAAATTAAATAAATATTTTATTGAATATTTTATTACTGTGGTTGTTATAAGTAAATATTGTGAATGAAATTTATTAGATAATATTTTAAATTATTTTAATTTATAATTTAGAAAGTTTTAAGATAACATGAGATGTTATATTATTGTATTAATTTAATAATTAAAAATGGTATGTTAAATTATTAAATGAAATTATAATGAGATTATAATGTTGGTGATTTTTGTAAAGTGGAAAATTTATTTAAAAATATAGTATGTTTAATTAATTTATTTGATTAATGTTGGATATGGAAATCCAAATAAATAATATGTGATTATAAATTATAAACTAAATTGTTTATTAAAATAAATTAAAGGAGTTTTAAATTGGTTACCAAATAAGGCTTAAAGGTATTAAGTTTTATTTTAATTAATATTTGCCAAATATAGCTATAGCTTTTAAATTTTGAATTATAATTATAATATAAATAAAATATAAATAATATATATATTAAATTAAGGTAACTGATGATTTAATAGGATCATTAGTAGAACATCGGTTTTTAGACGTTTAAAAGTTTGTGTGTTGGCTGGAGGCTGGAGTTATATTTTATCTTACGTGAAAAACATATGGTTTAAGCCTAGGATGAGAAAAGAGGAGAAGTTTTCAGAGAAACTTGAGAGAATAGAGAGAGATTGAGAGAAAGTCTGTGATTTCAAAGTAATTTCAGTGGTGTTAGTAAGGATTATCAAGCAAATTGAAGGTATTTTCATAACCTTAATATTACATAAACATATATGTTTTAATTTGTTTTACGTTATGTATTTTCTATTCTTTGTGAATTCAAATTCTCTTAAATTGTTGTATAAATTGAATTATTACAATTGTAAGTAATTGTAATGCTAGAGTTTATGTTTAGATAGGGAATTATATGCTAATTACGATTAAAAAGGGAGAAAACTGTTTACAGTATATATATTTTTTATATAGCTTATGAAAGTACAAAATATGGTGGTTAATTTGTGTGTTAATCTGTAAATTAAGTCTTGATTATGCTAGTCCGTTAAGAAATGAAGAGAACGTAGTTTGAATGAAGTAATTTGGATTAAAATTGTGGTCACGGTGAGAATTTCTATAGAGGATATCAAAAATGGAGTTTTTGTATGATAACATGAAATTCAAGGATTTAAATTAGTTAAAATTGTTGTTAAATTGTTCTAAGTGGTTGAATATGTGAGGAATCATGTTTGTGTTAGTTCTATACCAATTGTCTATGTTAATATTACTGTTGTTAGTGAAATTCGTGTTAGTTGGCTAAAGAACAGTGTCAAAATCACGCTCGCAAAAGCTCGAATCGGTGCATAGGCAAAATGCCGCTGCCAACGCCTGAGTCTTGCAGAATCTAAGGCAAAACTGGCGTGGTCGCGCCAGTAGTCTGCTAGACCCAGTGAAGTCTGTTATTTTTGCAGACTTTGAAACCTTAATGTAACCTAGTTTAGTGATGTGTTAATGTGAGAAACATGTAATGAGGAGGTTAAAACAGAACCGTGTCATGTCATTAATAATTTCAAAGTTATAAAAAGGATTAATAAGTTATGAACGCGTTATGTTATGATTTAGTATACACAATGAATGGTAGATAAGTGTTGTGAAGTTAACAATTATGAATTCTGAAATGAATATGGTAACGTAAGACTTGTACTTAAATAAAAAGTATAGTTAGAAGTGAGTGTTATGTTGGAAAGTGGATGTTAGTATATCTAATAAATATTGCGATTCTAATACTATGTGTAGGTGAACGTGAGTTATAAATTTATAGCTTATGCACGAGGCAAGTTTCCAAAACCTTATTTCTTTACATTGAGCAAGTTTCTAATTCTTACCTTTTACATTGAACAACCTTTAACCCTAATTCTAATGGAATTCTAATCATTGTTAATTTACTCTAGCTTGTTTATAATTAAACAAGTTTCTTTAGTTCATTCTTTTATAGTGAATGCTTCTTGAACTCTAATTCCTAGTATTAAACTGTTGTATTTTAATTACTTTGCACAAGTTATTACCATGTTGAGCAAGTTTTATTTTTAGCTTGATATCAGTTAATGTATGTTCAGTAATTTAAATTCTAATTTTATAAAATCATAGCCTTAGCTTATTATTGTTCAAGCAAGGTTTATTGTTTCATTCAACACTTATATTTTAGTTATTTCCAAGCATGAGTTTAATAAATAGTTAGTTCATCTATGATTATTCATTATTCCATACTATGTTGTTAGTGATTGACTGTAGTGTTATCAAACTTCGTGGATTTAACTAATCCTTTAGTTGATGGTCGTTAAACTCTAAATTACCCTTGAAGCTTATCCAAACTAAACTTTCGTTGGTGCGGACTTGTACTCTAAAACTAAGAAGAACAACCCGGTAATAGGGGATACGCAGTGCGTTTAGATGTTTGTGCACAATACATGGTACAAAGGGCTGATTCCCCTAAGTACGTGAAGTCCCTACAGTATAACTATTAAGGTTAAAGTTGAAAGATTACTTGTAACTGTGGACGTAGTTCGTGGTCTTATGACCCTCATATATACTTGCTATTTTGATTTTAGTTTTTGGTTATCATTGATAGAGTACTATTCAGTTTTGACGAGCCTATTCATTGGCAGTTATTATTTTCTTGTTGATTCATTGCTATATCTAGTGAGCATTTGTTTTGCTCACTCTTGCATATATACACTCATTGCAGCTAAAGTTGAGAAGGTCGATGAACCTACAACTAGCAAAGGAAAGGGAAAAATGTATAAGTGATGAAGACTTGTAATTTAATGACTTTATGTTAATAGACTTTATATTTAATGATGTGATGTAATTATTTTATTTCCGCACTTGATTGATGTTTAAGGTTAGACAACCTGGGATATTTTTGGATTTAATGATGTAACCCTTGAATAGGGAGGATTTTTGATTTAATTTTGTTATATTTGGGTAGATAGTACTATTGTATGGAAAGTGAACACCAAGTCTTAGGGGAATGAAGTACCCAGATTTGGGGGTGTCACAAAGGCTACCAACTAGCTTGTCCCTTTATGTTTAAGACTATTATGTTGTTTTAAGATTGTTTTCAGACTATGTTTAAGCTTAAGTAGGATTATGTAATAAGTCTTTATTCGATATCATTATGTAATATATTAAGTATTGTAGGTTGCGAGACTTGGGGGAATAATTATAATAAATCATTGTATATTATTCTAAATTAGATTTTTCGTTGTGAATGTGTGATTTTAGTTATTATGGTATTACCATGAGAACGTGATGAACGAAATTTGAGTGACCAAGTGGAGGTCTGAATTTGGGGGCGTCATAGGTTGGTATCAAAGCTATAGTTATAAACCTTAGGAGCGAGTGTCCTTAGATTATAACTCAGGAGAACTTAGAAGTTAGTAAGGATGTAAAACTCATGTAGAGTTTTCCTTGAGATACTTAGGGTGTTATGAAATGTAACTTCATTCTATACAATGAATTTATGTTTAGTTAACATTCTGATGGAGTCATTGTTTTTGTTGTCTTATGTTGGTGATTGTAGGATGACTGACATGGGAGGACCTAGCCGAGTAGTAGAGGAGGAGCCGCGTGATATCCACGTAGTCTATGAGGCACCATTGATAGAGGAGCCTATTTCAGTAGTGGCCCCTATTGATGATGATGATGAGGAGGAGGAGATGGAGCCATTACCCGAAGATTTCGACCTTGAGGAGGAGCCTATGGAGGAGGAACCCGAGCCTATGGAGGACTCCAACGAGGCTACCTTTTAGGATTGGATGTTGGGGGAGTATGAGGAGCAAATTTTGGAGTTGGGATATAGAGTAGAGGAGCTAGAGGCTGAATCTAGGGAGAGGGAGTCTGAGTTCTAGAGGTTGAGGGACGAGGGCCATCAGAGAAAATTGGCGATGCAGGAAATGGAAGTTGAAATTGCTCACCGTAAGGAGGCAGGGATCCAGATGGGAGCTTTGTTTCACCGAGCGGTGGCGAGGAATGTTCAGATGGAAGGAAAGCTGGAGGAATTAGAGCAGAAGGTTTTGAGTGAGAGGACAGAGAAGGAGGCTCTTTGAACTCAGTTAGAGATGGAGGTAATGGATAGGATTCACTTCGAGGAAAAGTGGGAGGAAGCCAACGATAGGGTGAATGATCTAAAGGATGAGGTACGGTGCAAGAGGAGGAAGATGAATATGATGGGCTATGCTCTATGCACGACCATGGAGAGATTGATCAATGGGGTAAATCATTACCCAACTGAGCAAGGACAGACCCGACATACCATAAGTCGAGATATGGCGGTGCACATTACACAGAAGGAATATCAGAGCGTCGTAGAGCGTGGGATGTTAGATTGAGTCTAGAGGAAGAAGACTAGTATTTGTAGTATTTTACTTATGCGTTGATTAAATTGTTGTTGTAAATCTCCGTCTTTTGTGTAAGATATGAGGTAGTAGTAAAATCCCAACTTTTGAAAATGTTAGAGGGGTGGTAAGCTAGTGTCGTCCCCATCTTTTCTGATACTAGGGGATATGTGATATCATTTATAGCAGCATGCTAGAAAAGAACATGTAATGTAACTATTTGGCATATGAATATAAATGATATTATTTCATTAACTTGTTATAAACATGTAGTTCTTTTCAGTTGATAAATGTCTAAGTATTATAATTGGATCATAAAATGAAAATTTTGTGATGCAGATCATGGCACCAAGACATAGATTCGATGCACCCGAAGAATCCGTTAATAATGAGAGAGAGCAAGTATATCCTATTCAGAAGTTGGTAGACTTGTTAGGAGAAGCTCTTAGGGGAAGAAACAAACCCGTACCACCCATTCCCCAAGTTGTCCCAGTGACATCCTTCAAGGACTTTAAGAGTGTAGTACCCCTAGAGTTCGCGGGAACTACTGACCCGATAGTTGCGCAAACCTGGATCAAAGAGATCGAGAAGGCCTTCACTATAGCTCGCATGGGTGAAGACCAGAAGACAATATTTCCCACATATATAATGCGAACTATTTATGGGAAGCTAATCAGCAGAGAGTGGGAGAAGGAACAATAACATGGGAGAGGTTTACGACATTGTTTTTCGAGAACTATTTTTCGAATAGTATGAAGAGTAGGATGTAGTGAAGTTCCTAGAGTTAAAACATGGAGATATGACGGTGGTGCAATACGCAGCTAAGTTCAATGAACTAGCGCGATTCACAGAGCACCAAGTCGGGGATGAGGAAAGGAAGGCGAGACGCTTTGAGCAAGGGTTAAAGTCGTGGTTGTATAATAAGGTATCAATCTTTCAGATTGATTCCTTTGTGACCTTGTTAGAGAAGGCAGTCATTGCAGAAGGTGGGAGTGAGGCCTTAAGTCTATATCATAAGGAGAAGAAGAATAAGAACACTGGTAATGAGCATCGTGGAGGAAGCAGCAGCGGAGGGAGTAATTCTGGAAAGAGGAAATGGGAAAATAACATCAACAACAACAGAAACAATAATCAAGGTGTAAATCACCAGGGAAACTTTAAGAGAAGGGCTGAAATTTGTAATAAGTATGGAAGAAGCCATCAGGGGGAGTGCTAGAAAGGAAAGAACACATGTTATAATTGTGGTCAAGAGGGGCACATATCGCCAAATTTCCCAAAACCAAAGAAGATCAGGGGATGTTTTGCTTGTGGAGCGATGGAGCATCAGGTAAAGGATTGCCCGAAGAAAGGAAGTGGTGGAGCTGGTGGAAGCTAAGGAGGAGGAAACAAGTTAATGATTGGTGGACCTGCGCAACCCAACCGATCGACAACCCGAACCTTTAGCATGACCATCCAGGATGTAGTAGCTGCAAAGGACGTTGTGTCAGGTATAATCCCAATCAATAATATAAATGTTTACATATTATTTGATTCGAGTGCCATTCGTTTGTATATGAAGAATTTGCTAGTAAATTTAGTACACCTCGAGAACGTTTAGAAGATCCTTTGAACATAGAAGTTGCGAATAAGGAAATAATACCTGTAGAATACGTCTATTAAAATTATCGCACAAACATTAGAGAACATGAATTGAGCATAGACTTGATTCCTATTAGACTAGGAGAATTTAACGTAATACTGGGAATGGATTAGTTATATAACCATGCGACAGTAATTGATTGTCAGAATAAGTGTGTGAACCTTCAGACTCCGAGTAAGTCTAAGGTAGTGTTTTATGGTAGCTCATCGCTTAAACAATCGTGTTGCGTTACGATGATGCAGGCCAAGAAATTGTTAAGGAAATGGTGTTTAGGTTATTTAGCTTACATCGTGGATACTCAGAAAAAGGAAGTAGAGATTAAAGATATACCTGTAGTGAGTGAATTTTAGGATGTGTTTTCGGACGATCTACCTGGTCTTCCGCCAGTCAGAGAAATCGAATTAATAATTGACTTAGCACCGGGAACGACACCGATTTTGAAAGCTCCATATCGCATGGCGCCGGTAGAAATGAAGGAATTGATGATACAACTTTAAGAGTTAATGGATAAGGGTTACATTCAACCGACTCTGTCTCCTTGGGGAGCACCAGTGTTATTCGTTAAGAAAAAGGACGGATTAATGAGGCTTTGTATCGATTATCGAGAATTGACCAGAGTAACGATCAAGAATAGATATCCACTATCGAGGATAGACGACTTATTTGATCAACTGAGGGGAGCAAAGTGTTTCTTGAAGATTGATCTATGAACAGGATATCACCAACTGAAAGTACGGGATGAGGACATACCAAAGACTATGATTCGAACCCGTTATGGACATTATGAGTTTTTGGTAATGTCATTTTGGTTTGACTAATGCTCCGGAAACATTCATGGACTTGATGAATTGAGTTTTCAAGCCATATTTGGATAAATTTGTGATGGTTTTCATCGACAATATTTTGATCTACTTGAAGACAGAGGAAGAACACGCCGAACATCTGAAGATTGTTTTGGAGGCACTACGAAAGGAGAAGATGTTTTCTAAGTGTGAATTCTGGATGAAGAAGGTTCAATTCTTTGACCACGTAGTGGATGAGAATAGAATCTCAATAGACCCCGAGAAGGTCAAAGCAGTAAGTAGTTGGGAATAACTGAGAACTCTGACGGAGGTGAGAAGTTTTTTAGGGTTAGTTGGTTACTATCGAAGATTTATCCAAGATTTTTCTAAGATACCAACCCTGTTGACTAATCTGACAAGGAAGACGGTGAAATTTGTATGGACCGACAAATGCGAAGAAAGTTTTCAAGAGTTGAAGAAGAAATTAAGCGAGGCGCCTGTATTATCATTACCAGATGATATGGGAGGATTTGTGGTGTATAGTGATGCGTCATATAGAGGACTGGGCTGTGTACTGATGCAGTATGGCAAAGTTATTACGTATGCATCACGACAGTTGAAGGATTACAAAAAACGATACCCTACTCATGACTTAGAGTTAGCGACAGTAGTTTTTGCGTTAAAGATATGGAGGCATTATTTGTACGGAAAGAGATGTGAGATATACACGGACCACAAAAGCCATAAATATATCTTCAAACAGAAGAAGTTGAATATGCGTCAGAGAAGGTGGTTGGAATTGATCAAAGATTATGACTGTGATATTCTTTATCACCTGGAGAAAGCAAACTTAGTTGCCAACGCTCTGAGCATGAAACGAAGGGAGAAACTGATGCAATTGACGACTCAGGAAGAATTAATAAGAGATATGGAGAAGTTGGAAATAGAGGTAAAGGGACACGAGAGGTCTGAAGAAAAGTTATTTATAATGGAAGCTTGTCCGACATTGTTAGATAGAGTAAAAGAAGCCCAGGAGAAAGATGGAGAATATGAGAAAATCAGAAAGAGGATCACAAAAAATGAGGAAGAGAAATTTTGAATGGATAAAAACGATATCTTAAGATTCAAAGGTAGAGTGTGGGTACCGGCAGTAGTTGAGTTAAGAGAGTAGATTTTGTACGGGGCATATAATACGACGTACTCCATTCATCCGGGAGGCATGAAGATGTACCAGGACTTGAAGCAACATTTTTGGTGGCCAAATTTGAAACAAGAAATCGTAGAGTACGTTAGTAGATGTTTGACTTGTCAATGCGTAAAAGCAGAGCATCAGTAGCTGAGTGGTTTATTACAACCGTTGGAAATACCAGATTTGAAATGGGAGCATATTATGATGGATTTCGTGGTAGGACTTCCAGTCACGCAGAAAGGTTTAGATGTCATTTGCGTTATCGTGGATTGACTTACAAAGACTACACATTTTCTACCAATCCAGATCCGCTACAGTTTAAATCAGTTAGCAAATTTGTACGTAAAGGAAATTATTTCACGACATGGAGTATCGGTATCAATTTTTTCTGACCTAGATTCGTGCTTCACGTCAAAATTCTGGAAAAACTTGTAGGAGAGAATGGGAACACAGCTAAGGTTGAGTACCGCATATCACCCTCAGACAGACAGACAAAGTGAGTGAACAATACAAACACTAGAGGACATGCTTAGGACTTGTGTGATGGACTTCAAGGGAAATTGGTACGACCACCTATCCGTAGTCGAATTTGCATATAATAATAGTTACCATGCGAGTATCGACATGCCACCATATGAATCTCTTTACGGAAGGAAGTGCAGAACACCATTATGTTGGGACGAAGTCGGAGAACGATGAATACTCGGACCAGAGTTAGTATAACAAATCGCGGATGTGGTGACAGTGATAAGAGCCAGACTAGTAGCAGCTCAAGATCGCCAGAAGAAGTACGCAGACTTGCATTGGCAAGATCGAGAATTTAAAGTCGATAGTTTTGTATTCTTGAAGGTATCTCCATGTAAGGGAAAGATCTGTTTCGGCAAGAAAGGAAAACTAAGTCCAAGATTTATAGGACCGTTCGAGATACTAAAGTGAGTGGGCAAAGTAGCGTACAAAGTTTCACTACCACCTGAGTTGGTGCACGTCCATAACGTGTTTCACATATTCGTGTTACGTCTGTACAAGCCGGACTACAAACATGTGATTTCTTATGAACCCATTCAAGTAGAGAAGAACTTAGCATACGAAGAAATTCCTGTCCAAATTCTAGATAGGAAAGAGCAAACTTTAAGGAACAAAGTTATTTCTTCTGTAAAGGTACTTTGGCGTAACCACGATGTCCAAATTCTAGATAGGATGATGAGTGACTATCCCCATCTGTTTGTGTAACCTTATTGCAATTTTGGGACGGAATTTTTATAAGGAGGGAGGATGTAATACCCGAGAATTTTCACGTATTATTAAATGAATATATTAATGGAAATAATATTTATGTGAATATAAATAATAATGTTTTGAAAGTGGAAGAATTCATATTAGATTAATACGTATTGAGAAGTGTGAATTGATAATAAGAATTGTGAAATGCCTTGTGTGGCATAATGTGAAATGAGGAAATTCACTAAATGAGTTAAAAAGGGAATTAGGAAGATTAATCGTGGTTGAGCATGTGATTTCATATAAGTAATGAACACACTCTTAGATTAACAATATCATTCATGTGGGCAGTAATACGTGTCATGAAAAATAAATATGGCGATAAAGGTTGACACTGGATTGAAGCCAAACCAGTCTTCGCACTATATCGTATGACGCAATTGTGTCATTTGGTCAAAGAAGACAAATCAAGCGCAATTTGTGCGATGGTCGATTGGAGAAAAAAATTAATTATCTACTTCAGAAATTAAATTGAACAATTATGTGATATGTGTGACATTAATAAAACCATATGATAGGAGTATATTGAATTGAAATGAGGTACCTAGTAGCACCATGACATCATAAGAAGTTGTAATGTATAAATGGTTAATTATCTTCGTATTCTAGAAACTGAGAGAGTAATTAAATGTTTAAATAAACATTAATATTAAATAAGGTTATAATGTGGTTATATGAGTACTAGAGATAATTATGGAACTACCCAGACAATAATATTTAACTACATTATTTTATTACATGTATTATATGAGGTGAGTATATGTTTAATCCCTAAATTCCTAATATGGTAACAATTGTACCTTAATACTACATTATGGGAATTAAAAGGACTAAACCAAGTTTCACATGACCAAATGCTGAGATATTTCTCTCTTGTCCCAAATTGAGTGTCACCAAGTACAATGAACAGTGTCCTAAACTCTCTTTACGTAACTTTCAAGCTGCTAATTCTAGGTGATCATTGCTAGCTAAGTGGTGGTAGGGAGTTGTTAAACCACCCTCTAGGAACCTATGTATCCTTCCATTATACCATGGACTCCAAGATTGTGTATTGCTAATGTCTAGTCCATGCCTCTTCTATAAATACAATCCTAGTTTTTGTTTTTATGTTGTTTGAAATTTATCTAGTGATTCTAAGTGAATAGTTCAAGTGGCTGAGTAATTGTAGAAGCATATTCAATGTGTAGGAAGTTCAATTCAAACTCAAGGAGGTATAATTTCAAATTATGTTCTTGAGATGGGTCTTATTTGATTCTTGTAATATCTTGAAATTCTATATCAAACATGATGTATTAACATGTTATAATGTGTTTAAGAAGTTTACTAGAATGTATGAACCCTTTGGTAATGGTTTGGAACATGTTTGAGTCAAGGGAAATGGAGTTGGGTAACACTGCAAAGCAGTCAAACACGCTCCTAAAACAAACACGCACAAATTGTGCCATAATTGTACTAAAGCGCTTGTAGCAATTGCATTTGACCTCTAAGATCAGTTGAGCCTTCTGTTTTATAAAATGCTAAGTGATGATCAACTATTATGACTTAAACTAGCATGCAAGCATGTGTAAGGGGTATATACAAGCATATTAACTTAATGTGAGCATGTTTTAATAGATTAGGATTCATTAATAATGAAAGTGTGTAGTTGAAATGAATTTAGAAGCTTTAGAAATGAACTTGATGAGTATGAGTGCAATGTTTATGTACTGACTAGCAAGCATGTTGGTATAATTTAGAAATGCATGATGTATGATTCTTAGTTCCTTTGTTCACGGCCGCTTTATTAGGATTTTTGTTAAAGAAGTTTTCAAGAAAAAGCTTAGTATAGTCAGCTAACTACTACATGATTTATATTATGACCTTGCAAGTATGAAGGTATGGTTTAGAAATGCATGAATAAACCATTAGCTTGTGTTTATGTGATTAGTAAGCAAACATGAATATGTTAGACTAATTAGTACACTTTACAAATGAAAATACGAACTTTGAGCACACTAACTGAGAGTTAGAATCTGACTTTTATGAACATGTAGATGGTACTTTTAGACTTGATAAATGTATCATACATACGTACCTTGTAACGACCGAGAAATTCGGATCTTATTGTAAAATAATTTAATTAAATTAAAAAATAATAATAAAATTATATTCTATGTGTTATCAAGATGGTTGTCATTCTATAATTTATTGATATTGGAATGTCGTAGTATTTGAGCTACGTGAAGGAATTAAAATGTTTGAATTTCTAAGACAAAAATGAAAGTTTTCCGAAAATTTTTCCGAAAAACACTATTCATCGGTATTTTCTCGGGAGTTATTTTTGAATTTCCGAGAAATACGTAATGATAGAATATTAAGGTAAGATGGATTATGTAATAATAATCTAGTTATGGAAAACGTAATATTTTGCTTGCGGACTTAAGTTATAAACGTTAAGAAAAGCGAAGTAGGAATGAGTAAAGTAATAATTGTACAATACTTTGGTATTGTGCAAAGGGATGAAAACAAGTGTAATACGAAGTATTATACGAGTTTGTATAAAGGATGAATTATCGTATATAAATTCTATATGAAATAGAATACGAGAATGATGCATAAACTATATGTGTATGTATTATGTAATATTAATGGAGTTATAAAGATTGGTTAGGATTTTGTACAAGCCCAAGTCAATTAAGGTTAAGGCCCAATTATTGAATTAATAAGCAAGTGAGTGTTTGTTAAAGCAAAGCCCAAGGATTTATGTAATCCAAGCCCAAGCTAGAATCCATGAGTTGGCAAATCCATGGGGTAAACCATATTAATGTGGTAAATATGTGGTTACCAAGTATTAAAAGTGGTGACCAAGTTATGTGGTAACCAAGTTAAATGAGTAATGACCAAGCAAGGGATAGGTTTTGTGCCTTGCAAGTAATGAATAGTAAGGAGGTGCAAAAGGAGGTGGGATGATGGAATTGACTAAATTTCCCTAACCTTAGGAATTCTATAAATAGTGAAGGTTGGCAAGTCATTTAATAGTTTTTCAAATAATCCAAACACTCTCTCTCAAAGTGCTTAATTGTTAGGAAGATTAAGTTGCAAATAAGCTACTTCTATAAGAAGAAGAAGACTATTTACCAAAGACTTCAAATGTAAGACTCCTTACATGAATGATAAAAAGTAAGAAGTATGTGTAAGTAATGAGCTTAAGCTATATAAGTTGGTAATAAGTCATTTAAGCTAACATAAGTTATAAACTTATGTGAAAGTATTATGAACTTTTAATAAGTTTATTAGTGAAGTAATATAGAAGAAAAAGAACTAGTATGATCATATGTATCAAGTATACATAAGTAAAGCTATATGTTGAGAATATATAGGTATGATGCTTGAGAAACTTTAATTATCATAAGTCATGAATGATAAGTTCATAAGTACTTTATAATTTATCAAGTTATGAGCTTATGAAGAAATAAAGTCAAAATCCAACCATGTGTATAAGTTGTTGGTATAAGTATATTAAGATGTTCACATGATGAATGGAATTCATTTGTAATGTTGAACAAATCATAAGAATGAAGATTTACTAGAAATCGCACGATTAGACTATAATCGTCGAATTCGTAAAATTCCCGGATTAGAAGTCAAATTTTGAGTTTAAACTTAGAAATGTTATTTTCCATTGGAGACAAGTCATATTCGTCATTTAAGAGTTGCGGACTCAAAAATGACCGGATTTCGACTTAGAATGAAGAAACAAGCGTTGAACGTTCACAAACGTTTATCGTTTTCGTTAAAAATGAACCAATAGGTGAATTTTTAGCAAACAAAGTCAAATAGATGAAATTCTTGCATGAACGCGTAGATTACGTAATTTGTTAACCGTAAGCTTTTGAACGGGACAATTCGGACTTATAACGAAGGAGTTATGCGTCCGTGAAGTTCGCAAAATGTCAAAGACTGAATTTTTTTCTGGTGCACAGAGTTGGCGCTGTGGCGCCAACCCTAGACCAAATTGGTCACACCGAAGCGCTGAGTAGTGTTTGAGCACATTGGAAACTCACGCCGCAGCGCAAACCTTAGTACTGTTGGTGGCACCGCAGCGCCATGTTTAAGACCATGACATACTGGAGAGTGGCACCGTAACGCGACCCATTGAGTAAGGACTCGCGCCGCAGCGCCAAGTTCGGGACCCTCTTCATTGTCAATTCGCACCGCAGCGCAACATAGAGAGGGCAAGTCGGCGCCGAAGTGCCAGCCCTAGACAAGTGATAGTAAAGAATGATTAAGAGTATGAAGAACAGAAAGGAATGAATTCAAAATAAACTTGTATGGAAGTAACATTGGTAAAACATTGTTAAACCTTAAAGAGTAATGTGTAAAGGTTGATAATAACTTATCCAATTATGAATGCAAGTAGAATAATAAACGGGAATCGATAGTAAACAAATCTAATACATGATTAGATTGAGATGAAGGGTAAGATATAGTCATATAAACACTGGATTATGTGACCTAATGTGAGGCATTATGTGATCATGTGTTGTAGAGACTTGAAAGATTCAATCGTAAAGTAATTATACTGTAGAAGACACTGAAGGCAAGTATTCTAACTCTTGTCTCAGTTCAATCTGAACAAGTTTTTGAAGTTCATGTATCCTTACGCATGAATAGAAGTACAATGAAGTTAAAGCCAGTTCTTTTGGCTAGACTTGACATATTAAGTGGATTGTTGATAATCTATTCATCTATTATCAAATGTTATCTATTCTTTTGTCATCTACTTGATATGGTTTTCAAAAGAAAACTAAAATGTTAAACAAAAGTTTTGTCAGTAAAATGACAGGAACATGAGGTTGCCAAATGATTAAACGTACATACGTTTAATGGATGTAGTGTTGATCAACATAGAGTACAATAAGTTGATCACCTAGAAGTGCTCGCAAGTAATATCGGGCTTACGGACTTAGTTCCGGGTTGTCCTTTTCAAAGAAAGAATGAATACTCGAGGTCTTTGACCGGAGTGAATGTTTTACTGAATATTATTCATTGTGAAACATTTTGAAAGAAAGATGAAGTGCTATTTGGAATTATCAGTAGTACTTCATAACTATTGTTCAGTTATCGAAGATATACGATTCATATGTATCAAGCATGTTGTTATTGAAATTGTTATACTTATTGTGCTAGTTGTGCTCACTCTTGCTTGAACCATATGAATGCAGCTAAGACTGAACGTCCCGAAGGATTGAAAAAGGATAAAGGAAAAGCTAAGGCAGATTATTAAGCTGCCTTGTAATAGTATAGGTCTATTGTTGGAATGTAATGAATATTATGACAAAGAACCTTTGTAACGGGTATAGAACCTGGGAAATGTAAATATTACTTTTAAAATATAGACGTTATATTCATTCTTTGAGACTTTTCAATAGAATGAATGTATGAAAGTTTGTATAGTATAGCACCATCTGTCGGGTTGGAAGATACCCGGATTTGGGGGCGCTACATACCTACTATGTTAAGAGTTGTGAAATCAAGTTCAACTTAAGAAAGCATGTTTTCAAAATAATAACTGGAATGATTACATGTATGAAAGATGAATACACACAAGCATGTCTAATATGAGTTATGTGACTATCTTATGTGTTTAAAAGGCTAACATGTTGGAATTTGTGGTTTTATGACCTTGAATGGCCTTAACTTGTTAAAATGATCAATTTGGAATTATATTATGAAAGAAGGAACCTAGATTGACTTGAGAAGCATAACCAGACCTTTAGCATGAAAAAACATAGTATTTATAAACGTTGTGTTCAAGTCGGACAGAGACCACAAGGCAAAGAATTTGAGTCTTGGCTTGGCAGAAGACTGACGCGATTCTTACGCGATCATAAAGCTTAACCATATGCATGGCAATTGCGCTAGTCTGGAATCTGAGATAGTGAATTCTAATTTTTGGACAGTAACTTGTATGATGTCTATATTGCTAAAAGTGGTTTAAAACCTACTGATGCATGTATATATGTGAGGACTAAGTAATCAGTTAGTGTTTGCCTCGTAATAGGAAGTTCCATGGGTAAAAAGGACATATCCTTGAGTATTCTTAATTTACTTATGAAATAACTAGGTATTTGATTCATGATGAATCTATAATCTGATTTTGTACCATATATTCATACTTGAATCATGTCAAGCTTGATTAATGAATGTGTTAACTAATGGACATCCTATACATATAATACATTGTAATTATTAGGATTCGATAGTATTGATTTCTTAATGTGGATAAACTACGCTTAAGGCAAGTATCCTAAACCCTTGCATTACTTTATTCAACGCATACCGTAAGTAAGTTCTCTAACCTTACTCAAATTTATATTGAGCAAGTATCCAAGCTATCCTTTTATTGTGCGAGTATCCTAACTTACACAACTTTAGATGTTGTGCAAGTTCTTGAATTTCATGTGATCCATATATTGAATACAAGTTATTCTACTTATCCGCTCAATTGAGCTAGCATGATTAAACTCTTGTGAAAATTATTGCTCATGTTGAATTGGCATTATTCTCGAATATTGTGAAAGGGTTTATGCCATTGATTTGGCTAGACTATATGCATGTTTATAAAACTGTCCAAACCAATTGATTGGTGCAGAAATCTTGAAAACTGAGTTGAACAACCCTTATGGTAAGGGGAGTGTATGTCGTTGGAAACCCCAACACATTAGTGGATATTACTGTGGTGTTATGCATAACTTAGAGTATTGTAGACTGATCATCTATAGTACTAGATTCGTTTGGGTTATCAGTTTAATATTGGTAATTCTAGTAGATGTTCAATAGTCCTTAGCGACTGCTCAGTATAAATTGTTTATCCAGTTGGATACATTGATAGTCGTTGAATTCATATATATTTGTTGATTTATATTAAATTATCGTTCTTATTCCAAGAATTATTTATATACATTATTCATGATATTATTTTGAAATTCTGAACTATCTTAGAGATGATACTTCGATATTTCAAACTCGTGTTATGAAAATCTTTACCCTTGTTGTATATTACTTGTTGGGCAATTTGTTCTCATCCTTGCTTATTTAAAACCTTTCAGTTAAGGCGGAACATGGAAGTGTCATTGGAAAAGAAAAGGGTAAGGGCAAGTGTGACGCCCCCAAATCCAGGTCCCTTCAAACCTCGGATCCGGTCCACCACGATACTACTATCGTCAAACTATTTATACTTTTTATTCATAAATTAATGAATATAACTGTACTTATTACAATTTAGAATATAAATTCTTTCTATTTTCAGGATCTGTGTAATGACCCCAAACTTTTAAAAGTTTCTAATCTTGGTCATTTATTATTCCTGTTTTACATCACATTCGATGTTATACAAATATGCGGAATAATTTAATATTTTTCAATCTCCTTTGAAAAATAAATCTTTTATTGATATCTTAACTCGAATCAATTACAAATCCCTGAATCAAATTATGTTATGATTCTGGCTATTCGAATTACATATAAATCTTTACATCTCAATTCGAATTTCTCTATGTATCATATAGTACAACTTAACTAGTATTACACGTTATAAACTATTATCATGTACACCTACTACAACCTAAACATGGTTCAAGGGCATCTAGTTAAATAATAAATCAATCTCCTTCGATGCTATTGGACTTTATCAATCAAATAACACGTAACCTTTATCGTGTATCCTTAACCTGCAAAAGTGGTTATTTGCAAGGGTGAGCTCGACAGCCCAACAATTCTAACAGTTTTCATGCAGCACATAGCATATAACAACATATTCAGTTCATGCATTCATAATTGATTAATATATACTATGCGTGTTACTTCTCACATAACAGGCATAGAGGTTTATGTCACAAGTATATCATCAAAGATCAACTTTCACATTTCATACATATCTTATATGCATTTCATATATAACAACATTTTTATAGCATAATATAGGTCAACTAACAGATATCGAATTCATATAACAAATAGGAATTGAAAGACTTGCCTGATTCGTAGTTTATGAACTACGAGTTAACTGCTTAACGCTTAACTGTACTTCGTGTATTCCGACATAGTTAAATTATCATGGATTCATATCCATCAGTAACATATTTCATGCATTCTCAATGTAATACTATTGTTACATTGTTCTTTAACTAGGTTCGTAAAACCTACACTTCACTTTCTCATCATACGCTTAGAATAGCTAGGTATGTCTACCTATGCCTTAACCACTCGTATATGACATCAACATTCATATATAGCTACCACACACTTGACTCACTAGGTGTTTGACACATTTAAATTTCATATCGTTAAGTTCAACCGTACACACAAACGTCTAACATAGTTGTAACTTTATACAACATTACCTATATAGCACAAATCAGATTGTAAGACCTCACAAATTCAAACAACGTATCATTGCTTTATATCTTGAAAACATTCCTTTGGACTTTTACATTTTGAAAGTCTTAAATAACATTCATCTTTATCACATAACATGCTTCTTAACACATTACATACCATACTGATCATATATAGTAATTATACAAGCATGGTTCAAACATCAGATCCAAAATAGAACCTATTCAAAACTGCAGGATGGCTTGATTGCCCCTATCTGAAGCTTAGGGATGGCAGCAAATTCTTGTTGTCCCCAGCGAACTCAAGACTAAGCTTTGCTCTTGCTGTTTTCAGTCCATACTTTAATACACTTACACACTTACACTTAACATGCATACACGCTAGAGTTCTTTACATACTTGTATGACCATTTCTAGTTCAACCTTATATGTTAGGGACTTTAGTTTAGTATTTCTACGAATCAAAACCAAATAGGGTTATGAAATCACTTGGTGTACTAATTAGCCTTATGTTCTCAAAAAGAGGTCACATAATCTTTACTACACATGCTCGTACATATTCATAGCTATCATCGTTTCACACTTTAAAACATACTTTAACCTCATGCTTGGTTTACTTCCATTATGTTTAACATATAAGACCTATGTTTAGTGACATAATGAAACATAACATGGCATCTCAAGCCTTTAAAAACTAAATAATCATATATAATACAATTTAAGTTTGAAAACACGCTCGAGGTTGCCTTTGAAATCATTTTTCATGAATGATGCGACATAGCACATATAAATCATATCTAGGGATATTCTAAACATATCATGACATATAAATCCTTTAGAATATAGATACCCATGTGATGCAACTAGATTCTAAAAATATGTTCAAGTTACTTTGAAACCATTGTAGACTTGTACAATGCCATTCAACACATACAACATAACTTCAAATCTCTAAACATACGTAGTCAAGTCATGTTATCATGCTCGCAAGGTCAAAGTTAAATCATGTAGAAGTCATGCATGTTAGTTCACTATGCTAAGCTTTTCTTGAAAAAAACCTTCTCTAACACAAAGCCTAATAAGGTGGTCATGCTCAAGGAACTATGAATCATATATCATGTACATTTATGTGTGAAATCAGTCATGTATATAGACCACTAAGCTCAAAATTTGTAGAACATGAACTTTAACAAAGTTTGTTTTCAAAACTAAAAGTCCTTATACCAAATCATGCTAGTCTTAGTAAAATATGCTCATATTAGGGTAACATACTTGTATATACATATCACACATGCTTGCATAATAGATTAAGTCATAATGATTCACTAACATGGATCAGATTGCAAAACAGAACACTCAACTGAATTGATGGCCAAGGCGTGCATTATTGCATATCATATCAAATATAGTTGCAATTTGCTTGCAAGTGACTAGTTGAGCGAGAATAGTCTACTTTGGCAACTATTTAGCCCAAACACAAATTTTTCCCACGAAATTAATTCTAAACACTCATATATCAATTGCAACATGCTTATATGATCATATCTATATGGACATTACCCAACCTCCTTAACATACAATTCCACAAAATCAAGAATTTGAATTTCAAGAACTCAAGAACTCTATTTTGACAGAGAATAAATTTGGAAAGTAATGAATGGGATTATACCTCTGCAATTGAAAAGAACTTGCTCCAAATAACTTCTAAGCTCTAGATTACTTGTATGCTCTCAACCTTACTACTTAGCAATTCTCAGACAATTTCACCAAATCACAAAGAATGAAAGGAAGTGTTCATTTTATAGGAAACTCATTAACCATGCCAAGCCATTGTCTAAGGATTCAAACTCATGGATTGAGGGGTTGCATAAAGTATAAGAAGGAGTTGGTAATTTAGTTGTTGATTTGCATCATGAGCACCAATCCCCCCCATGATCATTGCCTAGCAAGCCTTGGAAGAAAAATGAAGAACATAGGCCTTAGCCTTTTGCTCTTAAACGTGACTGAGGTTTTTAGAGTAAATGAGACACTCAATTTGGGATAAGGCTAATTCTCAGCAACTAAAGCTTTGTTTGGTTACTTTAATTCCCAAAAATGTAATTTTAATGTACAATTTTTACCATATTAGGAATTTAAAGATAGACTTCATTCTCACATCATATAATCCATGTACATTAACTACATGTAATAAAATATCGCAGTAAGGTATTATTATCCGAGTAGTTCCATAATTATTTTTACTACTCACATAATCACATTATACCTTATTTAATATTAATGTTTATTTAAACATTTAATTCCTTTCTCAGTTTCTAGAATACACAGATATTTAATTATTTCTGTATTACCACTACATATGATTTCACTGTACCACTTGGTACCTTATATCATTAGTCTCAATTAAATGTCACACTTCATGTATTCTTAAGCCGTGGATATTTTATATCACTACTACCCACATTTTCCATATTACCCATAGTAATACTATTTAATGATAATGTCCACATTAATATTCTAATTGGGCTAAATATCATTTAATTGGGTACTTTCAACCCACACAATAATTAATTAATATTAATCATTTCTTTTCACTAATTATTATGCATTCCTCTAATTAATAGAATATAATTTTCCATAATATCACTTAACTAGCCACTAATTAATCCGGGTTAATTAATTAACCGTTATTCAAATCCATTTATGGACAACTTAACCCTCATTTAGGATTTTATTATCTTTATAAACCCTTAATACCCATTACTTGAATTTTAATTTTCCAAAAACTGATATTATAGACCGGCGCAATTGCGCTGGTCATAAGCTTGGTAATGGCGCAGCTCCGCCATACCAAATTCTCAGGCAAACAAGTTCTGCCTTAGCAGAGATGAAACCTTACGCTCCTAAATACTTTACATATCCTCCTTAAGCGTTAACTCGTCTAATCATAAATCCCCTCTTTGGTTTCACACCATCGGTTACTATTTTCCTTAATAATTTAAGAATCACACTTCGAGTTTTAAAACTCTATCTCCCTTATTAGTTTAACCAACTATACATATCATGTACGACTTCTCACTACCGACAACACAATACTCGAATATAACACATACATGCATACCTTTAATCCTCACTTCTCTCCGTGTATCAATTCACTCAATAATTCTCTAACCACTTTAAAGGTATATCGATTCTCTTCTCTCGTCAACAACGTACATATATACAAGTTCAAACCTAACACACCTCAAGTCTTTAATAGTATTCAATATAGTACACTCAGTGTTTTCCCACAAACAACCAACAAATTAGTTTTCGTCTCGTCTACACTGTTTTCACAGTGAGTTAGATCGGTTACCAATTCGTATATACCTCCGCTCTCTGAAGGAATCGTTTAGCCCAGCTCCTATACGTCAACCATTAAAGAGTATGATTGCACTACCTTAGACTTGATATTCACTCGTACATATACTCAAGAAATTGGTGATTATCAAAGATATTTTAATGTCACCAACTTACTACTATAAAATAATTCTATAAATTATTTAATGTCGATAGATGAATCTTATCCATCTTCATATAACTTCATCTCTACAATTTCAAACAAATACATAATAATGGTATATATTTATTAAACACAACATTACTTATTACATAGCTCATTTACCCTATGTAACACAATACCACATACCTGGTAACACATTATATATTTTTATTTGAACCCTTCACAAGCCTTAAGAATTTTATTAACTAAATTCTTTTTTAAATATTTTCTAAAAATTCGAGTTCTTACATCCTCTCCCCCTTATAAGGATTTCGTCCTCGGAATCAACAAAACCTCCTCTACTCAGTGCTATATCAAATATTACATATTCTTTTGAATAATTTTATCCATTCACTTTTCGAAAGTTTCATTCTCACTTGTATTCTCCACATTCTCCTTTCTAAGGAACATTCTACTCACTACATTCATCACACAGAATAATAAGAGTCTTCCACGATTTTTCAATAATCGAGAAGTAGTATGAATAACTTAGATTCCAAATTATGCTGAAGGGTCACACTAGACCGTGAACCAATGCTTCATCACAATCCTTCGCACTACAAACCATAATGTTTATTTATCACAAAGACTGAAAACACCCTTCACATGTACACTAGGTGGCCAGCCTATTGTACCACTACGTTGGGCCGCAACGTAGTGTTTTGTAACGACTACATGCGTTACGCTCGGAACCATTGTCCCCGAAAACATGTCCCCTTATAGGGTTGTTCACCTCAGCTTCTTTTTTTTCCGAATCCGCACCAGAGAAATCTAGCTTGGCGTAAATAATCAAGAATGCTTGAATTTCTTGAATATTTTTCAACAGTTGTCTAGACAAATCAAATAGCTTAGACTTTTATCAATAACTCAGACATCAATCAAAATAATTTGACCAACTTAATTAACCTTCTTTATAACTTAAAAGAAAACCAAAATTCTTTTATGACGTCATGATACCGTACTAGATTAGTAGTACGTTGAGGATTCTGCCATTATGTGACTTTGCCATATTACATCATACCATAATGGGCTGACGATCTTTCGATCATAACCAACACTAGGTTCAACTGCATTGATGACTCCATCGTTTACCATTTCTACACCATACCAAATGATGTAAATGGTCAGAAATACATTTTGAAAATTTTCAAATCATTTTGTCTTAGCCGAAACAATTAGCATAGACATATGGATAACGGTATTGCTTTTAAAACATCATTGGTTTAATCACATGATCCAAAGTTTTTCAAGAAAACATAAATGCCAACATTAGCACGAAGTAAATAAATTTTAAAAATCTAGCAGAGCTAGAAGATTTAGAAAATTCATGTTTCTCTATTAACTTAATCTTGACTTCATTCTATAAATTTCTAACACCATCAATGCTTACTATACCAAAATTTCTAACTTCATAACATATATATACCCGATATAGTTCCTCAAACTTACCACACATTGGAAATTCAGGACTTGCCATCATCATATGATTTTAAGAACTTACCCTAGTCAGACCACAGGCGTCCATTCGCTGAGGGGTTCAAAAAACATTTCATATAATTATGAGTCATGAACGTACCATAAGTATGAGTTTTAAGAACTCGCAACTTAACCTTATATTCTCTAACTATAACCTATCTATTTGTCATACACATGAGAAAAGAATCACCTTCTCAACATGCATATAGCAAGTAGCGTGACACAAACATTTCACTGATTATCAGTGCCAGAACTAAGTGGTTTTTACACCAAGTACAATTCCCCGCCCATAAACAAGGAATCATGCAACTCAGCTGCTGACATGGGTCCTCAAACTGAAATCCCACTTAACTCTATCTTACACTTTACTTGATACGAATTCTTCGTATCTCATCACATATAATTCCTCATGAGTTCATATCGTACCATTTCATAGTACATTTACTTATAGCATCAAGCTATACACACTTAGTCGTTACAGACTATTTATCACTTCATAGCTCAATCCGATCACGTCGTGATCATCAATTTACCTTAGGGTTCTTTCCCTATTATCAACAAAATTCCACTCGAGTTCTTTATTATTCTCTTTGTCATATAGGCACCATCTTAACATTTTTATTACCGGAGTTAGGAAACTCCTAAATTCTCATTCTTTTGGATATTTCAAGATTCTTATTTAAATCTTCACTTATATATTTTAATCTTTATCTTTCTCTCTCTCTCTCTCTCTCTCTCTCTCTCTCTCTCTCTCTCAGGTTATAGCCTAAGGTACACTTACCTAAGTTTATAACCTACAACATTAATACCAACCTGTGACGCCCCCAAATCCAGGTCCCTTCGAACCTTGTATCCAGTCCGCCACAATACTACTATCGTCAAACTATTTATATTTTTTATTCATAACTTAATGAATATAACATTACTTATTACAATTTAGAATATAAATTCTTTTTATTTTCAGGATCTGTGTAATAAGCCCAAACTTTTATAAGTTTCTAATCTTGGTCATTTACTATTTTTGGTTTACATCACATTCGATGATATACAAATATGCAGAATAATTTAAACTTTTTCAATCTCCTTTGAAAAATAAATCTTTTATTGATATCTTACCTCGAATCAATTACAAATCCCTGAATCAAATTATGTTATGATTCCGGCTATTCAAATTACGTATAAATCTTTACATCTCGATTCAAATTTCTCTATGTATCACATAGTACAACTTAACAAGTATTACACCTTATAAACTATTATCATGTACACCTACTAGAACCTAAACATGGTTCAAGAGCATCTAGTTAAATAATAAATCAATCTCCTTCGATACTATTGGACTTTATCAATCAAATAGCATGTAACTTTTATCGTGTATCTTTAACCTGCAAAAGTGGTTATTTGCAAGGGTGAGCTCGACAGCCCAGCAATTCTAAAAGTTTTCATGCAGCACATAGCATATAACAGCATATTCAGTTCATGCATTCATAATCGATTAATATATACTACGCGTGTTAATTCTCACACGAGTATATCATCAAAGATCAACTTTCACATTTCATACATATCTCATACCCATTTCATATATAACAGCATTTGCATAGCATAATATAGCTCAACTAACAGTTATCGAATTCATATAACAAATAGGAACTGAAAGACTTGCCTTATTCGTCGTTTATGAACTACGACTTAACTACTTAATGCTTAACTGCACTTCATGTATTCCAACACAGTTATATAATCACGGATTCATATCCATCAGTAACATATTTCATGCATTCTCAATGTAATACTATTGTTACATTGTTCTTTAACTAGGTTCATAAAACCTACACTTCACTTTCTTATCATATGCTTAGAATAGCTAGGGATGTCTAGGTATACCTTAACCACTCGTATATGACATCAACATTCATATATAGCTACCACACACTTGACTCACTATGTGTTTGACACATTTAAATCTCATATCGTTAAGTTCAACCGTACACACAAACGTCTAACTTAGTTGTAACTTTATACAACATTACCTATATAGCACAAATCAGATTGTAAGACCTCACAAATTCAAACAATGTATCATTGCTTTATATCTTGAAAACATTCCTTTGGACTCTTACATTTTGAAAGTCTTAAATAACATTCATCTTTATCACATAACATGTTTCTTAACACATTACATGTGACGCCCCCAAAATAGGTATACATCACCCATTCTGAGTTGTCAATACATGGTACAGAAACAACTACAACTTTATTATTACAACAGTAAAACTGTGAGTTTAAATACAAATATTATCTTCTAGACAATATCTATACTCAAATAACTCCTCATCACATTTATTGATACATTATTTTACAAAAATGGTGAGGACTACTAAACAACTCTCTCTAGAACCTTCATTCCATACCCCGACTCGTACTCGTTATATTCTCGCCTCCACGAGAAAAATGGAACAAAAAGGAAAAGGGTGAGCTCAACTAGCTCGATAAAGAATATTATGACTAAGATAATATACAACAAATTACCGTTAGTCTTCAACAGGAAAAATCTAATAGAATACAATAGACAACAAATTTTAAATCAATATTCGCGTGAAATAATAATTCATTAGAAGAGTTAAGTAGAGAATGCAAACTACTATCTTCCATGTATGAATTTAAAAGTTCATCGTCTATCTTTTATCCTATAACATCAATCAATATATATACGTAATCACATATTCATCTTTGCACTGGGCCAAAGATATTCATCGATTAGTCATGTTCATCTAAACACTGTTCATCTTTGCACTACTGAGGCCAAAGATATTCTTGAAATCATTCAACTTTGCACTCTGAGCCAAAGATATTCCATAATATCATCATTTAAGGTGAAGATGATAAAAATATTTTAAAGAAAGCGAATCGGTGGAACAAAATGACAAGGATTAAGGATTAAGGATTCGTACTTTGTTTTATTCACGTCCAAAAATACCTCAAAAATAATCGCGGTGGTGTAAAATTCAAGAATGATCAAAATATGGATACAATCAAAGCTAGTATCCGAATAGATATTTTTGACGAAAAGAAAAATTTTCATTTTTGATGAATAGTCTTGATTCGTGAATAGTGTCAGTATCGTGAATAGTCTTGAGTATCGTGAATAGTAACTCAGACACCAAAAGTTCCAAATTTGATAAAAACTTCAGATCAATATTTCAACATAATGATATTGAAGAAATAATATCATTACGAAAAAAAATAATATCCCTTACCTCGAAAGATCAAGTACTTCTAAATTTGAAACAGGATATAAAGCTATGACTTGAACTTGCACCAAATAGCAATACTCAAATTATACTCAAAATACTCACAAGAATACGCTCGATAATATAGAGAGAAAACTTGATTTACGGTGTGATTTTCAATTCTAACCTAAGCACCTATTTATAGGAAATTGCTTAGAAACTAAAGCGAGAAAATTTAATATAATATTAATATATTATATATAAATTCCTATGCACACAATCTATGATCTGAATTCAGCCATGCTTGACAACAAATAAGTCTACCAAACAAATCAAAAATGTTTTTATTATTTAAAATAATTAAAACTTCCAAAAATTAATTATTAGAGAATTTGAACATCAATAATTCATAATACATAGCCCTTTTATCAGAAAATTCAAATCTCTTGAGTTTTTATAGGAAATTCAATTCTCTACAACTTTGCAGAAGAAAGTTTTTCCAAATTCCAAGCAGAAATTGGACAGAAATCCACAACAAGCGATTTTACATTTATAATCAAATTTTAGTCAATAAATGGGGTCCAATGACATGTTTAACATGTTTTAAACATTTATTGCAACAAAAATACTCTTCCTCGTATACTCATATATCCCACATTCGTTGTAAAAATATCACTATTATTATATTATTAAAATATAATAATACATTATCTTATCGAGAAAAAGATAAAATTTCAATTTTCAACAATTGTCACATTAAAATTTTATCCATCTATATCCACATAAAATCAATATTTTCCTCATCATATGAATCAATAATTAATTATTCACAAATAATATTACAGAATCACAATATTGTGACGAGGCGGTTCACAGGAAAGAGGGGCTTTCGATAAGAATTTCTCCTTCTTGGCGGCGCAATTAGGTGACCAAACCTCTCCTTAAGCGAGAACTTTCTAGACATTGCCAATAATGTTATCTAATAATATTATTCGAGATAATATGAATTATTAGCCGATAATGAAAAAAATATTGTGTAATGATAATTATTGAAACAACAACAATATAAAATATCAACGCAAACAATTATTGAATCGATAAAATCTTGAATAGTAATTCTTTGTAACCATTATTGAGTAGTGCCTTCTTACGTAAGAATCAATAATTGGTGCAATACCGTGTGCTACTGTGTTTTAACCACTGAGTATTTTAACAGTATTAATGGTAACAACTACGCCGTTATTTTTAACCAACTTATATTTATCGTTTTCTTCATCTAATCGCTTTCCGTTATGGGGCCCACACATGGCTGCGCTGGTGGTAAATACGAATATTCCATGACGATCTGAATATTCCACGACCAAACGAATATTCCCCAACAACAATGAATATTTTATAACCACTTGCTTATTTTGAAATATTTGCGTATTTTACCCCTAACTATCCACATTAATCACATCAACCCTTACTATTTCAAAATAATAAATAGAGAAAATTAAATTTCATTAATAATAAGTTGGGGTCTTACAACCTCCCCTCCTTATGAAATTTCGTCCTCGAAATTGACGTACGTACCTAGTGTTTCGAAAAGGTGAGGATACCTCGCTTTCATTTCCGTTTCCAATTCCCAGGTCATTTCCTCTATAGCATGATTCCTCCACAAAACTTTAACTTGTGGTATGACCTTTCTTAGCATAGGACATGCTCCTTCCTATCCAAGATCTTGGTGGTACCTCCTCATACGTTAAGTCTTGGCTATTTAAATCCGGTTCTAATTCTATAACGTGGTTGGGTCTTTCACATATTTCTGAAATACGGATATGTGAAACACATTATGAACACGAGACATACTTGGAGTGCTTGCAAGTGATATAGGCTACATTTCCTACTCGGTCAAGAATTTGAAATGGACCAATAATTCGTGGATTGAGCTTTCCTCTCTTCCCAAATCTTGTAACTCCTTCCATGGAGCAACTCGCAACAATACATGATCCCCTACACTAAATTCCACGTCCTTTCGATGAAGATCCGCATAACTCTTTTGTCGATCTTGTTCCGTTTGTATCGTTGTCGAATCATTTGAATCTTTTCGGTAGTCATACATACTAACTTTCGGGTCCCAACAATGTTGCTTCACCCACCTCATCCCAACATATTGGAGAATGACATTTAAATCCATATAATGCTTGAATGGAGCCACACCTATACTTGCACGATAAGCTGTTGTTGTAGGAGAATTCCACCAATGGTAAATACTTATCCCAAGCGCCTTTGAAGTCTAGGACACGAGTCTTAATAAATCTTCAAGAGTTTGAATAGTCCTCTCTCGATTGTCCGTCCGTTTGGGGATGGTATCTTAGAACTAAATCGCAAATCCGTGCCCATAGCTTTTTGCAAGCTAACCCAAAATCTTGAAGTGAATCTTGGGTCACGATCCGAAACTATGGATACGGGCATGCCATGCAACCTCACAATTTCATTCACGTACATACTAGCAAGGCGTTCAAGGGAATAAGTCTCCGTATCGGCAAGAAATAAGCGGACTTGGTTAATCTATCAACAATAACCCAAATAGCATTGATGCCTTGAGAAAGCAGGTAAGAAGACGTAGAATGAAATCCATGGTAATGTGTTCCCACTTCCATTTCGGAATCTCAAGTGGTTCAATGGACCCTTAGGTACTAGATGCTCCGCCTTTACACGTTGGCAAGTTAAACACATCGAGATAAACTTTGCAATCTCTCTCTTCATATTGTTCCACCAAAATGTATATCAAAGATCACGATACATTTTAGTACTTCCACGATGGATTGCAAATGGTGTATTGTGTGCCTCCATCATAATCTTGTACTTCAAATCAGAGTCGTTAGGAACACAAAGTCTAGAGTGGACTCGAAGTATTCCTTCTTCATCAATTCTCGCCCGGAATAGCTCCTTCTTGTACTTTCTTCTTCATACGCATCGGCTCAAGATTGGGTGGCTTGAAAGCAACCTTAACTTTTTCTATTAAAGTTGGCTCTGTCGTATACTTGACATCATCGCTTTTCGTTCGCATATGATCTTCTACTCAATGCGTCAACTACCACGTTCACTTTTCTAGGATGGTATTGAATAGTGTGGTCGTAGTCTTTTAATAGCTCGAGCCAACGTCGCTGCCGCATGTTGAGTTCTTTTTGAGTGAAGAAATATTTAAGGCTTTTATGGTGAGAATATATCTCCACTTTCTCCCATATATAGATAGTGCCTCCATATCTTTAAGCAAAAAATTGCTTTGCGCCAACTCTAGATCATGAGTAGGATAATTCCTCTCATACTCTTTAAGTTGTCGCGAGGCATAGGCTATGACTTTCCCACGTTGCATGAGAACACATCCTAACCCTTTGCACGAAGCATCATTTGTAGATAACAAATCTATCCGAACCGGATGGTATTGTTAGAACAGTCTTAGAAATAAGTCTCCTCTTAAGCTCTTGGAAACTCTTCTCGCATTCTTCACTCCAAAGCGAATTTTGTATCCTTAGGAGTTATTTGGGTTATGAAGTAGCGATTCGAGAAAACCCTTCCACGAATCTCCGAGATAATAACCGGCTAAGCTCAAAAAAACTACGTACTTGATCGCAGACTTCGGTTGCTCCCAACTTTGTATTGCTTCAATCTTTCGTCGGATCAGCAGATACTCCATGTTTTGACACACGTGCCCAAGAAATGCTACTTCCTCAAGCGAACTCGCATTTCTTCAATTTGGCATATAGTTGGTTTTCACGAAGCCTTTGGAGTACCGACTTCAAATGGTGCTCATGATCTCCCGACTTTTGGAATATATGAGGATGTCATCAATAAAGACAACAACGAATTGATCAAATATTCCTTGAATACTCGGTTCATCATATCCATGAAAGCCGCAGAAGCATTAGTTAGTCAGAAAGACATGACTAAGAATTCATAATGCCCATCCCCAAGTTTCAAGGCGGTCTTTGGAATATCCTCGGTTCTAATCTTGGTGATGATATATCGTAAGCGAAGATCGATTTTGAAAAGAATTGTGCCCCTTGCAATTGGTCAAACAATTCATCAATACGAGGTAGAGGATTCCTATTCTTGATGGTGACATGGTTCAATTCCGATAGTCAATACAAAGTCGCATACTCCCGTCTTTCTTCTTTACTGAATAAAGCAGGGAGCACCCCGAGGAGATGTACTAGGGCGAATGAAACCGATGTCCAATAATTCCTATAGTTGGACCTTTAACTCCTAAAGTTCAATAGGAGCCATTCGATATGGGGTTTTAGAAATGGGCTTTGTACCAGGTTCAAGATCAATAAAGAATTCAACATCACGTTACGGGGTAGACCAGAAAAGTTCTTGAAATCGTCGGAAAGTCAATAACAACGGGAATATTATTCAAATTTGGCGTGTCTTTATTCAAATCCATAACATGGGCTAAGAAAGCTTGACATCCGTTTTTCAATAAGCGAATAGCTTTATGATTAGATATGATAGTGATTGATTTTAATGGTTTAGTTGCTTGAATTAGTACAACAGGTTGGTTAGGAATATGAAAACTAACAACCTTACGAAAACAATCAATTTTGGCATAATGAGTAGTTAACCAATCAATCCCTAAAATCACATCAAAAGCAAGTATCTTTAAAGAGATAAGGTCAACGGTAAGGTGATGGTGCCAACTTGAATCAAACAAGATTTATAAGCGGTGGATGTGATGAAAGTTTCTCTAACGGAGTTTCCACGAGATAGGTCAAAGTCTAATTTCTCCGGTCAAGTTTAAGCGTTGAGCATATGCGGGAGAGATAAATGAATGGGTATGCAGGTATCAAGTAAGGTATAAACTTGCAAGAATTTATAAATAGCTTACCCGTGATCACCTCGTTTGGGTTTCTCGCATTTTGACCCGACAATGACAAACGCTCTTCCGGAATCGTTGACTTTGACTTTTTGGGATGATCTTTTGAGTCACCGTCCCCATTGAACTAGGTTTCGCTTCTGCAGTACGATCTCGGCGATATGTCCTTCCTTTCCACAATTATAGCATACCTTGAACTGTTGTGGGCGGTTTGGTGATATGTCCCTCTTTTCGCATTTGTAGCATATAATGGGTGGTCGTTCTCCTCCCTTAGAACCGATTCTTCTTAAGCCTATTATCGTCTTCACATGGTCGTTGTTAAATCTCCTCTTTTAAAATCTCCTCGACTCGCTTCTTCTATTTTCATGGCCATGATTACCACGGAGTGGTTACCATTTTTGTCCGTCTGCTTTTCTTTCTCATTTGGTTATCATTATTACATTGTTATTTGCTATCTACAGTACGATCCTGGTTATGGTCCTTGGTTGAATATACTCGTTATCTCGCTCTAAAAATTGAGCCCTATTAACAACATCTGAATAGAGAGAAAATTTATGAGAAATGAGATATTATCGTATCTGGGTTTCAAACCTCTCGAAACATCCGCGTCATATCGTTCCTCATTTTCCACCAAATGAGGTGCAAACACGGATAACTCTGCAAACTTTGCCTCGTCTTTGAGACCTTGGTCGTGTTGTTTTGTTCCAATCGATGAACTCCACTTCCTTCATATAGACGAACACTTTCGGAAAGTATTTGTCATTAAATAGCTTCTAAAATGTCTCCCAAGACATCTTTGAGTGCGGATGGATGGAGTACGCTTCACGAGACTCCCACCGGTGATACGCCTCGCCACGGAACATAAAGGTGGCTAATGGAACCTTACATTCCTCCGTGCATCCCAAGACATCGAATATCTTGGTAATTTGCTTGACCCATGTTTCCGCCATGATCGGATCGGCTTTCCCTTAAATTACGGTGGTCCTAACTCTTTGAAGCTGCTTGTTTGTGATGATAACCCGTGAATTGCTATCATTACCTCACTGTATTTTGAACACGAGTCTCCCTCGTGCGATTTTGCATGAGCGCAAAAACTTCTAAACATCCCTCGTTAATCATCGCTCAATGGTGTTGTTCACGGGAGGAACATTGCCCGACCAGGTTATGCGTTCTCCTCATTGGTGAGTCTGAGCGTCTCCACGGTCTCATTTCCATTGTTAATATTCTCGGTCGACATTCTCAAATCTTTGTCATAAAACAAGGTTTAATTAAGGAAATCAATATATCACATAATATCCTATATCTTGACCAACTAACAAATAAGCTTAGGTAGGACACACTAGCGAAGGATTTACTCGTCTCTCCCTCCTAGTTCTATTCCCGATCTCCGCATGGAGATCATATCCCTAAGCTCGATACCAATTGTGGCGCCCCCCAAAATAGGTATACATCACCCATTACGAGGTTGTCAATACATGGTACAAAAACAACTACAACTTTATTATTACAACAAGTAAAACTGTGAGTTTAAATACAAATATTATCTTCTAGACAATATCTATACTCAAATAAATCCTCATCACATTTATTGATACATTATTTTACAAAATGGTGAGGACTACTAAACAACTCTCTCTAGAACCTTCATTCCATACCCAGGCTGCGTACTCAAGTTATATTCTCGCCTCACGAGAAAAATGGAACAAAAAGGAAAAGGGTGAGCTCAACTAGCTCGAGTAAAGAATATTATGACTAAGATAATATACAACAAATTACCGTTAGTCTTCAACGGGGAAAAATCTAATAGAATCTGATAGTCAACAAATTTTAAATCAATATTCATGTTGAAATAATAATTCATTAAAGAGTTAAGTAGAGAATGCAAACTACTATCTTCCATGTATGAATTTAAAAGTTCATCATCTATCTTTTATCCTGTAATAACAATCAATATATATATCGTAATCACATATTCATCTTTGCACTACTGAGGCCAAAGATATTCATCGATTGGTCGTGTTCATCTAAACACATGTTCATCTTTTCTCTGGGCCAAAGATATTCTTGAAATCATTCATCTTTGCACTACTGAGGCCAAAGATATTCCATAATATCATCATTTAAGGTGAAGATGATGAAAATATTTTTAAAGAAAGCGTATCCGATTGGAACAAAATGACAATGATTAAGGATTAAGGATTAGTACTTTGTTTTATTCACGTCAAAAATACCTCAAAAATAATCGCAGTGGTGTAAAATTCAAGAATGATCAAAACATGGATACAATCAAAGCTAGTATCCGAATAGATATTTTGAACGAAAAGAAAATTTTCATTTTTCGATGAATAGTCTTTGTATTCGTGAATAATTGTCGTATCGTGAATAGTGCCGTATACGTGAATAGTAACTCCGACACCAAAAGTTCCAAATTTGATAAAAACTTCAGATCAATATTTCAACATAATGATATTGAAGAAATAATATCATTATGAAAAAAAATAATATCCCTTACCTCGAAAGATCAGTACTTTTAGCTGAAACAGGATATAGGCTATGACTTGAACTTGCAATAGAATAGCAATACTCAAATTATACTCAAAATACTCACAAGAATACGCTCGATAATATAGAGAGAGAAAACTTCAGTTTCGGTGTGATTTTCAATTCTAACCTAAGCACCCTATTTATAGGAAATTGCTTAGAACACCAAAGCAGAAAATTTAATATAATATTAATATATTATATATAAATTCCTATGCACACAATCTATGATCTGAATTCAGCCATGCTTGACAACAAATAAGTCTACCAAACAAATCAAAAACGTTTTTATTATTTAAAATAATTAAAACTTCCAAAAATCAATTATTCAAGAATTTCTGAACATCAATAATTCATAATAAATAGCCCTTTTATCAGAAAATTCAAATCTCGTGAGTTTTATAGGAAATTCAATTCTCTACAACTTTGCAGAAGAAAGTTTTTCCAAATTCCAAAGAGAAATTGACCGAAATCCACAAGCAGGCGATTTTACTGGTATAATCAAATTTCGATCGATAAATGGGGTCCGCAGAGCATGTTTAACATGTTTTAAACATTTATTACAACAAAATACTCTTCCTCCTCGTATACTCATATATCCCACATTCGTTGAAAAATATCACCATTATTATATTATTAAAATATAATAATACATTATCTTATCGAGAAAAAGATAAAATTTCAATTTTCAACAATTGTGTCACATTAAAATTTTCTCCATCTATATCCACATAAAATCAATATTTTCCTCATCATATGAATCAATAATTAATTATTCACAAACAATATTATAGAATCACAATATCGATGACGCAGTGCGGTTCGAGGAAGAGGGGCTTTCAATAAGAATTTCTCTTCTTGGTGGCGCTTGATTAGGTGACCAAACCTCTCCTTAGATAGAACTTTCTAGACATTGCCAATAATGTTATCTAATAATATTATTAGGATAATATGAATTATTGCTTCGATAATGAAAAATATTGTGTAATGACAATTATTGAAACAACAGCAATATAAAATATCAACGTAGCAATTATTGAATCAATAAAATACGGAACAGTAATTACTGTAACCATCATTGAGTAGTGCCTTCTTACGTAAGAATCAATAATTGGTGCAATCTGGTAAGCTACGTGTTTTAACCATAAGAGTATTTTAAAAGTATTAATGGTAACAACTACGCCGTTATTTTTAACCAACTTATATTTGTCGTTTTCTTCATCTAATCGCTTTCCGTTATGGGGCCCACACATGGTTGCGCCGTCGTACGAATATTCCCCGACAGTACGAATATTCCACGACCAAACGAATATTCCCCGATAAAAATGAATATTTTATAACCACTTGTTTATTTTGTAATATTTGCGTATTTTACCCCTAACTATCCACATTAATCACATCAACCCTTACTATTTCAAAATAATAAATAGAGAAAATTAAATTTCATTAATAATAAGTTGGGGTCTTACATTACATACCATACTTATCATATATAGTAATTATACAAACATGGTTCAAACATCAGATCCAAAACAAAACCTATTCAAAACTGCAGGATGGCACAGCTGCGCCCTGTCCAAACCTAACACACCTCGAGTCTTTAATAGTATTCAATATAGTACACTGAGTGGTTTCCCATAAACAACCAACAAATTAGTTTTCGTCTCGTCTACACTGTTTTCACAGTGAGTTAGATCAGTTACCAATTTGTATATACCTCCGCTCTCTGAAGAAATCGTTTAGCCCAGCTCCTATACGTCAACCATTAAAGAGTAAGATTGCACTACCTTAGACTTGATATTCACTCGTACATATACTCAAGAAATTGGTGATTATCAAAGATATTTTAATGTCACCAACTAACTACTAAAAAATAATTCTATAAATTATTTAATGTCGATAGATAAATCTTATCCATCTTCATATAACTTCATCTCTACAATTTCTAACAAATATATAATAATGATATATATTTATTAAACACAACATTACTTATTACATAGCTCATTTTACCCTATGTAACACAATACCACATACCTGGTAACACATTATATATTTTTATTTGAACCCTTCACAAGCCTTCAGAATTTTATTCACTAAATTCTTATTTTAACATTTTTTGAAAATTCGAGTTCTTACAGCAAGGCTACCAACTAGGTTGTCCCTTTATGTTTAAGACTATTATGTTGTATTAAGACTATTTTCAGACTATGTTTACGCTTAAGTAGGATTATGTAATAAGTCTTTATTAGATATTATTATGTAATCTATTAAGTACTGTAGGTTGCAAGACTTGGGGGAATAATTATAATAAATCATTGTATATTATTCTAAATTAGATTTTCCGTTGTGAATGTGTGATTTTAGTTATTATGGTATTACCATGAGAACGTGATGAAACAAATTCGAGTGACCAAGTGGAGGTCTAAATTTGGTGATGTCACATTGGCACCCACATCGATGAGAAAGTCTTAGACGATGGCATATAAGAGAAGTATTTTCTCCTTGGTCACCTCTGTCATATATGTGGATGTGAATAGCTTGGCACACATGAACGTGTACCATATCTTTCCTTACTGGCTTAGATCCTTACTATGGAAGTTAGTGCCTGTGACGCCCCCAAAATAGGTATACATCACCCATTCTGAGTTGCCAAATACATGGTACAGAATACAAATACAAACTTAAATATACAACATGAGTTGTGAGTTTTAATACAAATATTGTCTTTTAAACAGTATTCAAACTCAAAATAAGTCCTCAATACATTTATTATCACACTATTTCATAGAATAGTGAGGACTACTATTGCAAGCATCTGGACTGTCACTCCGTTTCCCGACTAGTCCCAACTATATTCTCATTTCCTGAAGAGAACAATGAAAGAAAAGGTTGAGCTCAACTAGCCCAGTAAGAAATATTATGACTAAGATAATGAAGAATAAATTATCGTTAGCCTTCAACAGTGTTAAATTGGTAAATAACAATAGACATCAAGTTTAACTGCAGTGGAATAAGCAATCCATTAGAAGAGTCAAGTAGAGCATGATATCTACTATCTTCTATGATTTAAAATAATTTATCATCAATTTTATCACTGAGACTCAGCTTAATAAATAATCCACATCATCGAATCATCCCTGCACTACGGTCAAGGATATTCATTAGTTTTACGACCACAAATTATCCATGCACTACGGGCCAAGGATATTCATGTTTTATAGGAGAAAACAAATTATAAATTTTTAAGGATTTATAATTTAATTTATCCAAAATTCAATAATGTCCAAATTGTCAATATGATACTGCTTTGTAGAGTAAAATTCAAGAATAATATTGTATCAAAAATGATTAGGACTAAAAAAAAATCAATTTTTATCATTAATAGTACCCTGGGTGAATAGTAACCGAGTGAATAGTACTCCGTGAATAGTAACTTCAAGAATAGTAACCCCGTGAATAGTACTCCGGCATGAAAAAGTTAAAACTTATAAAGAATGCTCAGAATAATATTTACATGAAAAGATCCTAGATGAAGCGCAAATATCAAGGATATTCTACTAATTTCATGGAATATAGAAGCCAAAACTTTAACAAAATGAGTGTAGAATTCAAAATTTGAAACGAAATAATATTACTTATATATAACAGAGTATGGAAGAAAATATTATTTCATACGAATACTGAACAAAACTAATATCCCTTACCTTGAAAAGAAGAGTATTCCAACTGGTATAGCGGGGATATTTTTGAAGAAAACTTTCATTGTTTTCTATGCTCAAAGCTTTCTAAAACTCGAAAGAAATACGCTGAATATTATAGAAGAAGAATTCTCTTATTCAAGTGTGATTTTCAATTCTAACTAAGCATCCTATATATAGGAAAATTGAAAGGATGCTATTTAGAAATAATCACGGACACGCAGTAGGATTTAATCATGGATGAATTCGACGGGTAAAACGTTTAAAAATTTTGATTTACTATGCAGCAATATGCAATAAAATATTCTAATAAAACGAAAACTTTAAATAAAATATAATATATTATATTTATAATCTAATAAAACAAAACTTTATATAATATATATATATATATATATATATATATATATTAAATATAAACATCACCCGTGAACAACTTTTAAAAAACCTCGCAGGACAATTTTCATCATTCCACCAACATGTGGGCCCCAACTAACCCACTTGTGGCCCCCACTATTATAATGTATATATATATATATATATATATATATATATATATATATATATATATACAGAACAATTTTCTACCAATTATTTTGAAAATTTGGTAAATGGGGGTCCATATAATAAGCAAGATTTACAATAAATACTTCATAAAAATCCCCTCAATATTTTTAACAATATTTATTCATCATTATTATAACTCGCAATATTAACAACCAGGTCGTTCCCAGGAAAGAGGGGGCTTTCCGATAAGGATTTCTTTCTATTGGTGCGCAATTAGGTGACCAAACCTCTCTTCGATAGAACTTTCTAGACATCTATATTATTGATTTAATAATATATAAAATATTGACAATAATTAAATCAAATAACGTGAGATACTATGCAGCAATTATTGTAGAAATAATTGAAATAAACTAAGTGACTTCTCAAAGCATCAATAATCAATACCGTGTGCTACTATGCAACCACATGTATTACTGTACTTAAACCACCGGGTATTTCAACAGTTAACTGTAAAACTTTCGCCGTTATTTTCATAAAAAGATATTTTTGTTGTTTTCTCATTCCGACAATAATTCCGTTGTGGGGTCCACCAATGATTGTGTCGTAGTACGTATATTCCCTGTTAAAACGAATATTCCCCAACCAATCGAATATTTTATGACAACTTGCATACTTTGCAAAATTTATAAATATTACCCACAACTATAACATTATAACAAATTCACACCTTAATATTCAAAAATGATATTTATAAAAAAATTTATTTTTATTCATAAAATTTGGGGTCTTACAACATCCCCTTCTTATGAAAATTTGCCTTCGAAATTAGGGTACATACCTGGTATGTTGAAGAGGTGAGGATACCTTGATTTCATTTCAAATTCTAACTCCTAGGTCATTTCCTCAACATCATGGTTTCTCCACAAAACTTTGACTTGAGGTATAACCTTGGAGTGTAGAATATGCTCCTTCTTATCCAAGATTTTAACAGGTACCTCTTCATACATTAAATCTTCCACTATTTCATCCAGTTCTAATTCAATAATGTGGTTCGGGTCTTCCATATATTTATGTAACATGGATATGTGAAAAATATTATGAACACGAGACATACTTAGCGATAACGTGAGTCTGTAGGCCACAGTTCCTACTCGGTCAAGGATTTCAAATGGGCCAATGAATAGAGGATTCAGCTTTCCACTCTTTCCAAATCTCGTAACTCCTTTCCATGGAGCAACCCATAACAACACATGTTCTCCAACATTGCATTCCACGTCCTTCCGATGAAGATCAACGCAACTCTTTTGTCGATCTTGTGAGGTTTTTATATGTTGCCGGATCATTTAAATCTTTTCCGTAGTCATACGTACCAATTCCGGTCCCAACAACGTTACTTCACCCACCTCGTCCAAGCATACTGGAGAACGACACTTTCTTCCATACAACGCCTCAAATGGAGCCATGCCAATACTTGCTTCATAACTATTGTTGTTGGAAAACTCCACTAATGGTAAGAACTTGTCCCAACTTCCTTTGAAGTCAAGGGCACAGAGTCTTAATAGATCCTCTAGAGTTTGAATAGTCTCCTCCGACTGCCCGTCCGTATGAGGATGATACGCCAAATTGAATCGCAAATTCGTGCCCATAGCTTTTTGTAAACTAACCCAAAATCGTGAAGTGAATCTTGGGACTCGATCAGAAACTATGGATACTGGCATACCATGCAGTCTTACAATCTCGTTTATGTATATACGAGTAAGATGTTCAAGTGTATAAGTTTCTCGTATAGGTAAGAAATGAGCAGACTTGGTTAATCTATCAACAATGACCCAAATTGCATCTATGCCTTGAGAAACCTTGGGGAAACTAATAACAAAATCCATGGTAATGTGCTCCCACTTCCATTCTGGAATTTTAAGTGGTTGTAATGGACCTTTTGGCACTTGATGCTCCGCCTTGACTCGTTGACAAGTTAGACAACTTGAGATAAACTTTGCGATCTCTCTCTTCATATTGCTCGACCAAAATTTATTTCGAAGATCACAATACCTTTTGGTACTCCCAGGATGGATTGAAAATGGTGTGTTGTGCGTCTCCATTATAATTTTATACTTCAAGTAATCGTTAGGAACACAAAGTCTGGAGTTGACTCAAAGTATTCCTTCTTCATCGATTCTTGCTTCCGGAATAGCACCTTCTTGCACTTTCTTCTTAATACGCATTAGCTCAGGTCTATCTATAACTTGAGCAGCTTTAACTTTATCGATTAAAGTCGGTTCTACACGTATGTTTGCCATCATATGGGTCCCTGAAGTCTTTAACTCTATCTCCATCCTTTGCAAGTCATACAAAATGGGCCTTTACGTTGACAATAACGCACTCATACCTGCATATGATCTTCTACTCAATGTGTTAGCTACCACGTTCGCTTTTCCAATGTGGTATTGAATGGTATAATCATAATCTTTCAACAGTTCAAGCCAACATCGTTGCCGCATGTTGAGTTCCTTTTGAGTGAAGAAATATTTGAGGCTTTTATGTTCCGTATAGATCTCCATTTTCTCCCCCATATAGGTAATGCCTCCAAATTTTAAGTGTGAAGACAACAGCTGCCAACTCTAGATCATGAGTAGGATAATTCCTCTCATATTCTTTGAGTTGTCGAGAGGCATAAGCTATGACTTTCCAATGTTGCATGAGAACACATCCTAACCCTTTTTTCGAAGCATCACTGTAGATGATAAATCCCTTCGAGCCAGATGGTATTGTCAGAACAGGTTCTGCAATGAGTCTTCTCTTGAGTTCTTGAAAACTCTTCTTACATTCCTCGCTCCAACCGAATTTTGTATCTTTTCGAGTCAGCTGAGTTAATGGAGTAGCGATTCGAGAAAACTCTTCTACAAATCTCCAATAATAACCAGCTAAGCCGAGAAAGCTACGTACTTTGGTCACTAATTTAGGTTTCTCACATCTTTGAATTACTTCAATCTTTGCCGGGTCAACAGATATTCCATGACTTGATACTACGTGCCCAAGGAATGCTACTTCCTCAAGCCAGAGCTTATATTTCTTCAACTTGGCATATAACTTGTTCTCACGAAGATTTTGGAGTATCAGCCCTAAGTGTTGCTCATGATCTTCACGGCTTTTGGAGTAAATGAGGATGTCATCAATAAAGACGACTACAAAGTGATCCAAATATTCCTTGAATACTCGGTTCATCATATCCATGAAGGCAGCACGAGCATTAGTCAATCCAAAAGACATGACTAGGAATTTGTAATGTCTGTACCGAGTTCTGAAAGCAGTCTTTGGGATGTCATTGGTTTTAATCTTTAACTAACGATATCTGGAATGAAGATCGATCTTTGAAAAGAATTTGGCACCTTGCAACTGGTTAAATAGGTCATCAATGCGAGGCAACGAGTATCTATTTTTGACAGTGACATGGTTCAACTCCCGATAATTAATACAAAGTCACATACTCTCATTTTTCTTCTTCATGAATAGAATAGGAGCACCGCAATGAGACATACTAGGATGAATGAAACCGATGTCTAACAATTCCTGCAGTTGGGTCTTTAACTCCTGAAGTTCAATAGGAGCCATTCGATATGGGGCTTTGGAAATAGGGTTTGTATCGGGTTTAAGGTCTATACAAAATTTAATTTCACACTTTTGGGGTAGGCCAGGAAGTTCTTCAGGGAATACGTCAGGAAATTTATTAATAATAGAAATATCATTCAAAACTGACGTATTTTTGTTTAAATTCGTGACATGAGTTAAGAAAGCTTGACATTCGTTTTTAAATAAATGAATAGCTTTATGGCTTAAGATGACAGTGATTGATGTTAATGGTTTGGTTACTTGAATTCGCATAATAGGTTGGCTAGGAATATGAAAGCTAAAAATCTTACAAAAACAATTAATTTTTGCATGATGAGTAGTTTACCAATTAATCCGTAGAATTACGTCAAATGCAAGTATTTTCAATGAAATAAGATCAACAGGTAATGTGAGGATACCGATTTGAACCAAACAAGACTTATAAACAGTGGATGTAATGAAGGTTTCTCCCAACGGAGTTTCAACAGATAAGTCAAAGTCTAATTTCTCTGGAGTCAAATTTAAAATGTTGAGCGCAAGTAGGAGAAATAAAAGAATGGGTAGAACTGGTATCCAATAAGGTATAGACTTCGCTAGAGTTTATGATAAGCTTACCCGTGATGACCTCGTTTGAGTTCCTTACTTTCTGGGAGGTCACGACAAACACTCTCCCTTGAACTATTGGTTTTGACCTTTCTGGAACGGCCTTTGGTGCCTCCATCCTAGCTGGACTTGGCTTTACTGTATGACAAAATCGAGCTAGGTTACCTTCTCTTCCATAATTATAACACGTTTTGGACTGTTGCGCATAGTTTTGACTGATGTGTTCCTCCCCTCCCCATTTGAAGCATATGATAGGTGTTCATTCTCCTTCCATAACAACGGGTGTTGGTGCTTACGTCTTTCCATCATTGTTGAATATCCTTTTCTTGAAATGTCCACTTTTATTATCTTGGCCATTATTACCACCGAAGTGGTTACCATTTCTGGCAGGTTGATTCCCTCCACGTTTGTTGTCACCACTTTGATGACTGATACCACTGGTATTATCATTTTTCCAGCTGCTCTCCCTTAGTTGGGTTGTCTCATTATCGCGCTCTAATAATTGAGCCCTATTTACAACATCTGAATACAAGCACAGTTTGTGAGAAATAAGGTATTGATGTATCTCGGGTTTCAAACCTCTTAGAAACATCAGTGTCATTCTCTCCTCATTAGCAACTAAGTGGGATGCAAACCGGGATAACTCGGCAAACTTGGCTTCTTACTGCAACACGGTCTTATTGTTGTGCTCCAGGTTGATGAACTCTACCTTTTTCATGTGACGAATACTTTCGGGAAAGTATTTATCGTTGAACAATTCTTGGAACTTCTCCCAATATATTTTGAGTCTTGTTGAAAGTGGGTACACTTCTGATTCCCACCGATGAATCGCCTCTCCTCGCAACATGAAGGTGGCAAAGGGAACCTTTTGTTCCTCGGAGCATCCCAAGACATCAAATATCTTGGTGATCTGCGTTATCCATGTCTCTGCCTAAAGTGGTTTTGGCTCTCCCAAAAACTCCGGTGGTCTCAGCTCCTTTAACTGCTTAGCGGTGACCGTCCGAGAGTTTCCAGTGTTTGCACCTGCATTTTGGACAGGAGTCGCTCTCGCTTGATGTTGCATGAATTGCATAAAGCCTCTGAACATCTCATCGTTCATCATTTGATCGGTGTTGTTATTTACCTTAGGATAATTATCTTCCTGTTGCGCATTATCCTGAGCATTGATCTGTGGCGACTCAACAGTCTCCTGTGCTCCATTACTATTCTCAACATTCTCGGATGTCATTTTCAAATACTTTCACAAAACAAGGGTTAATTGACATACCACATATTATCCCTATATTCTTACCAACTAATTAAATAACAAATAAACTTAGGCAAGTCATACTAGCAAAGGAATTACCCGTATCTCCCCCCTAGTTCTAGTCTCAAATCTTAGTCAGGGATCATATCCCTAAGCTTTGATACCAACTGTGACGCCCCCAAAATAGGTATACATCACCCATTCTGAGTTGCCAAATACATGGTACAGAATACAAATACAAACTTAAATATACAACATGAGTTGTGAGTTTTAATACAAATATTGTCTTCTAGACAGTATTCAAACTCAAAATTAGTCCTCAATACATTTATTATCACATTATTTTCCAGAATAGTGAGGAATACTAATGCAAACATCTGGACCTTCACTCCGTTCCCCGACTAGTCCCAGCTATATTCTCATTTCTTGAAGAGAACAATGAAAGCAAAGGGTGAGCTCAACTAGCCCAATAAGAAATATTATGACTAAGATAATGCAAAATAAATTATCGTTAGCCTTCAACAGTGCTAAATTGATAAATAACAATAGACATAAAGTTTAACTGCAGCGGAACAAGCAATCCATTAGAAGAGTCAAGTAGAGCATGATATCTACTACCTTCTATGATTTAAAATAATTTATCATCAATTTTATCGCTAAGACTCGGCTTAATAAATAATCCACATCATCGAATCATCCCTGCACTATAAACATATAAAATATAATCTAATAAAACGAAAACTTTAAATAAAATATAATATATTCTATTTATAATCTAATAAAATAAAACTTTATATACTATATATATATATATTAAATATAAACATCCCTCGTGAACAACTTTTGAAAAACCTCCCATGACAATTTTCATCATTCAACCAACATGTGGGCCCCACCTGACCCACTCGTGGCCCCCACTATTATAATATATATATATATACAAAGAATAATTTTCTACCGATTATTTTGAAAAATGGGTAAATGGGGGTCCTATAATAAGCAAGATTTATAATAAATACTTTAAAAAAATCCCCTCAATATTTTTAACAACATTTATTCATCATTATTATAACTCGCAATATTAACAACCAGATCGTTCCCAAGAAAGAGGGGGCTCTCCGATAAAGATTTCTCCCTATTGGCGCGCAATTAGGTGATCAAACCTCTCCTCGACAGAACTTTCTAGACATTGTTAATTATGCAAATAATAATATGAATAACTAGTCATCTCAATTATTGATTTAATAATATATAAAATATTGACAATAATTGAATCAAATAACGTGAGGTACTATGCAACAATTACTGTATCAATAATTGAAATAAACTGAGTGACTTCTCACGTAAGCACCAATAATCAATACCGTGTGCTACTATATAATCACGCGTATTACTGTACTTTTACCACCGGGTATTTCAACAGTTAACGGAAAAACTTTCGCGCGTTATTTTCATAAAAAGATATTTTTGTTGTTTTCTTATTCCGACAATAATTCTATTGTGGGGTCCACCAATGATTGTGTCGTCGTAGGAATATTCCCTGTTAAAACGAATATTCCCTGACCAATCGAATATTTTATGATAACTTACATACTTTGCAAAATTTATAAATATTACCCACAACTATAACATTATAACAAATTCACACCTTAATATTCAAAAATGATATTTATAGAAAAATTCAACTTTATTCATAAAAGTTGGGGTCTTACAATGCCCATTTTTTGGACCTTGACCCATGTGGTGCCCGTCTTTGTTATTTAAGTTAAAATGGGCTCATAGTTGGGATCATGGTCACACAAGTAGGCATACTGGCACTGTCTAGGAACTCGTAATTAGTTGTACTCGTTAATGGCGTTAGCACTGAAAGGAATCTGCTTGGCCCTCACAAATGCTCTAAATGGGGCCTTATCCTCTATGTTGGCAAAGAATTCCTTCACTATATTGACAATTGCTGGTTTTGGCTCTTCAGTGAACCTATTCCATCATTCTTCATATTTTTTTTGCATCATTTCACCATCTACGTTGTTAGGTGCCAAGCCGCACTCCGGGGTTAGTGCCTTCATCACTAGGTAGTCATAGTAGTCGGTGGAAGCGGCACTCACAAACTTTCTCCTGTCAAAAGCTCTAGTTGGTGGTGTAGACCCAAAAATCTCACCTCACTATCATTTCACTACTAGTTTTGGTGCCATTGTACTTGATTGGATGAACCCTAGCCACAATACCCCCAAACTTCACTTAAATAATTCGTCGAACACTTGGTGTGCCCGACTCACAAAAAACCCCCCAAATTTGCAATGGCACTTCAAGTATGGTGATAAGTGAAGAGGAATTGTAAGAAATAACCGCTTACCCTCAATATATTGACAAGTTTGATGAATTTACCCTCTCTTTTGGCTGACAAAATTCGCACTATAGGAACCCTAACTCTTGTGAGAACTAAAATTGCATGAAATTGGATGGAGATGTAGTTTAGTTAGGGGTGGTATTTATAGAGAGGAGATAGTATAGAAATTATGTGGGTTAATGTAGTGGGTATGTGGGGAATTTGTTTTAGTTCGTGGGTAGAGAGTGAGGTAGTGGGAGTATATGTTTCAGTTGGCAAGAAGAAGTAATGGAGAAGTGGAACTACCGAATTAGTTAAAACAAACTCTTGGTCCGTGCCCCCACCATGATGGGGGGGGTAATGTGTGTAAAGGCTGCTTGTTGAGGGGTGTCTTGTTATTTCTTCAAGACCCCCACCCCGGTGGTGGGTAACCTTTATGAAATGTCCGACCCGGCGAGGGGGTACAATGTTCCTGGCTTAACTTTTTCCAATTCTTCTCATCACACACATCCAAAAGCTTCCTAAGTACCTGAAACACCATAAAATTTATAAATTTAAGATAACGTCATGAACATTAAACATTGAAGGTTGAATTTACTAAAAATTATGACTCAACTAACTACTTAATATAGCGAAATAAACTTACATTAAATTAAAGTTATATTCTAAACTACAGATTAATTAACATGCTTAAAAATACTAAAAATGAAAGTAAAATTGGGTTGCCTCCCAATTAGCGCTTGTTTTATAGTCTTTCAACCTAACTACTCCCTTTTCATGGCATATCGGCAAGGTGGAGGCGCCTTGCTGCTCAAGTTATTCCTTCCATAACAGAATCAGAAATGGTCATGACTTTCATTGATGTACAAGAAGCTCCTTTCTATGAAAGAGTTCTAGCTGGTATTGGCAAGCCATTCTCCGAGATGATCAAGCACGAGAAATGGTGAAAATGGGATTGAAGTGCAGGAAGATTCAAGACCTTATAGCTCTTAAAAACATTCTTGAACACACCCAGTCCGGATCTTGTGGAAACAACCCCCGGAGGGTCCATAAAAAGAAAGAGGAGGATGTTTCCTTGATACTACAAGGACAGAAAGGCAATCAAAGTATGCCTATACAAAGGAGAAACTATTCCCCTTTTCAGGCACAATCTTCAAACCCTCCATTGCCTAAAAATGGAGATGCAAAGCAACCTCGAACGTTCACACCCTTAGGGGACTCGCTCGAGAATATTCTTGCTCTTCTGACTACTCAGAAGAAGATTACACGTCTGCTTCCATCAGCCAACCCTAATGGGAGGGGTTTTAATGCTACTCGGAAGTGTGTTTATCATGGCGGAGCACCTGGACATGATACTTGATATTGTTGGGCCTTGAAACACAAGATCCAAGACTTGATAAACAACGGTGAGATTGTAGTCACCAAACCCAAACAACCTCATGTGCAAGATAAGCCTCTTCCCCAACACAAAGAAGAAGAGGTCAATATGATCAGTTAGAGCACTAGGCAAAATTCCAATGTTATTGGCAAGCCATCTTAGACCATCAAAGACGGTGATGACAGATGAGATTATGCAAAGTTCCAGTTTACCATGGAATGAAAGATGAAAGCTCTTTGTAAACAAATCGAGCAATTAGCTGAACTGGTGACTCATCAACATCAAGTCACACGCCAATTAATCAAACATGAGCATGCCCATCTCCTTCCATTTGTTATGAATGCTCCACCAACACCTTCAGAAAGCGAAGCTATGGAGGATAAGGTTACAAAGAGAGCAAGTGCTAAAGCCCGTCGGGATTTTGCCAATCAAAGGGAATTTACCTATCTCGGCCAATATATGGAGGAGATATTGTAAATGTTGATCAACGAATGAAGAATTACCTTCCTTCTACCTCCAATCAATCCCCGCTCCAAACGATTCAATTCTGATGAAGTGTGTCAGTATCATTCACACTCTCGCGGTCACAGCACAGAAGAATACTGGGTACTCCGCCATCTCATTCAAAATCTTCTTGATAGCGTTGTCCTGCAAATTGCAGATGACTACAGTGTGCAACTCAAAGGTGGGAATGCATGTCCTACCAAATGGAAGGAATCGATCGCAGTTATATCCGAAGTGGATAATGAGACTGTCAAAGCATTTCCTATACATCCAATTCAACTCAAAGGAGCTAACAATCCTTTGAAAGTGGCCGCACCTGAGCCAATTTCTCTACCCTTCAGACCACAACATCTTGTTGACAGCTTGCACAAAGTTCTATGGAATTATGGAGAAGCTGAAGGATCTACGTCTCATACTACTACTACAGTGTCGAAGGATAATCCACTGTATCTTCCTCAACGAGTTATGAAGCCTACTTGCAAAGCAAAGGGGAAGATTCCCATGGAGAAGATTGAACAATTCCTCCACACTATGGGCCACAATAAAGCCAATGTGGTTTTAAGCTTATGACAAGCTCCACACCAGATATCTATACAGGATTTGGTTTTCTCTTTCAAAGATCATCGGAAGATTCTATTATAGGTTTTGCAAGAAGCCTATCTGCCAAAATCAGTGGATGTGGAAAGATGTCAACATCTAGTTGATCACATTTTCAATAACAATGTGATATCCTTCACAGATGAAGACATACCGCCCGAAGGGACCGGTCATTGTCAGCCACTGCACATCGCAGTGTTATCTTCTGGGTACATGCTCGCTGGAGTTCTGATAGATGGAGGCTCATCTCTAAATATATGTCCTTATGCCACCCTAGTTAAGATGAATGCCAATCTCAATCGGATCCAGAGCAGCCACACGGTTATCCGAGCTTTTGATGGATCCCGATGAAGTGCCATCGGAAAAATTGAATTGCCAATCGAGATTGGCCCAAATACATTTAATGTATCCTTCCATGTCCTAAAAATAGATTCAGGATACAACCTACTATTGGGGAGACCATGGATAGATATTGTAAGACCCCAGCTTTTATAAATAAAGATGAATTTTCTATAAATATTATTTTTGAATATTATGGAATAAATTTGATATAATGTTATAGTTGTGGGTAATATTTATAAATTTTGCAAAAGTATGCAAGTGGTTATATTATTCGATTGGTGGGGAATATTCGGTTTAGCGAGGAATATTAAATACAATACTCAATCGTTGGTGGACACCCTAATGAAATTATTATCGGATTGAGAAAAGCGACAAAAATATTTTATTGAAATAACGGCGAAGTTTTACTGGTTGATCTTGTTGAACTACTCGGTAGTAAAAAATACGATGTACGTGTGGTTGCGTAGTAGTAGTAATACCGGTATTGATTATTGATGCTTATATGAGAAGTCACTCGATTGATTCCATTATTGTCGATTAATAATATGAATTATTATAGCGATAATGACGTTTTGTTTTATTCGTATTATTAACGTAATAAAAGCGAAACATCTTTTATATAAAACAAAATACTTTTATTAAAGTTATTCTATAAATAAAATATATTATATTTTATTATGCATAGTGTTGCATAGTGTTTTGCATAGTGTTGCATAGTGTTTGCATAGTAAAATGTTTTTATATAAATAGAATATATTATATTTTATTTAAAAGATTTTGCTTTAAATATGGACCGTCGATTTAAAGTAAATTAATGCGGATAGTTCATGGATTAATTACTATGCATTATATTTTCCTATAAATAGAAGCTCATTCCTTCATTATTTTCTTACGAATTCACTGAAACTCTAGAGAGAGAAACTATAGAGAGAAAGAAGAAAAGTATTACGCTACTTCACTTTGCCAATATTCAGGTTCTTCTAAGGTAGGGAATATTATTTGTTGTACTCGTAAGGGATATTATTCTTTTGTGTTCATGAAGAGAACTTGATTATTCCATTCCTTATTATTACATTGTTGGAATAACTTTGTATCTACCGACTACCCTATACTTGGTGACATTCTTCTATTATTACATCTTTATTATTACGTTGGAACATCCTGTCGTGTGTTTTACAGGACTGGTTAAAATCTTTATTATTCTCGTTAGAACATCACATGCGTATGTGTTTTTAGGACTGGTTAAAATCTTTATTATTACTGTTGGAGCGTCACATGCGTGTGTTTTACACCGGACTGGTTAAAATCTTTATCATTACATTGGAATATCCTATTCGTGTGTTTTACACGGATCTGGTTCCATCTTTATTATTACTGTTGGAACATCTATCGGTGTGAATTTCACGACTTTGGTTAGATTATTATTATTACATTGGAATAACTCGTCTCATCTGAAGTCCGCATGCATGGTGATTTCTTTTGTTATTCCATTCTTTATTATACCCAGTTGGTTAAAACTTTGACTTCTACACTCCATGAAATTAGTAGAATATCCTTGATATTTGCGTTTCATCGATATCTTTTCATGGAAATATTCTTACGATCATTCTTGAATTTTACTCTACAAAACAAAGATCATGTTGACAATTTGGACGTTAATAATTCTGGACAAAATAATTCTTGAACTTGTTTTATTGAATTCTTATATCATTGTCATCATCCTCATGTTTATATTTTTTTTTTAAAGTCATCTGTGGCCTGTAGTGTATAGATGGACTTGGTATGATTATGACCATAGACTATTGATTGTAATCATGGTAGTAATGTTACAAATGATGTGGTAAAAATCCTTAGTGGTAGTAGTGCATTGATGGACGATTGTTGGCATGATCATGACCATTAATGAATACACAACTATTCTTGGCCGTAGTGCATGAATAATTGTGGTAGTGATACTAAAGAATATCCTTGGCAGAGTAGTGCGTGGGGTGATTCGATGATGTGGATTATTTATTAAAGCCGAGTCTCAGCTATAACAGTGATGAAAAACCTTTTAAATCATAAAAGATAGTAGATTTTATTTTCTACTTGACTCTTTTAATGGATTGCTTGTTCTGCTGCAGTTAAACTTGATGTTTATTATATTTTATCAGTTGAACACTGTTGAAGGCTAATGATAATTTATTCTGCATTATCTTAGTCATAATATTTCTTACTAGATTAGTTGAGCTCACCCTTTCTTTCACTATTCTCTTCAGGAAATGAGAACATAGCTGGGACGAGTCGGAGAACGGAGTAATGGTCCAGAGGATAGCATTAGTAGTCCTCACTATTCTGTGAAATAGTGTGATAATAATTGTAATGAGGACTCCTTTTGATTTTGTATAATATCTAGTAGATAATATTTGTATTCAAACTCACAGTTTATGTCGTATTGTACACGACAGTTATATTAGTAAGTTGTATTTAAATTCTGTACCATGTATCTGACTACCCAAGATGGATGATGTATACCTAATTTTGGGGGTGTCACAGTTGGTATCAGAGCTTAGGGATATGATCCCTGGCTAAGATGTGAGAATAGTACTAGGAGGGGAGAGACGGGGAATACCTTCGCTAGTATGACCTATCTAAGTTTATGTGTTATTTTATTGGTCGGTCAGAATATAGGGATAATTTGTTACATGTCAATTAACCTTTTGTTTTGTGGCAGTATCTGAAAATGACATCTGAGAATGTTGAGAATAGCAATGGAGCACAGGCGATCGTTGATTCGCCACATATCAATAATCAGGATAATGTGCATCAGGAAGGCGACAATCCTCATGCAAACAACAACACTAACCAAATGATGAATGATCAAATGTTCAGAGGCTTTATGCAATTTATGCAACAGCAGGCGAGAACGACTCCTGTCCAAAACGTAGGTGGAAACATGGAAACTCTCGGGCGGTCACAGCTAAACAATTCAAGGAGCTGTTCAACGACAAATACTTTCCTGAAAGTATTCGCCACATGAAGGAGGTGGAGTTTATCAAGTTGGAACAAAACAATATGATCGTATCGCAATACGAGGCAAAATTTGCGGAGTTATCACGATTTGCGTCCCACTTGGTGGATAATGAAGAAAGAATGGCGCGAATGTTTTTAAGAGGTTTGAAGTCGGAGATAAGTCAACATCTTATTTCTCATAAACTGTGTTTGTATTAGGATGTTGTAAATAGGGCTCGATTAGTGGAGCGCGATAACGAGTCAATGCAACTAAAAAGAGAGCGGTAAGCAAAATTATAATACCAGCGAGAGTAGTCATCGAAGCGGTGACAACAAGCGTGGAGGGAATCAACAGGCCAGATATGGTAACCACTTCGGTGGTAATCAGGGCCAAAACAATAAGAATGGACATTTCAAGAAAGCGGAGATTCAACAATGATGGGAAGGCGTCGTGAAGAAGCACCGTTGTTAAGGAAGGAGAAAGACCACCTATCATATGCTTCAAATACGGAGGAGAGGGACACATCGGTCAAAGCTGCGCCATCGCCGTCAAAGCATGTTATAATTGTGGAAGAGAAGGTCACTTAGCTCGATTTTATCGCCATCAAGACAAATTCAACTAGGATGGAGGCACCAAAGGCCGTCCCAGAAAAGTCAAAACCGATAGTGCAAGGGAGAGCGTTTGTTGTGACCTCCCAGAGAGCAAGGAACCCGAATGAGGTCATCACGGGTAAGCTTATCATAAACTCTAATGAAGTCTATACTTTATTTGATACCGGTTCTACCCATTCTTTTATTTCTCCTACTTGCGCTCATCGATTAAATTTGACTCCGGAGAAATTAGACTTTGACTTATCTGTGGAAACTCCGTTGGGAGAAACCTTCATTACATCCACTGTTTATAAGTCTTGTTTGGTTCAAATCGGTACCCTCACATTACCTGTCGATCTTATTTCATTAAAAATACTTGCATTTGACGTGATTCAAGGATTGATTGGTTAACTACTTATCATGCAAAAATTGATTGTTTTCGTAAGGTTGTTAGCTTTCATATTCCTAATCAACCTATTATGCGAATTCAAACGACCAAACCATTAAAATCAATCACGGTCATCTCAAGCCATAAAGCTATTCGTTTATTGAAAAATGGATGTCTAGCTTTCTTAGCTCATGTCATGATTTAAACAAAAATACGCCAGTTTTGAATGATATTTCTATTGTTAATAAATTTCCCGGCGTATTCTCAGAAGAACTTACGGCCTACCCAGGCGTGAAATTGAATTTTATATCGACCTTGAACCCTAAGACAAAACCTATTTCCAAAGCCCCATATCGAATGGCTCTATTGAACTTCAGGAGTTAAAGACCCAACTACTGTGGAATTGTTAGACATTGGCTTTATTCGTCCCTAGTACTTCTCCTTGGGGTGCTCTGTTCTATTCGTGAAGAAGAAAGATGGGAGTATCGCGACTTTGAATTGATTATCGGGAGTTGAATCATGTCACCATCAAAAATAGGTATCCATTGCCACGTATTGATGACTGTTTGACCCGATTCAAGGAGCCAAATTCTTTTCAAAGATTGATCTTCGTTAGGATATCACCAATTGAAGATTTGAACCGTTGACATTCCAAAGACGGCTTTCGAGAACTTCCATGCGGGCATTATGAATTCCTAGTCATGTCCTTTGGATTGACTAATGCTCCGCCGCCTTAATGGATATGATGAACCGAGTATTCAAGGAATATTTAGATCACTTTGTGGTCGCGTCTTTATTGATGACATCCTTAATTATTCCAAAAGCCGTGAAGATCATGAGCAACACTTGAGGTCGACACTCCAAAAGCTTCGTGAATATAAGCTTTATGCCAAGTTGAAGAAATCACGAGTTCGGCTTGAAGAAGTAGCATTCCTTGGGCACGTGGTATCAAGTCATGGAATATCTATTGACCAAAGAAAGATTGAAGCTATTCAAAGTGGGAAGAACCTAAATCGTTGACCAAAAATCGTAGCTTTCTCGGTTTAAATTTGGTTATTATCGGAGATTCGTGGAAGGATTTTCTCGAATCGCTACTCCATTGACTTAGCTGACTCGAAAAGATACAAAGTTCGGTTGGAGCAAAGAATGTGAGAAGAGTTTTCAAGAACTCAAGAGGAGACTTATTTCAGCACCTGTTCTGACAATACCATCTGGCTCGGAGGGATTTGTCATCTACAGTGATGCTTCAGGCAAAGGGTTGGGATGTGTTCTCATGCAACATGGAAAAGTTATAGCCTATGCCTTGCGACAACTCAAAGAATATGAGAGGAATTATCCTACTCATGATCTGGAGTTAGCGGTTGTTATCTTTTGCACTTAAAATTTGGAGGCATTACTTGTATGGGGAGAAAGTGGAGATCTTTACGGATCATAAAAGCCTCAAATATTTCTTCACTCAAAAGGAACTCAACATGCGACAACGACGTTGGCTTGAACTGTTGAAAGATTATGATTATACCATCCAATACCATCCTGGAAAAGCGAACGTGGTAGCTGACGCATTGAGTAGAAGATCATATGCAAGTACGAGTGCGTTATTGTCAATGCAAAGGCCCATTTTGTGTGACTTGCAAAGGATGGAGATAGAGTTAAAGACTCCAGGGACGCATGTGATGATAGCGAATATACGAGTAGAATCGACTTTAATCGATAAAGTTAAAAGTCGCTCAAGCTATAGACACGGAGGCGATGCGTATGAGGAAGAAAGTGCAAGAAGGTGCTATGCCGGAAGCAAGAATCGATGAAGAAGGAATACTTCGAGTCAACTCCAGACTTTGTGTTCCTAAGGACCCTGATTTAAAGTATAATATCATAATGGAGGCGCACAACACACCATTTGCAATCCATCCTGGGAGTACCAAAATGTATCATGATATTCGTCATACATTTTGGTGGAGCAATATAAAGAGAGAGATAGCACTATTTATCTCAAGGTGTCTAACTTGTCAACGAGTTAAAGCGGAGCATCAAGTACCAAAAGGTCCATTGCAACCACTTGAAATTCCATAATGGAAGTGGAAGCACATTACCATGGATTTTGTTACCGGTCTTCCTAAGGTTTCTCAAGGCATTGATGCGATTTGGGTCATTGTTGATAGATTGACCAAGTCTGCTCATTTCTTACCGATACGAGAAACTTATACACTTAAACATCTTGCTCGTATGTACATAAATGAGATTGTCTGTTGCATGGTATCTTTGGTATCCATAGTTTACGATCGAGACCCAAGATTCACTTCATGATTTTGGGTTGGTTTGCAAAAACTATGGGCACAGACTTCACGATTTAGCTCAAAGATATCATCCTCGGAAGGACCTGGGACAATCGGAGAGGACTATTCAAACTCTTGAAGATCTATTAAGACTCTGTGTCCTTGATTTCAAGGGGAGTTGGGACAAGTTCTTACCATTGGTGGAGTTTTCCTACAACAACAGTTATCAAGCAAGTATTGGCATGGCTCCATTCGAAGCGTTGTATGGAAGAAAGTGTCGTTCTCCAGTATGCTGGGATGAGGTGGGTGAAGCAACGTTGTTGGGACCGGAGTTGGTATGCATGACTACGGAAAAGATTCAAATGATCCGACAACGTATAAAAACCTCACAAAATTGACAAAAGAGTTATGTTGATCTTCATCGAAAGGACGTGGAATTCGATATAGGAGATCATGTGTTGTTAAGAGTTGCTCCATGGAAAGGAGTTACAAGATTTGGAAAGAGAGGAAAACTTAATCCTCGATTCATCGGTCCATTTTAATCCTCGATCGAGTAGGAAGCGTGGCCTATAGACTCGCTTTTACTGCCAAATATGTCTCGTGTTCATAACGTTTTCACATATCCATGTTACGTAAATATGTGAAAGACCGAACCATATTATTGAGTTAGAAGCAGGGACGAAATAGCGGAAGATTTGACGTATGAAGAGGTTCTGTTCATATTTTGGATAAGAAGGAACATATTCTACGCTCCAAGGTTATACCTCAAGTCAAAGTTATGTGGAGGAACCACGATGTTGAGGAAATGACTTGGGAGTCGAATTTGAAATGAAATCAAGGTATCCTTACCTCTTGACATACCAGTATCGTACCCTAATTTCGAGGCGAAATTTCATAAGAAGGAGGTTGTAAGACCCTGACTTTTATAAATAAAGATGAATTTTCTATAAATATTATTTTGAATATTATGTAATAAATTTGATATAATGTTATAGTTGTGGGTAATATTTATAAATTTTGTAAAGTATCAAGTGGTTATATTATTCGATTGGTGGGGAATATTCGGTTTAGCGAGGAATATTCGTATAACTACTCAATCATTGGTGGACCCCACAATGTAATTATTGTCGGATTGAGAAAATGACAAAATATTTTATTGAAAAAGCAATGAAGATTTCTACCGTTGATCTTGTTGAACTACTCAATAGTAAAAAGTACGATGAATACGTGTGGTTGCATAGTAGCACTGCGGTATTGATTATTGATGCTTATGTGAGAAGTCACTCGGTTTGATTCCATTATTGTCGATTAATAATATGAATTATTATAAGCGATAATGACGTTTTGTTTTATTCGTATTATTAACGTAATAAAATTATATAGAATACTTTATTAAAGTTATTCTATAAATAAAATATATTATATTTTATTATGCATAGTGTTGCATAGTGTTTTGCATAGTGATGCATAGAGTTTGCATAGTAAAATATTTTTATATAAATAGAATATATTATATTTTATTTAAAAGATTTTGCTTTAAATATGGACCGTCGATTAAAGTAAATCAATACGGGACCGTTCATGGATTAATTACTATGCATTCTATTTTCCTATAAATAGAAGCTCATTCCTTCATTATTTTCTTACGAATTCACTGAAACTCTAGAGAGAGAAACTATAGAGAGAAAGAAGAAAAGTATTCTGCTACTTCACTTTGCCAATATTCGGTTCTTCTAAGGTAGGGAATATTATTTGTTGTACTCGTAAGGGATATTATTCTTTTTTGTATTCATGAAGAGAACTTGAGTTATTCCATTCCTTATTATTACATTGGAATAACACGTATACTGACTGACTACCCTATACTTGGTGACATTCTTCTATTATTCTGTCTTTATTATTCGTTGGAACATCACATGCGTGTGTTTTACAGGACTGGTTAAAATCTTTTTATTATTCTGTTGGAACATCATTTCGTGTGTTTTACACGGGACTGGTTAAAATCTTTATCATTACGTTGGAATATCCTATCTCGTGTGTTTTACACCGGATCCAGTTCCATCTTTATTATCTTTGTTGGAACATCACGCTTGATTGTGAATTTCACGACTGGTTAGATTATTATTATTATTCATTGGAATAACTTTGTCTATCTGCAAGTACCGCATGCATGGTGATTTCTTTTGTTATTCCATTCTTTATTATACCCAATTGGTTAAAACTTTGACTTCTATACTCCATGAAATTAGTAGAATATCCTTAATATTTGCGTTTCATCCAAAGATCTTTTCATGGAAATATTCTTACGATCATTCTTGAATTTTACTCTACAAAACAGTATCATGTTGACAATTTGGACGTTAATAATTCCTGGACAAAATAATTCTTGAACTTGTTTTATTGAATTCTTATATCATTGTCATCATCCTCATGTTTATATTTTTTTTAAAGTCATCTGTGACCTGTAGTGTATAGATGGACTTGGTATGATTATGACCAGAGACTATTGATTGTAATCATGGTAGTAATGTTTACAAATGATGTGGTAAAAATCCTCAGTGGCCGTAGTGCATTGATGGACAGTTGTTGGCATGATTATGACCATTAATGAATACACAACTATTCTTGGCCCGTAGTGCATGAATAATTGTGGTCGTGATACTAAAGAATATCCTTGGCCGTAGTGCAGGAGTGATTCGATGATGTGGATTATTTATTAAAGTTGAGTCTCAGCTATAACAGTGATGAAAAACCTTTTAAATCATAAAAGATAGTAGATTTTATTTTCTACTTGACTCTTTTAATGGATTGCTTGTTCATTGCCGAGTTAAACTTGATGTTTATTATATTTTATCGGTTTAACAACATTTGAAGGCTAATGATAATTTATTCTGCATTATCTTAGTCATAATATTTCTTACTGGGTTAGTTGAGCTCACCCTTTCTTTCACTGTTCTCTTCAGGAAATGAGAACATAGCTGGGACGAGTCGGGGAATGGAGTAATGGTCCAGAGGATAGCATTAGTAGTCCTCACTATTCTGTGAAATAGTGTGATAATAATTGTAATGAGGACTCCTTTTGAGTTTGTATAATATCTAGTAGATAGTATTTGTATTCAAACTCACGATTTATGTCGTATTATTATACATTTACGCTTATATTAGTAAGTTGTATTTAAATTCTGTACCATGTATCTGACTACCCAAGATGGATGATGTATACCTAATTTTGGGGGTGTCACAGATATGGCTGGGGTTGTTCCCTCCACATTACATCAACAGCTCAAATACATTATCAACAACAGTCTAGTCACTGTTAATAGTGAGCCAGAGTATCCAAAACAAGGAGATCTGCCAATCATCAGTTTCAACTCTGAAGTTGAGCTCGCCAATTTTCATACCTTGGAACTGAGCAACACTCAATATCAACTTATTGAAGCACCACTTCCCGTACCCAAGATTTTTGTCGAGGTTATGTCGGCTATTCAAGAAATGATATCATTGGATTATCAGCCTGGACAAGGGCTTGGTAAATATAAGCAGGGTATTAAGCACCCTATTCAAATGTCCAGTCAAATTGGGACAGCCGGGCTAGGCTATTCTGCCAGTTCCTGTCATAGGAATCTGCATAAACACCGGCCGGTTCCTCAAGCTCCCGCTACACGGTGACATTTTTAATATGCACTTCATGAGTTGATACAATCTCCAGTTAAGGTGCCAGCACATATTTTGACTATGTTGTTTCCCAAGCCAGTACCTTTCAAAGCAAAAGAGGTGCTGATTCCTGGTCCCGAAGTGGAAGAAAAGGAACGAAAACGTAAACATGACTTGCCTTGATGATGGCAGGCATACGCGTTATTGTTCATGATGAACATACAAACAGATACACCCCAGACGATGATTGTCCAGATGTCATGGTTATCATTCGGGAGAAGGAGGATAATGATGATCCTTCCATCACCACAGTCCATCAGGACTTTTCCCTCAACAATTGGAACAGCATTCCATGCATTGGTCGACGAGGGTAAAACAAGCAGAAAATCCCTCTGCCCTATAGATAACTTTAATTGCTTACTTTTCTTTACAATACTAGCAGTTATTTTATCAAGTACATGCTAACACTTTTGTATAATCGAACAGTTGCATATATTAAGTGAAAGCATACTTTGTTTTAGGACTCTGAATTTAGATGTGCCTGTACATGCTGATGAGGTGCCTTCTCTCCACAAGGGCTGTAACTTTGATGCAAAGTTTGATTCAGACTTAATGGACATTTAAGAGGACATTGAGACACCTCAGGAGATTAAGGAATGGGTCGCAGATAAGCCTAAACCCAACCTTGACCAAACTACTCCTTTCAATCTTGGAACCTTAGACAACCCTAAGCTAATCCAAATTTGTTCAGACCTTACCACAAATCAACGGAATGACATGTTTTCACTATTAACACAATTCCAGGATGTGTTTGCATGGTCTCATGAAGACATGGTGGGTTTGTCCATGGATATTGTTCTTTATCGCCTTCCCATCAAAGAAGGATTCAAGCCAATCAGACAAAAGCTCAGGCGATTGAAACCTGAGTGGAGTTTAAAGGTCAAAGAAGAAATTGTGAAACAATTTCAAGCTGGCATCATCATGGTGTCTACATATCCGAAGTGGATATCCAACATTATTCCCGTGCCTAAACCAGGAGAAAAGGTGCGAGTTTGCGTGGATTACCGGGATTTAAACAAAGCTTGCTAAAAGATAGCTTTCCCGTGCCTTTTATCCACATTCTCATTGATAATACTGCTTAATACGGCATGTACTCCTTTGCAGATTACTTTGCGGGGTACCATCTAATTATTGTTGCTGAGGAAGACCGTGAGAAAACTGCTTTCATCACGCCTTGGGGAACTTTTTGCTATAGACAGTTGTCATTCAGCCTCATCAATGTCGGGGCAACATATCAACGAGATATGATGGCTCTTTTCCACAATCTAATGCATAAAGAGATAGAGATCTATGTGGATGACATCATTGTCAAATCCTGAAAGGAGGAGGACCACCTAGACCATCTCAAGAAGCTATTCAACAGGTTGCATAAGTACAACTTGAAGTTGAATCCAGCCAAGTGCGCCTTTGGTGTCAAATCAGGCAAGCTGCTAGGTTTCCTAGTCAGCCACAAAGGGATTGAACTGGATCCTACAAAAATCCAGGCCATCAAGGAAATGTCCATTCCTCAGACAGAGAAGGAAATACGGGGATTTTTGGGAAGAATCAACTTCATTAGAAGATTCATTCTCAACTCACAGCAACCTGTGAACCCATCTTCAAGCTATTAAGGAAGAACTCTTCCATGAAATGGAATGATGAGTGTCAGAAAGCCTTCCTTACAATTAAAGAGCAGCTACTTAACGCTCATATTTTGGTACCTCCCAGGGATGATGTTCCCCTATTCATGTACCTATCCATTAATGACAATGCCATGGGTTGCATGCTGGGGTAAAAAGACGATAGAAGCCAAGAACGAGCTATCTATTACCTCAGTAAAAGATTCAGCGCCAGTTAACACAAGTACACTCTGATTGAGAAGACTTGTTGTGATTTAGCATGGGCTTCCATGAGATTACAGCATTATCTCCATGGTCACACGACTCATCTTATATCCCGTGTGGATCCTCTCAAATATGTGTTCAGTAAGCCCATACTGAATTATCGGCTGTCCAGATGGCAGTTGATCCTACAACAATTTGACATCGTCTACGTGATGCAAAAGTCTGTCAAAGGTCAGGGAATTGCGGATTAATTGGCCGCCGCACCTATAGGGGACTATAAACCCTTGGAAACATACTTCCCCGACGAGGGGGTAATGACAATTCAGCAACAACATCAGTACGATACATGTCGTACGTGGAAAATGTATTTTGATAGAGCTGTTAACGCAGAAGGCTCTGAAGCTGGAGCAGTTCTAATATCCAGTACGGGAGTAGTATCCCATCGCCGTCAAATTGCAATTTGTCAGCACCAAAAACACAACTGAGTATGAAGGTTGTATCATGGGGCTAAAACTTACCCGTTTAATGGGCATCAGGCAGTTAACTGTCTTTGGGGATTCCGAATTGGTGATCAAACAATCCACGGGAATCTATCAAACCAAAGAATTACATTTGCTGCCTTACCATCGATAAGTTCTATAGATGGCTTTGGAGTTCGAAGAAATCTCCTTTCTACACATTCCTCGCAATAGGAATGATTTTGCGGATGCATTAGCAACGTTAGCCTCCTTGGTTCACATACTTGACAAGGAAAACATACCAAACATCACATTTGCTATGCAAAAAGCCCCAGTCTATGGGAATTATGTTGGAGAAGTATCGGATGAACTACCTCCCATCCACCACCCTTGGTATCAGCATATCAAGGAATACATGCGAGATGGATCTACACCCGCTAAGGCGAGCCTAACTGAGAAGAGGCGGATTCATCGACTTGCTATGAAATTCTACCTGAGCGGAGATGCACTATATAAAAGAGATGCAGGATTAGGTCTCCTCAGATGTCTAGACAAAGACCAAGCTCAGAGGCTCATGGATGAGATCCATGGTGGAGTATATGGCCCACATATGAGCGGACCCTTACTTGTCAAGAAAATTCTCAGAATAGGATATTATTGGCTTACACTCAAAGCTGACTGTGATGATCATGTCAAGAGGTGCTATCAATGCCAGGTCCATGGGAATGTTATCCACGCCCCTCCAAGGGAGCTCCACAATATGAGTTCTCCCTAGCCCTTCTCAATGTGGGGAATGGACGTGATCGGGCCCATCGAGCCCAAAGTCAGTAATGGTCATCGATTCATATTCACCATGATCGACTACTTCACCAAATAGGTAGAGGCAGCTTCCTTCCCCAGGGTTACTAAAGAAGTTATCATTGCTTTCATCAGAAATAATGTCGTCTGTCAATATGGACAACCAGAGGTCATTGCGTCAAACAATGCTAAGAACCTCAAAAAAATGATGGAGGAGTTATGCAGCAAATTCCACATTAAACACCTTAACTCCGTCATCTACCATCTAAAGATAAATGGTGCTGTAAAAGCGGCTAATAAAAACATCAAGAAGATCATACAGAAAATGTCCACCAATCACAAAGGATGGCCTGACCTCTTGCCTCTTACTTTATTAGCCTACAGAACTTCTATGCATACTTCCACTGGGGCAACCCCCTACTCGTTAGCCTATGGGATGGAAGCAGTGCTCCCCATAGAGGTGGAAATGGAATCTCTCAAAGTATTGATGGATACTCAGTTGGATGAGGACCAATGGGTATAAGACAGGTATCACCAATTGTCTCTAATAGACGAAAGGAGAACCGCGACAATCTTCCATGGTCAATTATATTAGCAAAGGATCGCACGATCCTACAACAGAAAAGTCCGACTACGGCAGTTCAAACAACATGACTTGGTTTTGAAGATTATTGACAACCAAGATCAATCTAAGGGAAAATTCACTCCTAACTGGGAAGGCCCATTTATTATCAAGGAGGTATTGACATGAGGTGCTCTTAGATTGCAGAAAATAGACGGCGATGAATTTTCACAGCTTATCAACTCGGACACGGTGAAACGGTACTATGTCTGAAGTTACCATCAAACAAACATCCTGGTTTTGATCATCAAGTCACCAGTCATTTCGGTTTTGAACCCTTCCTTTCTACATACTCTTCTGCCCCTCAGGGAAACATAAACTTCAAACCAGCAGCCTGGTTTCACCTCATTTTCAAATCTTTCACACCTGCAGTTTATCCTGAAGAAGGGATTAAACTTTTCTACACCTGCAGTTTATCCTGAAGATGGGATTAAACTTTTCTACACCTGTAGTTTATCCTGAAGATGGGATTAAACTTTTCTACGCCTGCAGTTTATCCTGAAGGCGGGATTAAACTTTTCTACACCTGCAGTTTATCCTGAAGACGGGGTTAAACTTTTCTAAGCTTGCAGTTTATCCTGATGACTGGATCAAACTTTTTCCACACCTGCAGTTTGTCCCCATTAGGGGATCAAACTTTCTTCTCCCCGCAATATAGCCTGCACATGGGATTTACTCTTCTCTTCGCCTTCAATTCGTCCTGAGGGGCGAACTACATCGACTTGACCTCCTCTTCAATAGGAGTATGTAGGCAACCATATTATATATGGCCCGGTCGTAATAAAGAAAAACAACAAAAACATTTTTGCCCTTTCTATACAAAAACAACAAAAACATTTCTACACTCATCTTCCTTTCACATCCAGTGTTGAACCTCTTACACCAGGTTTGAACTACGCAGACTTGATCTCCTCTTTAATAGGAGTACGTAGGCAACCATTTATGGTTCAGTCTAACCCCTACCAGAACAAAAATTCTTGTCACACGGTACTGAGATCAACCTTTAATTCGTAACATTTCATTGGTTTCAGATCAAAGGGATGGAATTACCCAACCTCTTCTCACAAATAGAAGATTCAGTGACCATCTAAGCTGTGATCGTGCCTCAAAGACCAATACCAACCCATAAGAGATGGAATTAACTAGGCTTCTCATAAATAGAAGTACTGGCGACCATCTGTGGTGTGATCAATCTCATGCAGATACCAGTCCCAAGACACCAAAGATGGTAGGGATTTACAGAAATCAATGATCCATTCTAAGAGATCTTGCGACGTCTCAATGTCCACCTATCAAGGAAAAGTTAAGAATGCATCAAGATCACAAGGCCCTGAAGAAACAGGAAAATATCAAGCAAGTATCAAGGCATAACTAAAAGGGAAGTGAATTAAAATATATTTCCCTGCCATAGATAATACTTTTTGATATATACATATGTGTTGTACATGACAAAATGGCTAAGCTAGTCTGTGCAGGAAAATATAAAGCTATCTATAGATCTGTATGTATGCGGACTATCAGATCTAACTTGGCATCCTTCTCTGAAGACAGAGGTAACGCTGCAAGCTCCTGTCCAAGGGTATCTACACGAGCTAGGAGATCAGAGGCTAACTACATGGTGGCATAATGCTCATCAATGTAAGGACTCATGTCAATAAGACTGACAGTCATCTGGGATCTAATTGAGGTACTGTCTGCGATGGCTACATCCCTAGCAGATAAGGCAGCATCCCGCTCCACTATCAATGCATCCCTGGCTGATCTAGCCTCATCCCTCTCTAACAGAGTGGCGTCTCTCCCATCAAGAGCTGTCAACATCGTGGCCCTAGCCTGATCTCTATCATAGGTCATCAGATGTAAGCTCTGCTCTAGATGCTATGCCGAATACTGAGTAACAGTTGCACTCATGGTGGGAGAATCCATCACAAATGCTGGCAGCCCAGCAGTCAAATCATCGATGGGAATGTCAGCCTCCTCTATAGGATCCTCATCGTCAGAATCAATCCCCTGCACTGTGGATACTGCCGCAGTCGATGCAGTCTTTGTCTCCATCCATGAGGAATACTATGCAGAACAATCTGGATGACTGACAAAAAACTCAGCTAGCTCTCGCTGATCCCAATAGGCGTACAACTTGGATCTGTCCTCCGCTGATAAACGGTGTTAAGTGAAGCGCTGACTCACTGCCCCCTTATAAGGATGAAAATCCTTAAACTGGTCAAACTGACACATCACGGCCAGTGGGTGGTAGGTAATCATGCCCCTCAATCCAGCCAGAGGGAGGTAATCCATGCCTGGAGCATGAGTAATGAAGTTATAGGGTGAGCTAAGCCCTGAACATGGCAATATAGAAAATGGGTCTCTAATCCCTGCTAGAAAAGCTGACCACAATGTAGCATCTATACACTCCGTAGGCTGAAAGGAGTATGACATGGCTATATCATGGCTGAAGCAAAACCCCTGCCATCTGAATGTGCCAATCGATCTCAAGTGTGACATAAACCACACATACAACATTACCGAACTACCTGTGAACACTCCTGCGGGATAAGTGCAACAGTATTTAGCTAACCTCAGAGTCTCTGTAATAATCATCGGTATAATGGTACGACCCTCCCTGAGAGCTCTCACTGCTATAATGACGCCGATATCAAGCTCATCCATATATCATGGTATATAGACGTATGAAAATATGCATAGCAGCAATACATCCACTCTGGCTGAACGCCAATGGTCCTCCAGTGTGGTGAAATCCCTGGAATGCCGTGCATAACTATCCTCAAAGCAAAACCTGTCAAACAGGAAACGCTGGGATATCACATGGCTGGATGTAATCTCGTCCTCTACCACTCTACGTCTCAATCTAGTAAGGGTTATGAACTGTCTACTCATGTCTCCAATAGCCATATGCACGCAAGGTCTATCCAGCGGCAGCATCGTCAAACGTGCATACTCCTCCAATGTAGGAGTCAACTCCTGGGTCCCAAATCAGAAAACCTGCTCCTCCGATACCCAGTGCTCGAGCATACCCTCTACAAATCCTGTGGGAACCTAAAACATCAATAGGGTCATAGTATGCTGCAACAAATCATATACGATCACCATGTCTGATGGTGATATACTATCATACCATGATCGCATACCAGCTACCACCAAAAATGGTGGGGTATGATCAATACACTAAGCGTCAAGAAGACATCTCAGACGGGCCGTGTCATAAGACCATCCAGGGGTCAATGCTGAATATCTCTGGACATATATACATATGCATAACAATAACATGCATAATACAATAGATGGAAATATGATATAGGGAATGAAAAACTGTGCATACATTCCTAAGTATATCATCATCTAATACATCTCTGTACAGCTAAAATATAGGGAAATGGGGTGAAGCTACCAAATAACTCAACAGAGGCCTATCAAAAGATATAGCGAGAATGGGGCGAAGCTACCCAGCAGCTAACAGAGGCCTATTAAAAGAGATAATGAGAAATACATCAGAAAAAGTCAATAGTGTCAATGTCTACATCATCGATGCTATCCACCTAATGTAATTCCTCTTGAGTCACTAGATCTCTATCTATAGGGATGTCAGGCCTATATAATGGAGGATTTTCACCAGTAAAACCATATAGGTCACCTGAGGGGCCAGCGCCAGAGCTAGAAGGATCAAAGGTATCTGCCTCTGAAGGATCTCTGCCCAAATGCCAGATGAAGAAATGTGCCCGGTCCAACTGTTGGGTCAATCTATCAATCTGTGTCATATAAGTCGGATCTCTGACACAGGCTAGCCAATCCGTCATCATCACGGATCTTGGAACCATATCCCCCATAAACTGTGTGGCACAGGTCTGAGCTCCAATGGTACGAGGGATCCACAAATGCTTGAACATCTCTTGAGTGCAGGGGCCCTTTGACAAAGTAAAACCGTCAATCCCCAACAATGGGATATCAATGACGGGTGACTGTGAAACAGGACAATAACGCCTGGCAAGAAGCAAGATCGGCATACGGATCTCTCCTGTAGTGCTCCTGATAGTACGCTCTCCTAAATAGAACTCCCATCCTCCATCTGTGAAGAGAGGAATCATGAGGGTAGAAATGACGTACTCAACACCAGTCGGGTACCCATCCTTAAAACCAACTCCCAAATGCTCCCCAGAGTAGGGAACCCATGTGAGGACACCTGCTGTCAACAACTCCAGCTGTAGGCGATAATGAGTGAAACCCTCAGCAACAAGGACCTCCGCCAGTATGGAATGATGCCATCGCTGTCCTCGTGGATAGGTATCTAAACCTAACACACTCACAAGACATAAACATGGAAGCCTCGAATAGGCCCAAAATTGCCAACACAAAGGCAAACATCTGCTGTCAGTCAACACTCTTAACCTGTACACGGGAAAAGACAAGAGAAACACTAACCAACAGAATAACCACGCCTCGGTTAAGCCCTGCGATCACATGCGCATTCCCCTAAGGAAGTAGGCAAAGGTGTAGGAACCCCAATCATAGTCTCCTATACGTTCCACGTGTCGAGTGGCGCTGATCAAAGCGATGGACACCGTAGAGGAATTATCTGCTATGAAGCATCCCCTAATGATCATCAGGAATAATCGCCGAAGAATGCGGTCCCTAACTCTCACATCATCGGGTATGGGCTCACTCAACTGCCTTCTCATAGCATCTACGCTCAAAGGACTCGTACGAACAATCCTGCTCTTGAGCGCCTCCGCTGGAACTCCCAACAAGGATCTGACGGTAGTAGGGGTAATATCTGTCGTACAAGGCACTGGATCCCCTCCAAATTCCATACCTGTAATAAATCGCTAATCCATCAGCATCATCATCACCTCACAGTCCAACAAATGGAGTGATCGAGTGCAGTGTGAAACCAATGCTCAGACAATGCCCTGAGGTAACCCCAAGGACAGCGACGGGGAAGGATGGAAAAGAATGCTCCAAATCCCCAGCCATGTACAATCGCTCTGTAGTCGTCATGCAAGGCCTAATACATAGAGTGGATGTTAAACCAGTTCCCTCGTGGCTGTGTGAAGCCGGGAACCTACATCAAATACACATCAACATCAGAATCCTTTACTTCTCATCAATAGGAAACAAGGACGATTAAGATCTAACTTTATACCTCGTTTGCGTGCAGGTATACTAAAGGATGCCAACTCAAGTCACCTAGAAGATCTGGGTTCGCCACTTGAATCCCTGGCAATTCCCTACGGGGAACACGTACAGCAGGAGCAGGAACCTCGACTGGTACATCCTCCTCCTCGTTCTCAACATCCGGCACTTCAACTCGGATAGGACGTATCACCACCTCCACCAAATGACGAGGCTATCTAGCAGAACGGCGCTGAGGCTCTTCAAAAGCCCTCCTTCGTACACCAGAAGTTGTCCTACGGGAACAACTCGGTTGATCCGGATCCATAATATCTGGACAACAAGTCTCCAAATCACCTCAGAAAGGGTGTGGTAAATTCTTACCTAGAGCTTTTTAACATGCATGCATGCATTGACATACATATGCAGTAGAGTTAAAAATGCATGATTAATCATTCCTACATTTTGGGAAAATTTTGACATAGCCCCTTTGTAAATGGGACTATCCACATGCATATAGGCATGACTAGGTGGCCATTCAGTAGCACACATATACATAGTCATATACATCCTATATGCATTTAATACATTACAGTAAAAAATCTGTAAGTGTAGCCTAATTACCAGGATTATTTTGCTTGTCTACCTTTACTCATTTGTCCTCAGATAGGATAAGAAATGACAGTAAAAGGTGCAAATTTGACTGTTCCAAAAGTTAAAATTTTTCACATCGTTATGTTCAGCATAGTTTAATACTAACATTTTCTATGTTGAATATTTTTTATCAAGTCATATCAGCATGCATATTCACTACTATGTGTCTAAATGCATTTCATGTGATAACTCATTTTCCAACGGATAAAAACTGGAAATGAATATATGCATAATTACCAGGACAGTGAAGAACGCTTGTATGGTAGCAGATTATGCAGAAAGTTGCCAGAACTCAACAAGTCTGATGAGAAGCTCTCAGATTTCCTTCGTCGCGTAACTTGAAAATGACTTATGAAAGCAACCTTTGGGCTTTACACAGCCACGGTTGGCCGCAGGTCCACCTGCGGCTGCTGCAGGTGTACCTGCGGCACTCTTACATGGGTCCCACACCTCCGGCTCACTCTTGCTAGAGTTACAAAGGAGGTCTCACCAGCTGAAAAGGCCAAATCAAGAATAAAAGCGCTACGCGATTGAGCAGAATAACCCAGAATCCTTGTGTTCATGTGTCAAACTCTGGCTCCACATGTTCCACATTAGTATTCACCTGCATACAAGGTATACGATACCAGTGGCCTCAACTTTCACAAATCATGCTCGGCAATACCCCACAAAGGTCCGATGCCGTCAATAAATGTCAGGCAACCCTGACGTATCCCCGACAGGGGTTACAACGCAGAATCTACAAAATTCGAGCATCAACGTATCTCCGACGAGGGTCACAACGCACATCTGACAGATATCAACGTATCCCCGATGGAAATCACAACGTACATTTGACAGATATCAATGTATCCCCAGTGGGGGTTACAACGCAATGCAACCATTGATACACAAATCAATGAAGGTCAAGCAGCCTTGACGTCATTTCACCCAATGGCAAGTAAACCCATCAAAGCAACTTATCCAAGTATCCCTGGTGGGGGTTACAATGCAATGCAACCATTGATACACACATCAATGAAGGTCAAGCAACCTTGACAATCTCATCCTTAACCCCGGAACACACACCAGAAGGATCATTTCCAACCTCGGAAATAATCCCGAGTTTCGTCCTTGGCGATAACCCCAAGGAATGCTGTTGCAGTTATGGTGATAACTCCATAAATGCTTGTTTCAAACACATGCGATCGGCTTCAATCTCAGCCCTCCTGCCGAGGCAATCATACCTCAGACCCGAAGATAATAACTGGCGGATAGGTACAACCACAGATGACAGTGAGGCACACAAACAAGCAGTCCAATCTCAGATGTAACCCTGAGCAACGTCTACTTTCGCTCAAACCGGCGATAACGCCGATGAGGAGTCAAACGTCATCTTGCCACTTCAACACTTCCTCTCACAAGATGATATCGCAGCATAGCAACAAGTAGTACAATCTTAGATGTAACCCTGAGCAACGTCTACTTTTAGCTTAAACCGGCAATAACCCCGGCGAAGAGTCAAACATCATCTTGCCCCTTTCAACACTTGCGCGTCGTCTCAACACTTCATACATACATACATACATATAACTATGTCCTTCAAGAACCAGGATATCGAATCCCGAGTGACTGTTACGCGTGGCAGTACTTTGGATAGAATTTGAAGCTTGAAGACCATGGGCATGGTCCCCTCTTCCCGACATTGTACAACCTCTAATCCATGTCATTGCGTATCTCTTGACACAAGCTATCCGAAGAAGGTCATATATACCTCGTTCGAAAGCTCAGATTGAAGTTTTGCAAGTTCTAGTGGACATTACAGTGCGTGAGTGCACGTACTTCGAGACGATGGGACTCACAAATCCCGGGCCCACCACGACCAGTCGCAGGTGTAACTGTGGCTGCCACAGGTACACCTGCGGCCATTCGTCTATATATACAAGGCTGGGGTCAGCCATTTGGGAGAAAAGGCGAGGAAGCCCTGTCCATTTTTCTCTGTACACACCCATATTGAGTGTTTTCTTTTCTGTTAGCTCACATATAGCAATCTTTTGTCTGATGGGAGCTGAGTAGTTATCCAAATAAAGTCACAAAAGTCTACTGTGGCAGCCCACTGTAATCCTTCTCGCATTCTATAAAGCTTTCTTCTCACATTATCACACACTGTTGTACATGTTGAGAGTCGTGTGAGTGTGTTTGCCCAGACTTCGGTCTGTGGTTTTCATTTCTGTCTGTATTTATATACTTATATATATGTATATATTTTTATACGGACTAACATTATCGAGTTATGCCTTGATTTTACATCAGGTGCGTTTAATTGCTTTTATATATATATATATATACTTATATATATAACTGTTGTATTTGTATATATTTACATTTTTGTCAGGCCTGGAGTTTCGTCCGTGGCTTTTTACAGCTTTCTTTATATTTCGTCCTGCCTGGAGTTCACTTCGTGGCGGTTGATAGCATTTATTGCTTTATTTACATTTTCTGATCCCCCATGGAGTTGCTTCGTGGTGGTTGATCATGCACATATATGTATTTATAGCTTTTATATATATATAACTGCTTACTGCTTTCCATACAAATTGCAGTATCATGTGATCACAGATTCAGTCTATTGAATCTAGATTCGGTTCCCATGATGGACATTTTCGGTTTGTAGCGACTTGTACATTATTCTGATGTCTCGAATTTTCTTGGATGGTCATCATGCCCATAAGGAGTTCTAAGATCGTATATTATTTTCTCGCAGATGCCTCACATCTCAAAAATAAAAGCAAACAAGCCGAACATTTAGATAATAAAATGGAAGTATCAAAGGCCTCAATTACTATTGAGCACAGGGTTTGAAAAAATCTTTTTTATAAAACCTCATTACTATATCTGGTTAAAACTGAATTTTTCTATAAATTCAAACCCTTGTATATAGGTGTGAACGAGGTACAACACTACTTCCAAATAATTTCACATTGATCCACGCATACACACACATTCATATAACAGTTTCTTTGAGAAGTGGCAGTCACCGTGGAAACACGGATGTCGGAGGGTGCCTAACACCTTCCTTCTGCATAACCAAGCCCCTGAACCCTTAATGAATCTCGGTTTCACAGACCCGTTTAGCAGTGTCACATCACTTGGTCAATGTGCAAACCTTTTCGGTTGCGTTGGTGCAACCAGTTAAATACACCAACTAGAGACTCTTAAAGTCAAATTCCAATAAAAGTGAAATCGTAATCCAAAATATCAATTAAAATGAAGAACGAACGAAGAACACGAATAACATACGAAGAACATGAAGAACATTGTTGATGGACAAATTTAAAACCATCGTAGGATAATTGTTATTGATGGACAAGTTTAAAACCATCGCGAATAAGTTTAATGCATATTGCTTGGTTAGGAATGGTAGAAACATTCATGAAGAACGGATTAAAACATAGCTATAACGAAGTTATGGCAAAAAATTTGTAAAAGACGAACGAAAATTAGAAAGTTAGTAAATGAAGTCGAACATGTAGGGTTTCATAAGAATGTAAGAGAAAATAGAAAATGTGAGTCGTGGACTCAAGACCGAACAAATTCTGAGTTCGGATGACCGAATTACGAATGAACAAACAAAGAGCGTTAAAAACGTAAAATAAACGAAGGGTGAAGATTAAGACAATTGAATGGCATGTTAACAGATTCAGAATGAAGTTCTATCTAGGGGGTATTGAAGTATGTAAAATAAGGAAGAGAATGGCTTTGGAATGACCTCATTCCGAGTTATTCTAAATAAGTTATGTAAGTGGGAAATAAGCATCTCAAATTGGATTTAACACTTAGAGAAATTTTCTAGGGTTAGGGCTTGGCACCGCTGTGCCAGCCATGCGTTGTAAGGCGGTGCTGTAGCGCTAGACCAGGGAGTCGGGTACTTCAAACTCGTGCCGCGGCAAAAGAGATAAAAGGGAGAGTGGCGCCGCAGCGCCAGTGTAGGGAAAAAGCCACAAAAGAGCTTTTAACTGCTCAACTCTTGGGGGAAACATACGGGAAGATAAAGAACATAATGTTCAACTAATATAACACTTTAACAAGTGAATTAAACCTTTAATGAAGGTTGAATGAAAAGATTAAATAAGAGTAAAAGAGAAAGAATGTAAATACGAATTACGGAATCGATATCTGGGGACCGTAGTTACGATGAACGAACGTGAGGGATTGCTAGGGTTGTGATTCCTTAGACGTTGAGCGACGAGGATAATGAATAACATTTTGATGTTATGTCATGATAGTGAGAGATAAGTGTGAAGCGTATAGACGCTGTGTTCGCAACGTTGTTGCGATAAACGAGCGGTCTTAGCATACAACAAATGGTATGGCTTGGACAATAAGAATGACTAATGAACATGGGGTTCAAGTAAGGGATAACGAAAGTATTAATTAAGATACGAATGGTATTAAGAAAGTCGTATTAAACGATAATAAGATTAATGAAAGCCGAAGGTGAGTCGTATAAGAATGAATCCTGAGGTATGACATTTAGTTGCCAGAAAGCCGTAAGGAATAAGAAATTAAATTAACGAATGTTATAATTAATGGTTAAGATAAGTTACGATAAGTTTAGGTTGTGGTGCAATCGTAACCTTTGATGGTTGACATATGGGAGCTAGGCTAAACAATTCCTTCAGAGAGCGAAGGTATATACAAAACTGGCAACCGATCTAACTCACTGTTATGGGTAGTGTAGACGAGACGGGAACTTGTTTGTTGATTGTTTGTGGGAAACCACTCAGAGTACCATAAGGACTACTAGTAGAGAAATGATGTGTGCTTAGTCCTAGAGAAGTTATAAGAAGAAGATAAGAATGTAAAACCTCAAAGATGATGAACGTATACGTAAGATATCTCCGTATGTCATGAAGCCGTAGAACGATAATGAAAGTGGTGGCGTAAACTTAAGGTTGCAAGAACGCGAACCCTAAGAAGTAAAGTTAAGCAAACTAATACATAAGTAAAATATACATGACTAATGAGTGTATGTTTTGTTTTTCTTATGTGCTACATAGGAACTGGAATGAGAAGTTCAGCGTAAGCTGTAGCAGTGCGTAAGGCAAGCTTCCTAACTTCATTCATATTTCAAATGAATGCTAGTTTCTTAAACTTCTCAGATGTTGAACTTGAGAAGTTCTATCCATGTGCTAATGTGTGATATTTGTGTAAAGTGGTAGAACATATGAGGCCTTGTGCCACAATGTGAACACTTCAGTGTTTCTATGAGATGAACTATTCTGTGATTTAACTTTTTAATAAGAGAATGCTCTGTTCAGACATGATCCGTTATTGTTAAGTCTATGCTAATGATTCTAGCTAGATAGAATATGTATGAAAAAGGTAGAAGAATGAAAGTATTTTAAAATTAAAGTGAATATTGTTTTAAAATGATAGGAATCAAGATTATTCCTATTATTAAAGTTGCTTCATAACCTTTGTTCAGTTATTGAAGTCTTAAAAGGATGTTTGAATTCTTGAAGATGTTTGTTCAATTATTATGACTTGCTGGGCAATTGAATGCTCATACTTGCTTTAAATGAAAAACATTTTCAGCGAACGATGTTAGAAAAACTTAAGGATCCCGTAAAGATCAAGCTGACGGTATCGAAATGCAGTACCATTCAGTATGTGAATGTGCGTGAAGATCAAACGAAGACTTGTAATATAAAATAAGTTAAATGAACTTTAGAATAATTTAATGAACGTTAATGTATCCTTGGTGGTGGATAAAAGTTACTCTTGTAAAAGATAAAGAATAATGTAATTATTGTTATTTGTAATGAAAAGGAGTTATAAGGTTTTAGAACCTGGGAATTTAAAATGCATATTGTTATATTTCAGTATATAATGATATATGTTTGGATGAAGATGGGATCGTGACGTACGGAATCCGGGTGTGATAATAGACTGGATTTCGGGGCGTTACAGATTGGTATCAAAGCTGATAGGTTATAAATCTTAGGTAAGAGTATCTAAGACTATAATCGTAGAGAGAGGGATAAGAAGATCACCACATGATCATAGTGAATCGTAGTAACAGATGAGCTGTTAAACGATGAATGATTTATAGTACTACGAAGTAGTACGGGAAGAAGAACTCAGATTGAGTTGTAAAGGATAGCATACGAATTAAAGAAAATTCGTATTTAGTAAAGAGAGATTTAGAATTTGTAAAAATTTTAATTGAGGACTTATGTGATAGTTGAGTTATATGAACCTTTGTTATAGGCAGAGTTTTGTTCTTGGTGTAACAACTACTTAGCTTATTACAGTGATAATCATTGGAATCGGTCGCGCTGTCAAGATGTATATGACAAGAAGGTGAATATTTTCACACGTATATACTTGATAGGTAGAGAACGATAAGGTAGGTGCGAGTTCTTAAAACTCATACTTATGCTACGTTCGTGACTCATAATGATATGGTAGGTTTTTGAACTTCTCAGCGAATGGACGCTTATGGTCTATCTGGGATGGTTCTTAAACTCGTATTATTGTGGAAAGTTCCTGAACTCATAATGTGTGGAAAGTTGATGGACTATACTAAGGTATAGGAATGTTTAGACTGAAAATAAGTTATTTTGTGATGGCCCCAAAATAGGTATACATCACCGATCTTGAGTCGCCAATACATGGTACAAAATTCAAATACAACTTGATTATACAACAGTCGTGTAAAGTAGGTCAAAATACATGTTGTGAGTTTTAATACAAATATTGCCTTCTAGACAATATCCATTCTCAGAATAAGTCCTCAATACATTTATTGTCACACTATTTAACAGAATAGTGAGGACTACTAGCTAACACTATCATCCAGAACATCACTCCGTTCCCCGACTCGTCCCAGCTACGTTCTCATTTCCTGAAGAGAACAGTGAAAGAAAGGGTGAGCTCAACTAGCCAAGCAAGAAATATTATGACTAAGATAATAAAGAATAAATTATCATTAGTCCTCAACAATGTTAAACTGATAAAATACAATAGACATCAAGTTTAACTGCAGCGGAACAAGCAATCCATTAATAGAGTCAAGTAGAGAACAAAATCTACTATCTTTTATGATTTAAAAAGTTTTTCATCACTTTTATCGCTAGGACTCAGCTTAATAAATAATCCACATCATCCCTGCACTACGGTCAAGGATATTTATTAGGGTCACGACCAGAAATTCCTTGCACTACGGCCAAGGATATTTATGTATTCATCAATGGTCATGATCATGCCAACAACTGTCCAACAATGCACTACGGGCCAATGAGGACTTAGCACATCTTTTTTAATATTATGGTCATGATTACACCGAATAATCCCTGGTCATAATCATACCAAGTCCATCTATGCACTACAGGCCACAGATGACTTTCAAAAAAAAAATATAAACATGAGGATGATGACGATGATATAAGAATTCAATAAAACAAGTTCACGAATTAATTTATTTAGGAACTAATAACGTCCAAATTGTCAACATGGTACTGCTTTGTAGAGTAAAATTCAAGAATGCTCAGAAGAATATTTCAATGAAAAATACTGGATGAAGCGCAAATATCAAGGATATTCCACTAATTTCATGGAGTATAGAAGTCAAAATTTTAACCAACTGAGTATAATAACGAATGGAATAACTAAAGAAATATCCATGCATGTGGTACTTCACATAGACAGGTTATTCCAATAGAATAATAACGGAACCAGGTTAGGTGAAATTCACACCGACATGATGTTCCAATAGAATAATAAGTGCGAAATAATAAATAATGGAACTAGGTCCGGCGTAAAACGCACAGACAGGATATTCCGACAGAATAATAAAGACGGAATAATAAATAATGGAACCAGGTCCTGTGTAAAACACGCAGAAAGGATATTCCAACAGAATAATAAAGACGGAATAATAAATAATGGAACCAGGTCCGGTGTAAAACACACAAACATGATATTTCAACAGAATAATAAAGATAGAATAATAGAAGAATGTCACCAAGTATAGGGTAGCCCGCGTATACAGGTTATTCCAACAGAACAATAAAGAATGGAATAATAGAAGTTCTCTTCATGAATATAAAAGAATAATATTCCTTACCATAAAAGAAACTGAATATTCCCCGACCAATCGAATATAATATAACAACTTGCATACTTTGCAGAATTTATAAATACTACCCACAACTATAACATTATTTCAAATTCATACCTTAATATTTAAAAATGATATTTATATAAAATTCATCTTTATTCAAAAAGTTGGGGTCTTACAATCTCCCTTTCTTAAGAAATTTCGCCCTCGAAATTAGGGTACGTACCTGGTATGTCGAAGAGGTAAGGATACCTTGACTTCATTTCAAATTCTAACTCCCAGGTCATTTCCTCAACATCGTTATTTCTCCACAAAACTTTGACTTGAGGTATAACTTTGGAGCGTAGAATATGTTCCTTCTTATCCAATATTTGAACAGGAACCTCTTTATACGTTAAGTCTTCCGCTATTTCGTCCGGTTCTAACTCAATAATGTGGTTCAGATCTTTCACATACTTACGTAACATGGATATGTGAAAAACGTTATGAACACGAGACATACTTGGCGGTAAAGCGAGTCTATAGGCCACCATTCCTACTCGATCGAGGATTAAAAACGGGCTAATGAATCGAGGATTGAGCTTTCCTCTCTTTCCAAATCTTGTAACTCCTTTCCATAGAGAAACATGTAACAACACATGATCTCCAATATCGAATTCCACGTCCTTTCGATGAAGATCAGCATAACTCTTTTGTCGGTCTTGTGAAGTTTTTATACGTTGTCGGATCGTTTGAATCTTTTCCGTAGTCATACGTACCAACTCCGGGCCCAACAACGTTGCTTCACCCACCTCATCCCAACATCTTTGGAAGCGACACTTTCTTCCATACAACGCCTCGAATGGAGCCATGCCAATACTTGCTTGATAACCTGTTGTTGTAGGAAAACTCCACCAATGGTAAGAACTTATCCCAACTTCCCTTGAAGTCAAGGACACGAGTCTTAATAAATCTTCAAGAGTTTGAATTGTCCTCTTTGATTGTATGTCCGTCTGAGGATGATATGCCGAACTAAATCGTAAGTCCGTGCCCATAGCTTTTTGCAAACTAACCCAAAATCATGAAGTGAATCTTGGGTCTCGATTAGAAACTATGGATACTGGCATACCATGCAGTCTTACAATCTCGTTTATGTACATTCGAGCAAGACGTTCAAGTGTATAAGTTTCTCGTATTGGTAAGAAGTGAGCAGACTTGGTCAATCTATCAACAATGACCCAAATTGCATCAACGCCTTGAGAAACCTTGGGAAGACCAGTAACGAAATCCATGGTAATGTGCTCCCACTTCCATTTAGGAATTTCAAGTGGTTGCAATGAACCTTTTGGTACTTGATGCTCAGCCTTAACTCATTGACAAGTTAGACACCTTGAGATAAACAGCGCTATCTCTCTCTTCATATTGCTCCACCAAAATGTATGACGAAGATCACGGTACATTTTAGTACTCCCAAGATGGATTGAAAACGGTGTGTTGTGCGCCTCCATCATGATTTTATACTTTAAATCAGGGTCGTTAGGAACACAAAGTCTGGAGTTGACTCGAAGTATTCCTTCATCATCAGTTCTTGCTTCAGGCATAGCACCTTCTTGCACTTTCTTCCTCATACGCGATCTGCTCCAGTGCGTAGTTTGAGCAGCTTTAACTTTATCAATTAAAGTCTGTTCTACTCGTATATTCGCCATCATTACGTGGGTCCGTGGAGTCTTTATCTCTATCTCCATTCTTTGTAAGTCACACAAAATTGGCCTTTGCGTTGACAATATCGCACTCGTACCCGCATATGATCTTCTACTCAATGCGTCCGCTACCACGTTCGCTTTTCCAGGATGGTATTGGATGGTATGATCATAATCTTTCAATAGTTCAAGCCAACACCATTGTCGCATGTTGAGTTCCTTTTGAGTGAAGAAATATTTGAGGCTTTTATGATCTGTAAAGATCTCCACTTTCTCCCCATACAAGTAATGCCTCCAAATCTTTAGCGCGAAGACAACAGCTGCCAACTCTAGATCATGAGTAGGATAATTCCTCTCATATTCTTTGAGTTATCATGAGGCATAGGCTATGACTTTCCCATGTTGCATGAGAACACATCCTAACCCTTTGCCTGAAGCATCACTATATATGACAAATCCCTCCGAGCCAGATGGTATTGTCAGAACAGGTGCTGAAATGAGTCTTCTCTTGAGTTCTTGAAAAATCATCTCACATTCCTCACTCCACCCGAATTTTGTATCTTCAAAAGTCAATTTGAGTTAATGGAGTAGCGATTCGAGAAAACCCTTCTACGAATCTCGATAATAACCCGGCTAAGCCAAGAAAGCTACGACTTGATCATCGATTTGAAGTTGTTCCCGACTTTGAATAGCTTTAATCTTTCTTTGGGTCAACAGATATTCCATTACTTGATACCACGTGCCCAAGGAATGCTACTTCCTCAAGCCAGAACTCGCATTTCTTCAACTTGGCATAAAGCTTATATTCACGAAGCTTTTGGAGTATCAGCCTCAAGTGTTTTTCATGATCTTCACGGCTTTTGGAATAAATAAGGATGTCATCAATAAAGACGACCATAAAGTGATCCAAATATTCTTTGAATACTCGGTTCATCATATCCATGAAGGCAGCAGGAGCATTAGTCAATCCAAAAGACATGACTAGAAATTCATAATGCCCGTACCGAGTTTTGAAAGCCATCTTTGGAATGTCTTCGGTTCTAATCTTCAACTGGTGATATCCGGAACGAAGATCAATCTTTGAAAAGAATATGGCTCCTTGTAACTAGTCAAACAGGTCATCAATACGTGGCAATGGGTACCTATTTTTGATGGTGACATGATTCAACTCCCGATAATCAATACAAAGTCGCATACTCCCATCTTTCTTCTTCACGAATAGAACAAGAGCACCCCAAGGAGAAGTACTAGGACGAATAAAGCTAATGTCTAATAATTCCTACAGTTGGGTCTTTAACTCCTGAAGTTTAATAGGAGCCATTCGATATGGGGCTTTGGAAATGGGTTTTGTACCAGGTTTAAGGTCGATACAAAATTCAATTTCACGCTCTGGGGGTAGGCCAGGAAGTTCTTCAGGGAATACGTCAGAAAATTTATTAACAATAGAAATATCATTCAAAACTGACGTATTTTTGTTTAGATTCGTGACATGAGCTAAGAAAGCTTGACATCAATTTTTCAATAAACGAATAGCTTTATGGCTTGAGATGACAGTGATTAATTTTAATGGTTTAGTTGCTTGAATTCGCATAATAGGTTGGTTAGGAATATGAAAGCTAACAACCCTACGAAAACAATCAATTTTTGCATGATGTGTAGTTCACCAATCAATCCCTAGAATCACATCAAATGCAAGTATTTTCAATGAACTAAGATCGACAGGTAACGTGCGGGTGCCGATTTGAACTAAACAAGACTTATAAACCGTGGAGGTAATGAAGGTTTCTCCCAACGGAGTTTCAACAGATAAATCAAAGTCCAATCTCTCAGGAGTTAAATTTAAGCGTTGAGCGCAAGTAGGAGAAATGAAAGAGTGGGTAGAACCGATGATCGAATAAAGTATAAACTTCGCTAGAGTTTATGATAAGCTTACCCGTGATGACCTCGTTCGGGTTCCTTGCTTTCACGGGAGGTCACAACAAACGCTCTCCCTCAGACTCTTGGTTTTGACCTTTTCAGGGAAATCCTTTGGTGCCTCCATCCTAGCTGAACTTGTCTTCGGTGAGCGACAAAATCAGGCTAGGTGACCTTCTAAATCCACAATTATAACATGCTTTGGATGGCATCGCACAGTTAGGACTGATGTGTCCCTCTCCTCCACACTTGAAGCATATGATAGGTGGTCGTTCTCCTTCCTTAACGACAGGTGCTGATGCTGACGTCTTTTCTTCATTCTTGAATCTCCTTTTCTTGAAATGTCCATTCTTATTATTTTGGCCATGATTACCACCGAAGTGGTTACCATTTTTGGCCTGTTGATTTCCTCCACGATTGTTGTCACCGCTTCGATGACTGCTCTCACTAGTATTATTACTTTGTCGGTAGCTATCTTTTGGTTGGGATGACTCATTATCACGCTCTAATAACTGAGCCCTATTAACAACATCTGAATACAAACACAGTTTATGAGAGATAAGATATTGACGTATCTCAGGTTTCAAACCTCTTAAAAACATTCGGGTCATTCTCTCCTCATTATAAACCAAATGGGATGCAAACTGGGATAACTCGGCAAACTTGGCTTCGTACTGCGACACGGTCATGTTATTTTGCTCTAGTTTAATGAACTCTACCTCTTTCACATGACGAATACTTTCGGGAAAGTACTTGTCGTTGAACAGTTCCTGGAACTTCTCCCAAGACATCTTCGGTCTGGCGGCAGTCGGTGATCGCGTTTCTGATTCCCACCAAGAATCGCCTTTATGCATAACATGAAGGTGGCAAAGGGAACCTTTTACTCCTCGGAGCAACCCAAGACATCAAATATCTTGTTGATCCGTTTAATTCACGTTTCCGCCTTAAGTGGTTTTGGCTCTCCAAAGAACTCCGGTGGTCCTAGTTCCTTAAACTACTTGGCGGTGACCATCCGAGAGTTGCCAGTGTTTCCATCTGCATTTTGGATAGGAGCCGCTCTCGCCTGATGTTGCATGAATTGCATGAAGCCTCGGAACATTCCATCGTTCATCATTTGGTCGGTGTTGTTGTTTGCTCGAGGATTGTCGCCTTCGATGCACATTATCCTGACTATTGATCTGTGGAGACTCAACGGTCTCATGTGCTCCATTGATGTTCTCAACATTCTCGGATGCCATTTTCAAATAATGCCACAAAACAAGGGTTAATAAACATATCACATATTATCCCTATACTCTGCCCAACCAATTAAATAACAAATAAACTTAGGTAGGTTATACTAGCGAAAGAATTCCCCGTCTCTCCCCACCTAGTTCTTGTCTCACATCTTAGCTAGGGATCATATCCCTAAGCTTTGATACCAACTGTGACGGCCCCAAAATAGGTATACATCACCCATCTTGAGTCGCCAATACATGGTACAAAATTCAAATACAACTTGATTATACAACAGTCGTGTAAAGTACGACAAAATACATGCTGTGAGTTTTAATACAAATATTGCCTTCTAGACAATATCCATTCTCAGAATAAGTCCTCAATACATTTATTGTCACACTATTTAACAGAATAGTGAGGACTACTAGCTAACACTATCATCAAGAACATCACTCCGTTCCCCGACTCGACCCAGCTACGTTCTCATTTCCTGAAGAGAACAGTGAAAGAAAGGGTGAGCTCAACTAGCCCAGCAAGAAATATTATGACTAAGATAATGCAGAATAAATTATCATTAGTCCTCAACAATATTAAACTGATAAAATACAATAGACATTAAGTTTAACTGCAGCGGAACAAGCAATCCATTAATAGAGTCAAGTAGAGAACAAAATCTACTATCTTTTATGATTTAAAAAGTTTTTCATCACTTTTATCGCTGGGACTCAGCTTAATAAATAATCCACATCATCCCTGCACTATGGCCAAGAATATTTATTAGGGTCACGACCACAAATTCCATGCACTACGGCCAAGGATATTTGTGAGTTCATCAATGGTCGTGATCATGCCAACAACTGTCCAACAATGCACTACGGGCCAATGAGGACTTTTATCACATCTTTTGTAACATTACGGTCATGATTACACCGAATAATCCCTGGTCATAATCATACCAAGTCCATCTATGCACTACAAGCCACAGATGACTTTCAAAAAAAAATATAAACATGAGGATGATGACGATGATATAAGAATTCAATAAAACAAGTTCATGAATTAATTTATTTAGGAACTAATAACGTCCAAATTGTCAACATGATATTGCTTTGTAGAGTAAAATTCAAGAATGCTCAAAAGAATATTTACAGGAAAAATACTAGATGAAGCGCAAATATCAAGGATATTCCACTAATTTCATGGAGTATAGAAGTCAAAATTTTAACCAACTGAGTATAATAACGAATGGAATAACAAAAGAAATCACCATGCATGCGGTACTTCGCATAGACAGGTTATTCCAACAAAATAATAACGGAACCAGGTCAGGTGAAATTCACACCGACAGGATGTTCCAACAGAATAATAAATAATAGAACCAGGTCCGGCGTAAAACGCACAGACAGGATATTCCGATAGAATAATAAAGACGAAATAATAAATAATGGAACCAGGTCCGGTGTAAAACACAAAGATAGGATATTCCAACAGAATAATAAAGATGGAATAATAAATAATGGAACCAGGTCCGGTGTAAAACACACAGACAGGATATTCCAACAGAATAATAAAGACAGAATAATAGAAGAATGTCACCAAGTATAGGGTAGCCCGTGTATACAGGTTATTCCAACAGAACAATAAAGAATGGAATAGCAGAAGTTCTCTTCATGAATATAAAAGAATAATATTCCTTACTGTAAAAGAAACTGAATATTCCCCGACCAATCGAATATAATATAACAACTTGCATACTTTGCAGAATTTATAAATACTACCCACAACTATAACATTATTTCAAATTCATAGGCTTAGTATTGAAGGTGCTAGAGAAGATTAAGTATTGTCATAGTAAGACAATGAAGAAAGATGGAGAATAGGATATTCCAAGTCATCTAGCTATGCTAGATTTCGAAGTTTATTGAAATCATGCTTATGTGTTCGCATTTTGGAAATGAAAGAATTGGTTCAACTTTTGGAACCAATAGATTTTTAAAAGAACTATTCTTGGTATGTCTATGTTAATTGCTTCGGCTAGACAGAAATTGATTTGAAATATCAAAATAAATTTTATATCATCATTGCAATTGATGCAAAGATGGTAAAAGGATGGAGTTATTAATGCAATTAAACCTAGTGTTGGATGTGTTCTTAGGATCAACAACCCGTTATGGAATGATGTATAATGACTAAGTCACAAACTGGCGAAGTCCTCAACGTACTGTGAAAAGTACGGTATCATGATGTTATAAAACGTTTTAATGTATTGAAAAAGAATTTAAAGAAGTAGTCGATGTCAATTGAGTTGACTAGACGAATGTTTTACGTTGATATCCAATTTATTGGTATGGTCTAAGCTACTTAAGTCGGCTAGACAAATGGTATATCATCGAGCTTTCTTTAAAGAAGTTGTGCCAAACCAAATTATTTTGGTGCGGAATCTAATGATTTAGTCTGAGGTGAACATATCCCGAGATGGGGTATGCGATGGTTAAGAGGTAGTTTTCTTTCTTTGTGATTGTAAACTGACCGTGGAAGAAAGGTTACGGCGTCATGCTGTTAAACCGAGTAAGAGTTCATGGTCGATTTGACCCCTTAGCAAAAGTATGAAACGTTTTAAAAGGAAATTTTATATTCCTCGTTATTCTTTCTACTTCGTGATTCTTGATAGGTTATGGAGGTTAGAAATGATGAAAAGATAAGAACTTCTTTGAAGAAAAGTTGAGAAGATGGGTAGGCTAAAATTTTGAGGACAAAATTCTGTGAAGAAGGGGTGAATGTGATGACCCGGGTAAGGGTGTGGTTTTAAGAAATTTCGAATATGAAATTTTTATAAGAGGGGAAGAGTGTAACGACCCAAAAATTCGGATTTTCCAGAATTTAAGTTTAAAGAATTAGTTATTAATAAAATGAATTTTATTAATAATATTATGTGCTATGTGTTTATTAATCGTTCTAGAACCTAGGATGATTATAAGTCGGGAGGATTTTGGCTACGAGCTAGACTATGCGATTAAGAATTTTCAAGAAAAAAATGAAAATTTTCCGGGAACAAAAATATTTATGGGGAAAAAGATGAAATAGGCACTATTCACCCGACGAAACCTAAGGGTTAGGGTTTGAATAACCTAAGCCTTTTCGAGAGTTCGATATGTCGAAATAACATTCCGTCGAAAGATTTGACAAAAATATATCTTGAAAAGTTAAGTAAACCGATAAAAGTTTTTCTCGAAAAACGTACAGAAATCGGACAAAATAAAAATGATGAAAAGTATTGTTATGTATTTTTCATTCATTTAGCTACGTTAGGGTAAAACGTGAAGGAAAATGCTTAACGCCAAAAACTGTTTTTCAATTTTTCAGAAATTCAAAGAATACGTAAAAGTTTATCGGTAAAGGAAAGGCGAAATATCCAAAAATATTTGGATTCTGAGAATCGCAGTTTTTAAAACTGTCGGACGAAAACCCGAAAGACGGAACCACAAAACATAAAAGCTAAGTAGACTTAAGGGCTAAGTTAACTTAACACCTAAGTCATGAATAGTAAGGAGGTTGGGTGGCGAAATGACTTAAATACCCCTAGCCTTGAAAATCTATATATAGTAAGCTTAATTCATTTAAATGGGATTTTGAAAATCCTACATCTAGAGAGAGAGAGAGAGAGAGAGAAGGTTGGATGAAGAGGGAGAATGAAGAGCATGAGTATGAATGATCGGATCGAAAGTGCTCGTAAAATAGAAAAGCTTGCGAATCGCCGGTTTCGTCTAGCGGAACAAAAATAAAGAGGAAAGGTATTAAAACCTAACTCCTAAGTTAACTTTTTCTATGTTTTTACGTTCAAAACATAGCTTAATAAGAATAAGGAGTAAAAGAAGTTAGGAATGATTTCATATGGTTGAAATTGTAAGAAAATGAAGAAATAAGAATTTGAAGTTTAGTTTATAAATTTCTTAAGGAAGTATAAGATTCGTAATGAATTAGAATAATTCAAGTGGATTATATCAATAAGTAGGTGTAATAAGTAAGGAAGGATGTTCTATAACATCAAATTCCAATAAAAAGTGAAATCATAATCCAAAATATCGATTAAAATTAAGAACGAATGAAGAACATACGAAGAACATAAAGAATGTTGTTGATGGACAAATTTAAAACCATCGTAGGATAATTGTTGTTGATGGGCAAGTTTAAAACCATCTCGTATAAGTTTGATACATATTTCTTGGTTAGGAACGGTAGAAACGTTCATGAAGAATGGCTTAAAACTTAGCTATAACGAAGTTATGGCAAAAATTTTGTAAAAGACGAGCGAAAATTAGAAAGTTAGTAAATGAACCCGAACGTGTAGGGTTTCATAAGAATGTAAGAGAACATAGAAAACGTGAGTCATGGACTCAAGAACAAAAAAATTCCGAGTTCGAATGACCGAATTACAGACGAACAAACAAAGAGATTTAAAAATATAAAATAAACGAAGGGTGAAGATTAAACCAATTGGATGGCATGTTAACAGATTTAGAATGAAGTTCTGTTTGGGGGGTATTGAAGTATATAAAATAAGGAAGAGAATGGCTTTGGAATGACCTCGTTCTGAGTTATACTGAATAAGTTATGTAAGCGGGAAGTAAACGTCTTAAATTGGATTTAACACTTAGAGAAATTTTCTAGGGGTTAGGGGCTTGCATGCTGCAATTACCAACCATGCCTTGTAAGGTGGTGCCGTAGCGCTGACCGAGGAGCCGGTATCGCAAACTCGCGTCATGGCGCGAGATAAATGGGAGATTGAAATATATAGCAATGTAGAGAAAAAGCCAAATGAAGAGCTTTTAAGCGCTTTCAACTCTTGGGGGAAACATACAGGAAGATAAAGAACATAATGTTCAACTAATATAACACTTTAACAAGTGAATTAAACCTTTAATGAAGGCCGAATGAAAAGATTAAATAAGAGTAAAAGAGAAAGAATGTAAATGCGGATTACGGAACCGATATCTGGGGACCGTAGTTACGATGAACGAACGCGAGGGATTGCTAGGGTTGTGATTCCTTAGACATTGAGCGACGAGGGTAATGAATAACATTTCAATGTTATGTCATGATAGTGAGAGATAAATGTGAAGTGTATAGACGTTGTGTTCGCAAAGATGTTGCGATAAACGAGCGGTCTTAGCATACAACGAACGATATGGCTTAGATAATAAGAATGACTAATGAACATGGGGTTCAAGTAAGGGATAACGAAAGTATTAAGTAAGATACGAATGGTATTAAGAGGGCCATATTGAACGATAATAAGATTAATGAAAGCCGAAAGTGAGTCGTATAAGAATGAATCCCGAGGTATGACATTTAGTTTCCAGTAAGCCGTAAGGAATAAGAAATTAACTTAACGAATGTTATAATTAATGGTTAAGATAAGTTACGATAAGTTTAGGTTGTGGTGCAATCGTAACCTTTAATGGTTAACATATGGGAGCAGGGCTAAACAATTCCTTCAGAGAGCGAAGGTATATACAAAACTGGCAACCGATCTAACTCACTGTTATGGGCAGTGTAGACGAGACAGGAACTTGTTTGTTGGTTATTTATGGGAAACCACTCAGAGTACCATATGGACTACTAGCAGAGAAACGATGTGTGCTGAGTCCTAGAGAAGTTATAAGAAGAAGATAAGAATATGTAAGACATCTCCGTATGTCATGAGGCCGTAGAACGATAATGAAAGTGGTCGCGTAAACTTAGGTTGCAAGAACGCGAACCCTAAGAAGTAAAGTTAAGCAAACTAATACATAAGTCAAATATACATGACTAATGAGTGTATGTATTGTTTTTCTTATGTGCTATGTAGGAATTGGAATGAGAAGTTCAGCGTAAGCTGTAGCTGTGCGTAAGGCAAGTTTCCTAACTTCATTCATATTTCAAAAGAATGCAAGTTTCTTAAACTTCTCAGATGTTGAACTTGAGAAGTTCTGTCCATGTGCTAATGTGCGATGTTAGTGTAAAGTGGCAGAACATATGAGGCCTTGTGCCACAATGTGAACACTTCAGTGTTTCTATGAGATGAACTATTCTGTGATTTAACTTTTTAATAAGAGAATGCTCTGTTCAGACATGATCCGTTATTGTTAAGTCTATGCTAATGATTCTAGCTAGACAGAATGTGTATGAAAAAAATAGAAGAATGAAAGTATTTTAAATTAAAGTGAATATTGTTTTAAAATGATAGGAATCGAGATTATTCCTATTATTCAAGCTGGTTCATAACCTTTGTTCGGTTATTGAAGTCTTAAAAGAATGTTTGAATTCTTGAATATGTTTGTTCAACTGTTATGACTTGTTGGGCAATTGAATGCTCACACTTGCTTTAAATGAAAAACATTTTCAGCGAACTATGTTAGAAGAACTTAAGGATCCCGTAAAGATCAAGATGACGGTATCCAGATGTCGTGCCATTCAGTATGTGAATGAGCGTAAAGATCAAGCGAAGACTTGTAATATAAAATAAGTTAAATGAACTTTAGAATAATTTAATGAACGTTGATGTATCCTTGGTGGCGAATAAAAGTCACTCTTATAAAAGATAAAGAATAATGTAATTATTGTTATTTGTAATGAAAAGGAGTTATAAGGTTTTAGAACCTGGGAATTTAGAATGTATATTGTTATATTTCAGTATATAATAATATATGTCTAGATGAAGATGGGATCGTGACGTACGCAATCCGGGTGTGATGATAGACCGAATTTCGGGGCGTTACAGGTATTTGGGGCACTTTTCATGCCTAGGTACTATTGACGAGGTACTATTCCCGAAGTACTATTCATAGGGTACTATTCACGGGGTACCATTCACCCGAAAAATATATTTCTTTTCTGTCCAAATTATTTTTGATACATGAATATTATTCTTGAATTTTACTCCACAAAGCAGTATCATGTTGACAATTTGGATATTTTTAAACTTTGGATAAATTTAAAGTCTTTAATATTTATCCTTAATTTCGTTTGATTAATACTTATATCATTGTTATCATCCTCATGCTTATATTGTGATGAAAGTCATCTTTGGCTTACGTGCATAGATGGACTGTTGATTATTGGTTTTACAGTTGTATATTTTTGGTTTACGTGCAAAGATGGACTGTTGATTATTGGTTTTATAGTTGTATATCTTTGGCTTACGTGCAAAGATGGACCGGTGTATGACATGATCATAACCACTGGTGATAATAACGAATATCCTTGGCCCGTAGTGCATGGATAATTCGATAATGTGATTTGCAGGATCATGACCATTAGTTAACAGTTGAATGTCTTTGGCCTTAGTGCACTGACAGACAATTGATTGGTATGATCATGACCATTGATTTTATAGTTGAATATCTTTGGCCCGTAGTGCAAAGGTAGACAACTGATTGGTATTATCATTGTTATTACATTTGAATATCTTTAGCCTTTGGGGTAAGGATATTAAGTAAACGTTCTATTAAGCCTTTGTGGCAAGGAGAAACTGTTCATTTACATGATTATAAAATATGAATAGTGGATTTAACTATAATCTTTGGTCGTTTAGGTGAAGACAGGTGATGATAGTTCTTTTTATCTTGGGTATAACAAAGAACTGTTATTGAGTATTACAGGAATGAAATAGTGACGATGGACTTTTAATCTAGAAGAGATAGTAGACATTATGTTCTACTTGACTCATCTAATGGATTGCTTATTTCTGCTACAGTTAAACTTGATGTTTATTGTATTTTATCAGTTTAACAATGTTGAAGGCTAAGGATAATTTATTATGCATTATCTTAGTCATAATATTTCTTACTGGGCTAGTTGAGCTCACCCTTTTGCTTTCTTTTTCTCTTCAGGAAATGAGAATATAGCTGGGACTAGTTGGGGAATGGAGTGACGATCTGAGATGGTTGTTGTAGCAGTCCTCACTACTTAGTGTGATAATAAGTGTAATGAGGAGTTTGTATAATGTTTATGAGACAATATTCATTAAACTCTTAGCTATGTTTTGTCGTATTTTTACATGATAGTTGCATAAAAGAAGTTTGTATTTGATTTCTGTAGTGTGATATTTGGTGACCCAAGATGGGTGATGTATACCTGTTTTGGGGGCGTCACAGTTGGTATCAAAGCTTAGGGATATGATCCCTGACTGAGATGTGAGACAAGAACTAGGAGGGGAGAGACGGGGAATTTCTTCGCTAGTATGACCTACCTAAGTTTATTTGGTATTTAATTGGTCGATCAGAATATAGGGATAATATGTGGCATGTCAATTGTGACGCCCCCAAAATAGGTATACATCACCCATTCTGAGTCGCCAAATACATAGTACAGAAAATAACTACAACTTTATTATTACAATTGTCGTACAAAATACAACAACACATACTGTGAGTTTAAAAACAAATATTGTCTTCTAGACAATATCCACACCCAAATAAAGTCCTCATTACAATTATTGATGCTCTATTTTAGAAAAATAGTGAGGACTGCTAAAATAACTGTTTAGGACCATCACTCTATACCCCGACGGGTTCCTACTATATTATCGCTTCTTGAGAAGAAAAATGGAACAAAAAGGAAAAGGGTGAGCTCAACTAGCATAATGAAACTCATATCAATATTTCACTATAATGATATTGAAGAAAATAATATCATTTAAGAAGAAAATAACATCCCTTACCTCAAAAGAATAGTACTTCTGTTCGGAATATCGGATGTAAAGCCAAAGGAAACTTGCACTGAATATCAACTCTCAAAGTATCTAAATACTCAAAAAAATACGCTTGATAATATAGAGAGAAAGAAAACTTGTTTCTGGTGTGATTTTCAATTCTAACCTAAGCGCCTATTTATAGGAAAATGCTAGAACGCCAAAGGAGACTAAATTAATAAAATAATATATTTTCTTTTCTTTTCTTCTACGCACCAACCTTTTGAAATCTCAGCAGCCAGCCATCTTGGAACAAAAAAATAGCAACCCACATGTTTTAAAAACAAAAGTGGGTCCCACCCAATTTTAATAAAAAAACATTTTATTTTCTGAAACTTCAGTAATTCATAATAAATAGCCTTTTTATCAAAAAAATATGAATTTTATGTCCATTCCACATGAAATGGAATTCTCTACAACTTTGTAGCTTTAAGTTTTTCCAAATTCCAAACAGAAAATATTTGAAATCCACAAACGGATGATTTTTAACACCTTTTAAAATTCATAACAAATCATGCGTTAATTTTTAAATATTCAAAATTTGTGGACATATACTCAACTTATATATGTATAACATATCCTAAAATCACAACGATTCAACGGTCGGATTAAAATTATAACTCACGCAATAGAGCTTTAAGAACACTGATTTGATTTTTTAATGTCTCCATTCCGACAAAATACTGATAAAACACCTCAACACTAATTCCTTCATTTATATCAAGATAAAAATAAATATTTCCTTATCATATAAATCAATAATTAATTATTCACAAATAATATTACAGAATCACAATAATGACAACTGCATAGGTTCTAGGAAGAGGGGCTTTAGATAATGATTTCTCCTTCATCTTGGCGCAATTAGGTGACCAAATCTCTCCTTTACATAACTTTCCAGACATTGCCAATAATGCTATCTAATAATATTATTCAAATAATATGAATTATTGATCTGATAATGGGAAATACTGTGCAGTGACAATTATTGAAACAACAATAATATAAAATATCAACACAACAATTATTGAATAAATAAAATAAAATATTGAACAGTAATTACTGTAATAATAATTGAGTAGTGCTTTCTTACGTAAGAATCAATAATTCAAAAATATTGTTCAATACCGTGTGCTACTGTGCAACCACGCGCATTACTGTATTTTAACCACCGGGTATTTCAACAGTGTTAACGATAACAACTACGTCGTTATTTATTAAAACTTAAACTTGTCATTTTCTTCATCCGAAAGTTATTCTGTTATGGGTCCCACAAATGGTTGTGCCATCGTACGAATATTCCCTGACAACAAGAATATTCCACGACCAAATGAATATTCCCCGACAAAATGAATATTTTATAACCACTTGCTTATTTTGCAAAATTTGGACATTTCACCCATAACCAAAGTATTATATCAAATTAACACCTTATTATTCACAATAATAATTAGAGGAAATTTGATTTTATTTATAAAAAATGGGGGTCTTACATCAATTAACCCTTATTTTGAAACTATATTCCAGAATGATATCTAAAATACAGGAGATGAGAAATGGGAAAATCATGATAGAGAAGAAATAATCAGGAAGGTACAATCCGAAAAGAAAGCAAGGTATTCTCATCTCTTCGACATACCAGGTACGTACATAAATTTCGAGGGCGAAATTTCATAAGGAGGGGAGATTGTGAGACCCCGAATTTTATGAAATGAAAGTATTCAATTTTCTTATAATTATTATTTTATTTAGTAAATGGTTAAATTCATAAAAGATTAAAGTTAAGGGTGATATGTGAATTTTTTTTAAAGTAAGCAAGTTGTCATAAAATAATCGGTGATAAAAGTACAGTAATACGCGTGGGTGCATAATAGAACACGCTATTGATTATTGATGCTTACGTAAGAAGTCACTCAGTTATACTCAATTATTTCTACAGTAATTGGTGCATCATATCTCTCATATTATTGATTAAATTGTTGTCACAGTATCATCTGCATAATATGTTATATTATTAAATCAATAATTGAGATGACAAAGTTATTCATATTATTATTTGCAATATTGATAATGTCTAGAAGTTCTGTCAAGGAGAGGTTTGGTCACCTAATTGCGCGTCAATAAGGAGAAATCCTTATCGAAAAACCCCTTCTTTCCTGGGAACAACCTGGTTGTAAAATATTGTGAGTTATAATATTAATGATGAATAAGTTCGTGTTGATTAAAGATGAAATTGATAGTTCCATTGTGTATGGATTATTAGTGTTAATGGAATCGATATTTATTTCGATAATAATTGATATCTGGAGGTTATATTGACCAATCGGATAATTAATCAGATAAATGAGCAATTAATTGCTATTAATTCACATGCTTATAACTATGTGTTCACATGTATGTACTATTAATTCACATGCATGTACTATTAGGGGAGGTGGTGCAAGATTGATAATACTTGCTTGACTAAATTAAAAATAGAGGTATAGATGAAGGTACTATACTGAAATTATTTTTTCACATATATTGAACTATTGAGTCACATGATTTACTATTAATTCAAATGATTTACTATTAGGGGAGGCGGTGCAAGTTTGATAATACCTGCACGACTAAATTAAAAATGAAGAAAAAGAGGAAGGTATTATACTGTAATATTTTGAGCCCCAAAACGTGCAATTATCGAAACTATATTTTCATATAAATAGAACCTCATTCTTCTTTCATTCTCACCAATTCACTAAGTCTCACAAGAGCAATTATAGAGAGAGAAGCTATAGAGAGAGAAGTTATAGAGAGAAAGAAGAAGAGAAATCTGCTACCTCACTATTCCAGTATCCAATTTTCTTCTAAGGTAAGGGGTATTATTTATTTCAAATTCTGAAGAGATGTTATTTTTCGTATTCGTATGAAAATTATATTCGTTCAATATTCGTAAGGAATAACATCTTCGTTCAATATTTATAGGAATATTATTTTCGTTCAACAGTCGTAAGGGGTATTATTTCTTCGTAAATGATATTATTTATTTCAATATCATTATGCCGGAATATTGGTATGAATTTTATTGTGGAATTTCTATCTTTTTGTGTCGGGGTTACTATTCACTCTAGTATTATTCACTCGGGTATTCGGGGAACTTTTTGTGCCAGAGTACTATTCACGAGTTACTATTCACAAGTTACTAATCACCCGGTTACTATTCACTTTAGTATTATTCACTCGTGTATTTGGGGTGCTTTTCATGTCGGAGTACTATTCACGAGTTACTATTCACCTAGTTAATATTCACTCTAGTATTATTCACTCGAATATTCGAGGCACTTTTTGTGCTAGAGTACTATTCACGAGTTACTATTTACGGGTTACTATTCACCCGGTTACTATTTAATCTAGTATTATTCACTCGGGTATTTGGGTCACTTTTCAGGTTGGGTTACTATTTACGAGGTATTATTCCCGAAATACTATTCACAGGGTACTATTCACGGGGTACCATTCACCTGAAAAATATATTTCTTTTCTGCCCAAATTATTTTTGATACATAAATATTATTCTTGAAATTTACTCCACAAAGCAATATCATGTTGACAATTTGGATATTTTTAAACTCTGGATAAATTTAAAGTCTTTAATATTTATTTTTGATTTCGTTTGATTAATACTTATATCATTGTCGTCATCCTCATACTTATATTATGATGAAATTCATCTTTGGCTTACGTGTATAGATGGACTGTTGATTAATTGTTTTACAGTTGTATATTTTTGGCTTACATGCAAAGATGGACTGTTGATTATTGGTTTTATAGTTGTATATCTTTGGCTTACGTGTAAAGATGGACAGGTGTATGACATGATCATAACCACTGGTGATAATAACGAATATCCTTGGCCCGTAGTGCATGGATAATTTGATGATGTGATTGGCAGGATCATGACCATTAGTTAACAGTTGAATGTCTTTGGTCGTAATGCACAGAAAGACAATTGATTGGTATGATCATGACCATTGGTTTATAGTTTAATATCTTTGGCCCGTAGTACAAAGGTAGACAACTGATTGGTATGATCGTTGTTATTACATTTGAATATCTTTAGCCTTCGGGGTAAGGATATTGAGTAAACGTTCTATTAAGCCTTTGTGGCATGGAGAAACTGGTAATTTACATGATTATAAATATGAATTGTGGATTTAACTATAATCTTTGGTGGTTTAGGTGAAGACAGGTGATGATAGTTCTTTTTGTCTTGGGTATAACAAAGAACTCTTGTTGAGTATTACATGAATGAAATATTAACGATGGACTTTTAATCTAGAAGAGATATTAGACATTATGTTCTACTTGACTCTTCTAATGGATTGTTTATTTCCGCTGCAGTTAAACTTGATGTTTATTGTATTTTATCAGTTTAACACTGTTGAAGGCTAAGGATAATTTATTATGCATTATCTTAGTCATAATATTTCTTACTGGGCTAGTTGAGCTCACCCTTTTGCTTTCTTTTTCTCTTCAGGAAATTAGAATATAGCTGGGACTAGTTGGGGAATGGAGTGACGGTCCGAGATGGTTATTTTAGCAGTCCTCACTATTTAGTGTGATAATAAGTGTAATGAGTATTGAATTTGAGTTTGTATATTGTGTATAAGACAATATTCATTAAACTCGTAACTATGTTTTGTCGTATTTTTACACGACAGTTGCATAAAAGAAGTTTGTATTTGTTTTCTGTAGTGTGATATCTAGTGACCCAAGATGGGTGATGTATACCTGTTTTGGGGGCGTCACATGTGCAATAGTCAAAGCATCCATTTTCTTTGATAAGGCTAAAAACTCTGCCGCCAGCGCTGTTATTCCATCTACCTCTAATACCCCAACTACCTTAGGTTGTGTCAATTATATGGTAGGCCACTTGTAGTTATTAGCTGCCATAGTTTCTATCAACTCATATGCTTCCTCATAACTTTTACCCATAAACGCTTCACCCGAAGCTGCATCCATGCTTATCCTAAGATTCCCACTCAACCCGTTATAAAACGTATTCATTTGCAACCATTTTGGTAGTTTGTGATGAGGACACTTCCTGAGTAGTTCTTTGTACTGTTCCCATCCCTCATATAAAGACTCTCCATGCTACTGTTTAAACATGGTGATCTCTTTCCTCATCTTTGCAGTTTTGGCTGGTGGAAAGAATTTAGCCAAAAGTTTCTGAGCAAGATCTTCCCAAGTAGTGATCAATCCCGGCGGTAGAGAATGTAACCAACTCTTCGCCTTGTCCCGCAGGGTAAATGGGAACAAGTGAAATCTAACTGCGTCATCGGATACCCCATTGTATTTGAAAGTGTCACATATCTCCAAAAAGCCGATCAAATTTTCATTCAGATCATCATTTGCAAGTCCCCCAAACTGAACTAAGTTTTGGATCAACTGAATAGTCTCAAGCTTAATTTCAAATGTATTTGCAGCAAACGTCGACCTGGTGATACTCGACTGAAGCTCAGTCACCTTAGGTGTAGCAAAATCCCTCAATGCTTTCTGGTCTTCGATAGCCATTATTTCTTCTTTTTCAGAATTCTCAAAGTTTTCCCTTGTGTCTTTAATCCACTTACTTAGTATTTGAAACTGTTTCTCAATATCGTCCTCAAAAGGAAGCAAGTCTGAGTTTTTGGACCAAGTTTGTATAAACCAACTTCAAGAACCTGAAATAGAAAGAACAAAACAAAAGAAAAAGTATTTAAGTAACATTGGACTAATTAAACTAATATTGCAAAATATTAAAATCTATACTAAGTTCCCCGGCAACGACACCAAAAACTTGTTGATGTAAAAATCTAATTACGCTCACACGCAAGTGCACATGGTCAACAAGTAATATAATTATAAGTCAAGTATCGTTCCCACAGAGATTTAGTAAGATATTAACCCTCACAATTACAAGCCTTATATGAACCCAAATTTTATTAAACTATCCAATTTAAGAATTATAACTATTAAAACTGAAAATATTAAAAATACTAAGAATACTAAACAATCAACAAATTTAAAAACTATAATATCAAGCAAATATTGAAGAATTAGGCTTAGAACTTCACTTTAGTATCACTCTGATTATTAAACCTTATTCCAGTTTAATGCACTATCTCAGTTTATTAATCAAGAATTCTTAAGTAGAAATAGCCATCTCTCGATGCACTAATACCATATTTACTTAAATCCACAAATTAGATAGAATTAAGCTAAACACCTTAATTAACTAATTCACTATATCTCTATGTGAATTTCAATCAAATACGGTTTAAGTTCAAGTTCTCTATCCGATTACATGCGATGTTAGGCATATCTTTACCCTAAAATTCATCAAGATTCCATTCAATCCCAGAATTCAAGAACACATGCTATAATAATTAGGTCTAGACTCATATTTCCTCTCTCGAATCCATACAAATCCACATAAAATTAGTGATCAAGCAATTCATAGATTAAAGCACAAATCACTATAGATAAACTGAAAGATAGATTATTAAACTGAATATCAAAGCTGCATAATCATCGTTAAACCCAAAGATCCGTCATAAGCCTAATAAGTAAATTAGTTCATCATAATTGAAATAAAAATTGAATTCATCAAAGTAAACATCATCCCAATTACAATTATTGAATTAAAGAAATAGAATGAATCCAGAACCACCCTTCTCTCTAGATTCAATCTGCAATTATCGTGAATTCTCTATCAAATCCTCCCTCAAATGCTTTTGGTAAAAAATAAGTCTTCCAATTGTCAATTGATTGTTCGTTGTTAACTCCCTTGTTATTGTTGTTAATAACCAGCCTAGGACCTATATTCTAACCATAATTCGATGCACAATTGAGTTCCATACCATGTCAACCCCTATCCTTCATGCCACTGCAGCAACACAATCAAAACAGGACCCTGACCTCTTCCCGTACCCCCTCCCTAGCAAGGGGTTTTTACTCTATAATGTCCGCCCCAGCGGGCCATGCTTCTGTTAATTGATTAAGTAACCCCGCCCCGGTGGCGGTCCATTCTGTTTTTGTCCAAGTTAAGCTCCCTTTCTTGCCAAGTTAGGCTTTTCAATGCTACCTTAATGAGCCGTCGACCAACGACTCCCAAACCATTAAGGCCTTAGGGTGCTAGGTGTAACGACAATCCCCTCGGGCTGACTTACTCAAGTAACAAAGGCCACGAAACTAGACTAGCCACGGTGTTTATGCATATTTTTTTAAGATAGCTTATATACCCCAAATTTTCCCCCAAACTTAGCTTCTTGACTAACTTTAGCCTTCACTGCCTATTCTTGTCATTCTTTCATTCAAGCTAACATTATCCTTTAGAGTTTCATTATGTGTCAATTTAGACTCAAAAAATTAATAAAGTTATTTGTATTGTGCTAACCTTATTATACCAGTTTCAAATAAAAAAAGATTCAATTTATAACAAGAAATCACATCAAAGCTCTAATAGTCAACACTATACTTGCCTTCTCGATTCCAATCTCATCATTGACCAAAATAGATTGTAACTATCTAACAGCTGGAATCATAAAAGATAAACTTAAAATGCAACATAAACACACTAAACTAACTACTATTTTTGAAATTTTTCCATTTTTTTTTTCAAATAACAGAATAAAAAACTGAATATAAAAAAAAAAACTAAATATTACACTACATTACATGTAAAACTACTATGCAGTACTACGACACGAATGCAAACATGTGAACTTAAACTAAATATGACAATTAACTTAAATATGAAACTAAACATGCAATAACGAACTAAATTAAAATCCCCCAAACTTAGCAATTACATTGCCCTCAATGTAAAAATATTACGCGAAGCACAAGAGGACTTCCTTGAAATTCGTTAAGGTTGTGGTAATGGTGGTGATGGTGGTCGTGGCACATAGATTCGATGCTCTTCAATGTTTGAATCAGATGGTGGATATTGTGGCATTGGATCTGGCGTCTGGTATGGAAATTACGTGGCCGCGACTGGATTTAGATTTTGTAACGCCGCATTTAGAGAGGCAACGGACGTTTTCATGGCATTAAACATATGGTCCTTCCTGGCTGCCAATCGCTTCATCTGTCGGTTGGCTTCTTTATCTCTTTTATTAACAAGGCACTGGAGACTGCGAATTTGGTTACTGAAGTCTCTTGCTCTCCAGTTATCTCATCGGCTTGAAACTCTTCATCTTCATATATGTCCTCAGCATCTTCATGGCGTTGAACATATGGTCCTTCTTGGCCGCCAGTCGCTTTATCTGTCGGTTGGCTTCTTTATCTCTTTTATCAACAAGGCCCTGGAGACTATAGAATTGATTACTGAACATGAATTTACCTGACCTACTACTCTCCGCAGTCTCTTTCCCTTTAGTTATCTCATCGACTTGAAACTCGTCATCTTCAGATGTGTCCTCAGTATCTTCATCCTCCTTCAAAGCCTCTGGAAATATAAATCCGACTCATCTTGGATGAGACTTCCACCCAGGCCAGACCGTGTAACGTGCAATTATGCGGGAGTCCAATAGCTAGAGAGGCTGCTGTGAAGGCTTATCTCCTGACCATCGAACGCCAGCCTGCCCGCACAACCCACAGATGAGGGATGGGTGTGGCAGACCACCAAAGAATGGTCCTCGCAGGCATCGCTGTATTGAAAAATTGATAATGGAGCCGATGTCTATGTTGAAGTCTAACATAATTGTGTACAACAGAAGCACTTTCTCCCTTGTCACCTCACTGGTATGCATGGAGGAAAATAACTTTGCGCATAGAAATGCGTACCAGATCTTTCCATAGCGGATCAAGCCCTTATTGAGAAAAATAGTACCACCCTTCCTTCCTTTAACCTAAGTAATGCCCGACTTAGTTATCTCTACCAAAATCTGGTCGTTGTTGGGACTACTATTACGCAGCTGAGTGTATTGGCATATAACAGGGGCTCGTAGGCTGTAGTAGTTTTTAATGGCCTCTGGACTAAAGGGAACCTATTTACCCCTCATAAATGCACTAAACGGCGCCATATCATCAACATTGGCGTAAAATTCCTTCACCACATTTATAATTACTTGGTCAGGATCATTAGTGAGCATCTCCTAGCCTTTCTCATATATTTGCCTCCTCGTCTGCCCATCAACAGTGTGACACCCCCAAATCTAGGTACTTCATTCCCACAAGATTTGGTGTTCACTTTCCATTCATTCAGATCTAACTACCCAAATATAATAAAATTAAATCAGAAATCCTCCCTTTAAAAGGGTTATATCATTAATCAAAAAAAAATCTTCCCAGGTTGTCAAACCTTAAACATCAATCAAGTGCGAAAATAAAATAATTACATCACATCATTAAATAAAAAGTTTATCATTCATGACAATAAATGAAATTACAAGTCTTCATCACTTGCACATTTTTCCCTTTCCTTTGCTAGTTGAAGGTTCATCGACCTTCTCAACTTTAGCGGTAATGAGTGTATATATATGCAAGAGTGAGCAAAATAATTGCTCACTAGATATAACAATGAATCAACAAAAGAATAATAACTGCCAATGAATAGGCTCATCAAAACTGAATAATATTCTATCAATGATAACCAAAAACGGGAATCGAAATAAGAAATATATCTAAGGGTCATAAGACTACGAACTATGTCCATGGTTATAAGTAATCTTTCAACTTTAATCTTAACAGTTATACTGTAGGGACTTCACGTACTTAGGTGGATCAACCCTATGTAGCGTGTATTGTGCACAAACATCTAAAAGCATTGCGTACCCCCTGTAATAGGGTTGTTCTTCTCAGTTTTAGAGTACAAGTCCGCACCAAAGAAGGTTTGGTTTGGATAAACTTCAAGGGAAATTTAGAGTTTAACGATCATCAACTAAAGGATTAGTTGAATCAACAAAGTTTGATAACACTACAGTTGATTACTAACAACATATTATGGAACAATGAATAATCATAGATGAACTAACTATTTATTAAACTTATGCTTGGAAATAACTAAAACATAAGTATTGAATGAAACAGTAAACTTTGCTTGAACAATAATAAGCTAAGGCTATGATCTTATAAAATTAGAAATGAAATTACTGAACATAAATTAACAGATAGCAAGCTAAAAACAAAACTTGCTCAACATGATAATAACTTGTGCAAAGTACTTTAAAATAAAATAGCTCAATATTAGAGATGAGAGTTCAAGAAGTTATATTCATTATAAAGGAATAGAACTTAAGAAACTTGCTTAATGTAAAAGGTAAGGTTTAGAAACTTGCCTCACGCGTAAGCTATAATTACAACTCACGTTCACCTACACATTTTATTGGAATCACAATATCTATTAGATATATTAACATCCACTTTCCAAAATAACACCCACTTCTAGCTAAACTTGCTAATTTAGTAAAAGTCTTATGCTACTATATCTATTTTAGAAATTCCAAGTGTTAACTTCACAACACTTATCTACCATTCATTGTGTACACTAAGTTCTAACATATCGCGTTCATAACTTATAAATCCTTTTACAACTTTGAAATTATCAATTAAATGACACAGTTTTGTTTTAACCTCCTCATTACATGTTTGTTACATTAAGACACCATTAAACTAAGTTATAATGGTATCCAAGGTCTCTGAAGAAGAAGCGAAAACCTTCGCCTCAGATTAGGGTATGGAAAATTGCGCCATACTTAAGCTCTGGGACCGGTGTAGGCTGCGTTCTTGACAACAAGGCCTAACGCCATTTTAAGCCTTGACACCGGTAGAAATTGCTATTAGCACACTGAGACGTAAACGATAAGCAGACAATAGTGTTCCATTTTTAGCCCAACTAACACAAATTTCACCCACAAAACAGTGAAATTAACATATACAATTGATTTAAAAATATCACAAACATGTTTCCTCACATATTCATCAACTTAGAACAATTAAACAACAATTTCAACTAATTTAATTCCTTAAATTTCATGTTTTTACACAAAAAATCCATTTTTTGACATTCTTCATAGAAATCATCACTGTGATCACAATTCTTGTTCAAATTACTTCATTAAAATTACATTCTCTTCGTGTCTTAATGGACTAGCATAATCAAGACTCAATTTACAGATTAACATAAAAATTGACCACCATATTTGGTACTTTTACAAGCCATATGAAAAATATATATATACTGTAACAGTTTTCTTCCTTTTTATCCGTAATTAGCATAACAATTTCTTGTTTACATACAAACTCAAACATCACCAACACGTATAATCACCACAATTCAGTTGTATAGCAACAATTCAACAAATTAAATTCACAGAATTTGAAAACTTAACATTTTTGTCGTAAAACCTATATATATATATATATATACATAAAATATCAAAGTTATAGAGAAATACCTTCTTATGCTTAAACAATCCTTGCTAACCAACTGATAATTGCTTTGAAATCACAGACTTTCTCTTAATCTCTCTCATCTTCTCTCTATAATTCTCAGTATTCTTCTTAGGCTTAGCAACTAAGTTTATGGGTAAAACCAAACTGATAGCCAAGCCAAACTGATAAGCCATAATAATACGCACACTTATTATTTCAGTTACAAAATAAACGTATAGGTTATAAATATATTTTATTTATTATTTGATTTATTTTATTTGTTATAATAAAATTCAAAATTTAAAAATCCAAAAGCCATAAGGCTTTGTTTGGGAAAAACTCTTTAAAAATTAAACAGTTAATATCTTTAAGCCTTGTTTGGCAAAAAAAACTAAATTTAACTCCTTTAATTTATTTTAATAAACAATTTAGTTTATAATTTATAGTCACATATTATTTATTTAGATTTTCATATCCCATAGTAATCAAATAAATTAATTACACATAATATATTTTAAATAAGCTTTTCACTTAAACACATATCAAAAAAAATTATAATCTCATTATAATTTTATTTAATAATTTAACATACCATCTTAAATTATTAAATCAAAACAACAATATAACATCTCATGTTATCTTACAAATCTGTAATTATAAATTAAATTAATTTAGAATTTTATTAATTCATAAATATTTACTAACAATAATCACATCAATAAAATATTTATTTAATTTAATAAATATTTTAAATTACATATACTAAAATCTTAGATTGTTACAAACAGAGTCTGGTGCCAAGCCCCTCTTAGGAGCTAGTTCTTTGGGTACTAAGTAGTCGTATTTGTCAGCGGCGTTGGCACTTGTGAATTTCTGTCTATCAAAAGCTCGAGTGGGTGGTGATGAACCCGAACCTTCAGCCCTTTTGTCGCTTGGATGGTATCTTTGGTGCCATTTTTCTCACTTGCAATTACATTATTCCCCCCAACTTCACTTGCTCAATTCGTCGAACACATGGTGTGCAACACCACTACACTGCCCCAGACTTAACAATTGACCCTCACTTTGATGAAGAATTGAAAATAACAACTTACCCACTATGATTTGCCTCAATTGAATGAGTACTTGTAGTGATGTTCTTTAACTATTGAAAACCCCCTTCCTTGTTGCTTGGAAAACCCGAACTTGGAGAACCCTAGCTGTTTGTTGACTGAAATTGAAAGTTGGATGAAGAGTAATGTGGGATGGAATTGGGGATTTAGGGTTTGTATTTATAGAGAGTGATATTGGTGGTTTAATTCGTGGGTTAGTGGAGATGGGTGTAGCAAGTTCGTGGGTATATAGGAGTAAGAGGATCGGTTATTAGAGAAAGAAGTGGAGAAGTTGGGTGATTCAGTTATACTACAGAATATAACTGTCCAACTTCTTGTACCCCCGCCCCGGTGGGGGGTATTTGTACTGAAGAAGCCCACCCCGATGGGGGGGGTATTTTATTCTTGGCCTGGTACCTCCGCTCCGGAGGGGGTTTTTTACACTATATAGGCCCATCCCGACGGGGGGGTATTCTGCAGATGACTTTGATTTTTTAACTTTTTCTCCTCATACGCATGTCCAATGGTATCCTCAGTACTTGAAACACATAAAAATCATAAACATGAGATAATGTCATAAAGGTTGAGCAAGTAATATCAAATTTACTAAAAATCATGAATTAACTAACTAGTTATTGTACCGCAATAGACTAATTGATACTAGAATTACAAATTAACTACAAATTAACTAACATAACATGAAAATATTGTAAATGGAAGTAAAATTGGGTTGCCTCATAATGAGCGCTTGTTTTTTAGTCTTTCAGCCTGACTACTCCATGTTCATGGCGCATCGACAAGTGTGATTGCAGTGGCTTCGTTGTCGATGTCGCCACCATATTAATGCTTTAACCATTGACCGTTGACTTAAAATGTCTCAAATGGATTTCTATTGTATAGTTCAACGGCGCCATGTACGAAAATTATCTTGATCGTGAATGGCCCCGACCATTGGGATTTGAGCTTTTTGGGAAACAATCTCAGTCGTGCGTTGAACAATAATACTGATTGTTACGATTTGAACTTTCTCTGCAAAATCTTTTAGTTGTGCCACTTCTTAACTTTTTCTTTGTACATCTTTGAGTTCTCATACGCTTGTAGTTAAAATTCATCGAGTTTGTTTAATTGGAGTAACCTCTTCTCTCCTGCAGCTGTTTGATCAAAGTTGATTTTCTGAATGGCCCAATAAGTCTTATGTTATAATTTTACTGGGAGGTTACATGTTTTCTTGTAGACCAACTGATATGGAGACATCCCAATTGGCGTCTTATATGCTCTCTTGTAAGCCCATAATGCGTCATCCAACTTTAGAGACCAATCTTCTCTACTCAGATTTACTACCTTCTCTAAAAATTTCTTCACCTCTCTGTTTGAAGCCTCGGCTTGACCACTCGTTTGGACGTGATATGTTGTTGCAACCCTATAATTAACACTGCAATTCGCCAAGAGAGTTGTAAATGACCTATTACAGAAGTGACTTCCCTCGTCACTTATGATTGCTCTTAGCATTCCAAACCTTGTGAAGATGTTTTTTTGTAAAAACTTAAGAACCACCTTGGCATCATTTGTAGGAAGTGTTAGGGCTTCAACCCACTTTGACATGTAGTCAACAGCTAGCAAGATATACAAGTTGTTGAATGAAGGAGGAAACGATCCCATGAAGTCCATCCCCCATACATCAAAAACCTCAACTTCCATGATAGTATTGAGCGGTATCTCATTCCTCTTCAAGATATTACCCACCCTTTGGTATATGTCACATTTTTTCACGAATTGATGGGCATCCTTGAACACAATAGGCCTGTAAAATCATGCTTGAAGTATCTTGGCCACTATCCGCTCACTACCATAATGTCCCCCATATGCAGATGAATGGTATTTATGCAAAATATTCTTTACTTAGTTGTACGACACACATCTCCAAATCATCTTGTCTGCACATTGTCTGAATAAATAGGGCTCGTCCCACATGTACCACTTGACGTTATGTAGGAACTTTTTTTTCTGTTGTCGTGTCAGATCAAGGGGAAGGATTTTGCTCACCAAGTAGTTGGCAAAATCTACATCCATGGAAACTCTGAGTTGACTCCAAAAACCTGCTCATCCAAAAATGATTCATTGATTACACTTTTATCTGCCCCATCCTTATCCAGATTTTCTAGTCTCGAAAGATGATCTGCCACTTAATTTTTTGTCCCCTTCCTATCCTTTATTTCCAAATCAAATTCCTGAAGGAGTAGAATCCATCTGATTAGTCTAGGCTTAGCATCCTTCTTTGAGATTAAATAACAAATCGTCGAGTGATCCGTGTATACCACCACCTTTGTTCCTATTAAGTAAGCTCTGAATTTGTAAAAGGCGTATACTACTGCATGTAAATCCTTCTCGGTGGTTTTGTAGTTCAATTGGGCATCCATGAAGGTTTTACTTATGTAGTATATAGCATGGAATATCTTTTCTCGATTCTAACCCAAAACAGCCCCTACTGCGTAGTCGCTAGCATCGCACTTTAATTCAAAAGGCATCGTCCAATCCGGTGCTATGATCACTAGAGTTGTAGTCAATTTCTTTTTAAACTATTCAAAATCTTCTTTACACTCTTCGTCAAAACTAAAGACTGCATCTTTCACTAAGAGAATGCACAATAGTTTTACAATCTTAGAGAAATCCTTTATAAACCTGCGGTAGAATCTGGCGTGTCCAAGAAAACTGCAGATTCCTATAACTGAATTCAGTGGTGGAATATTTTCTATCGTGTCCAGCTTTGCCTTATCAACCTCTAAACCTTTTGCAAAGACCTTGTGCCCCAGAATTATTCCTTCTTCAATCGTAAAATGGCAATTCTCCTAGTTAAGCACCAAGTTAGTTTCCATACATCGCTTCAAGACCATGACAAGATTCTCTAGACACTTATCAAAATTGTTTCCATAAACTGAGAAGTCGTCCATGAAAACTTTCACATTCTTCTCCACCGTGTCCGAGAAGATGGCCATCATACATCTTTGGAAAGTAGTCGGTGTGTTACACAAACCAAAAAACATCCTCCTAAATGCGAAAGTGTCGTCTGGGCACGTAAAAGTTGTATTTTCTTGATCCTTAGAAGCTATGACTATTTGGTTGTACCCCGAATATCCATCCAGTAAATAGTGGTATTCATGCCCAGCTAACCGGTCCAACATCTGGTCAGTGAAGGCTAGAGGAAAGTCATCCTTCTAGGTTGCATTATTTAGCTTCATGTAATCCATGTAAACCCTTCATCCGGTCACTGTCCTCGTCGAAATTAGTTCATTGTCATCATTCTTCACTACAATTATTCCACCATTTTCCAAAACGCACTGAAGTGGACTGACCCATGCACTGTCTGAAATCAGGTAAATAATTCCCGCATCCAACCACTTCAAAATTTCTTTCTTTACCACTTCATTCATGATCGGATTTAACCGTCTTTGTTTTTCCACTGTTGGCATTGCATCCTCTTCCAGAAGAATCTTGTGCATGCAGAAGGAAGGGCTAATCCCCTCTTTCTCTGCAATTCGTTAAGCGTAGATACTGAAAGTAGTATGCACACAAGCCAATCATGTTTGATGATAAAGCATATACTTTGTAACAAACTTATTCATTTATTAATAAAAAGTATTATTTTATTAAAGGCTTTTAATTATCTACGTGATGTTGTTTTATAATATGTGATAAACTCATAGTTTTAAGTAATGCTTTTAGAATAATGATGATGATCATTCTAATGAGATCTAAATTCTTAGAAAGCTTAAAGATAAAATAGTTCCCAATCATTGGATTACTAAATTGGGGATTAGTGAATCTGAATAGATTGGTACATACGTTACTTGCTCATTGGATGAGGATGATTGATCTCATGGTCATTTGTGTGGAGACACTAAAGCAAGTGTGTAGGTGCTTATTAGAGAATAAGTTCACTGAACGTGGCTCGCTAAGGAATACCTAATGGATTTTTACTTGCTTGTCAATAGGAATTCCTGTAGTGATAGTTGTACAAGTGATCCTTGGACTTGAGATCATCATAGTATCTTATGTTTGATGAGTTATACTTTGACTTATTCTTTAAGACCCTTAGGGTATATCAAAGGGTATACTTGGGTATAATTAGTTGTATATGGAGATAATGTATGGTCAATAAAGAATCTACCACTTCTGGTAAAAGAAGAAAAATGTCCTATGTGATTCGATAAATGACAACCTAGTAGTCCTTGGCCAAGGCATAATGAAATTAGAAAGGAGATTCTAATTTGCATTATTTGGAGTTGTGCATTTAAGGATCGAAATACATATAATTAAATAAAATAAAACTTGACAGTAATTTCATGTCTTATATTTAATTGGGACATTGTATGGTGGAAGGATTGAATTGTACGATAACTATTTACTCAAAGGTTCTTTTATGATTAATGTTGAAATCTATATTATCTGGAAAGTCGTTGATCGCTAGGGAGGATTATCCCTATTGTAGAATAAATATTATTTATTTAAATAAATTAATAATTTAATTTATTTATTTAAATAAGATTAGAATTGTTCTAATTGATTTATTCACAACCGATTTAATATTGAGAACCTAAAGGGTCACACCATAAAAGGAAGAATAATTATTTAAGAAGTTAATGGCATAATCGTAATAATAAGTTAAGTATATTTAATTTAATCTATGGTGATAGAATAAATCAAATAACTTAATATTTATTATTTAATATTTTGAAAATACTAAATATAAATAAATAAGAGGAGTCTTATTATTATTATTACTATATTATTATTATTTAATTCCTAAACGAGTTTAGAAATTAATTAATAAAAGTACTCTCAAATATCCTAATAAGATTAGGAGGTTAAATTAATTAAAAGAATTTAATTAATTATCCCTAATAAGGTTAGGGAGCTTAATTAATTAAAGGAATTTAATTAATTAAAATAAAACCCAATTCCTTAATTGTTAAGGAGGGTTGCCTACATCTATAAATAAGAGGAGTCTTATTATGGGTGCAAGGGGTTGTTGACTTTTTCACAACAGTCGTGATTCCAATTGTTGGAGAGTACACCTTTTTCTATAGAGATAGAAAACTAGAGTTTTGCCAAACACCCATCTTCTTGAATCTTTATTCTTTCTTGGTGGATCACCTCTAGAGGCCAAATACTTGGGTGGCTAACGTTAATCAAAGGAAGGAGCCAAACCTGGTGGATTTAATTAGAACACGAAAAGGATTGGAGGTGAACTTGTACCCGAGGAAGCTCAAATCTTCAAGGGTATGATTCTTGTTCTTCATATCTTTTTGTTTAATTAATAATTGTGCATAAAGGGTGATTCAGGTATATGGTTTGTAAAAATTTTAAACTTTGATTTTCTACGTTTCCGCTTATTTATGAAATTTGATTACGTCTAAGAATTTTACAAACCTAACAGATACAATAATAACACGTAAAATATTTGAATTTCCCAAATAAGCATACCTAAGGTGTTTAGGAAGAGGTTTAAGCTTAAGAGTGGGTGGTTCCTCAAGTGAATGTTTTATCCGTGCTGAAGTTTGTTCTTTTGTATGCAGTGGCTCAAACGGAACCTTGAACCTACTAACTCGAGGCAAAGAATCCAACATATGTAAGTAATCCATGAACTCTGGATCATCTAAGTCTTCATCCCCCAGTAGAGTATTTTCCAATGGATGTTTGACAAAACTTTTAGCCAAATCTTCATTAACTATCTTGTCAATCACATCCAACCAGAAACACTTATTCTCACCTATAGGGAACCTCATCGCCTTGAACACATTGAATTTGACTTCCTGATCTTGTACCCTCATGGTTGATACCCCTTTTTGAACATTAATGAGAGTCCTACCCATAGCCAAAAATGGCCTCCCTAGGATGATTGGGATGTTTTTGTCCTCTTCATAATCCAAAATTATGAAATCTGCTGGAAAAATAAATTTATCCATCTTAACTAGAATGTCTTCCATAATTTCTCTTGGATATGTCACTGATCTATCTGCTAACTGTAGAGATATGTTTGTAGGCTTCAGAGCTGTCAAACCCAATTGAGTATACACTGACAACGGCATGAGGTTCACACTTGCCCCAAAATCACACAAACACTTGTTGAAGGCCATAATACCGATTGTGTAAGGAATGGTGAAACTCCATGGATCCTTCAACTTTGAAGGTAACTTTCTCTGTAGAACTGGCACTCCTTCATTAAAGCTACAGTCTCGTTATCCTCTAATTTCTTCTTCCTTGATAGAATCCCCTTCATAAATTTGGCATAACTCGGCATTTGATGTAGGGCTTCTGCGAAAGGAATGTTGATCTGAAGTTTCATGAAAACTTCTAAAAATTTGAGAATTGCGTATCCAATTTATGTTTTTGAACCCTCTGCTGAAACAGTGGTGGAGGATACACAACTGGCTCCGCATCTGTCTTGCTCTTGTACACTTTTTTTTCCTCACCCTATTTCTATTCAAACCAGTTTTTCTTTACTTTGATTGCCATCTTTCTTAGCTAAATTTTCTGCATTCTGTCCCTCAAGATGCTTTCCACTCCTCAAAGTTATTACTTGACACTACTCATGATTTTCCTTTGAATTCTTTTCTATGTCACTAGGTAGAGTCCCTTGAGGCCTATTATTAAGTCCCAAGGCAAGTTGTCCCATCTGATTTTATAAGTTTTTGATGGCCACTGCTTGTGATTTCATTGCCGCCTCCTAACCAGATATGTACTTCAATAATAGCTCTTTCAATTCTGTCTTTTTCTCTTGTTGTGAAGCTGCTTGTTGATGCTGATTTTGAAACCCTGGGGATAAGAAGGTCGTGGATCCTACTGATTTTGATTAGAATGATTTCTATTCCCAGATTGTAGGCATTCTGATACATATTTTGCAAAATCCTATTGTAGCTGCCCACAAACTGTATCACTGCTGGGTTAATAGCACATTATTCTGTAGGATGTTCCCCCGCACACAACTCGCATACTTATGCAACCTGCTGTGTTTGTGCACCTGTCAGAGCATCCATTTTCTTCTATAAAGCTAAAATGTATGCCACTTATGTTGTTACCCCATCTACCTCTAACACCTCAACTACCTTACGCTGTGTCATTCTGGCTGTAGGCTACTGGTAGTTGTTAGCTACCATCGTCTCTATCAGAGCATACGCCTCCTCGTAGCTCTTAGCCATGAACGATGTGCCCAAAGCTGCATCAATACTGGTCCTTAGATTACCACTTAACCCATTATAGAATGTGTTCATTTGCAGCCATTTAAGTAGTCCATGACGTGGGCACTTTCTGAGGAGTTCCTTGTACCTCTCTCATACCTCATACAATGATTCCCCATATAGCTGTTCAAACATCTTAATCTTGTTTCTCATCTTAGCAGTCTTGGCTGGTGGGAAAAACTTGGCTAGGAACTTCTGAGCAAGGTCATCCCATGTAGTAATCGACCCTGGCGGTAAAGAGTGTAACCAACTTTTCGCCTTGTTCTGCAGTGTGAACGAGAAAAAGTGAAGTTTGACTGCATCATCTGACACCCCGTTGTATCTAAAGTTGTCATAGATTTCCAGAAAGCTAACCAAGTGTTCATTCGGATCATCGTTGACTAATCCCCCTAACTGCACTGGGTTCTGAATCATCTGTATGGTCCCAGGCTTGATCTCAAAAATGTTCATAGCTATCACCGGCCTGGTGATACTCGACTGAAGCTCAGTCACCCTAGGAGTAGCATAATCCCTTATCGCTTTCTGATCTTCTGTAGCCATAGTTTCTTCCTATTTCTCAAAATTCTCCTTAGTGTCCTTAATCCACTTACTGAGCCTTTGAAACCGTTTATCAAGGTCGTCCTCGAAAGGAAGTAAGTCTGTCTTCTTAGACCGAGTTTGCATAAACTAACTAAGAGAACCTGAAAAAAGATAGAACAAAATAAAAGAAAAAAAATTGTTTAAGTAAAACTGAACTAATTAAACTAATATTGACAAATACTAAAAACAAAATTAGTCAGTGGTAACGGCGCCAAAAAACTTGTTGGTCGAAATCTAAATACGCTCTACACACAAGTGCACGTGGTCAACAAGTAATATAATGATGAGAAAAGTATCGTTCCCACAAAGACTAGTATGAATTAAACCTAACAATTACCAGCTTTATATTAACTCAATTTTATTAAACTATTCAAATTAATGATTATGACTAATAAAAACTAAGAAACTAAAAATCTCAACCAATCAACACAACTCAATAACCGTAATTTCAAGCAAATATTGGAGAATTAGGCATAGAACTTCACTTTAAGTCTCACTCCGATTATCACACCTTATTCCAGTTCAATTCACTATCTCAGTATATTAATCAATAACACTTAAGTAGAACTAGTCATCTCTCAATGCACTAACACCGTATTAACTTAAATCCGCAAATTGATAAAATTAAGCCAAACACCCTAATTAACTAATTCACTATATCTCTATTTGAATTAAAATCAAAGAAGGTTTAAATCTCAAGTTCTTTATGCAATTAGATGCGATGCTAGGTATATTTCTCTCCTAACATTCATCAAGATTCCATTAAACATAGAATTCAAGAACACGTGCTAAAGTGATTAGGTCTAGATTCATACATCATCTCTCGAGTCCATATAAATCCACACAGAATTGGTAATCAAGCAATTCATAAATTAAAATGCATATCACAATAGATAAACTGAATTGATAGCTTATTAAACTAAATTCAAGGCATAACAATCATTGTTCAATAATAAAAATCCATTGCAAGCCTAAAATGTAATTTAGTTCATCATAGATAAATTAAAAATTAAAAAGATAGAGAAATCCATCATCCCTATTACAATAATTGAATTGAAAGACAAAGAATAGTTACAAAACCACCCTTATCCTCACTCCAATTTGCAATCTTTGTGATCTTGACCTTCAAATCTGCTCCTCTAATGTTCTTATAAAATTAAGGCTTGAATCTTGCTAATTGATTTTATAGTGTAATGTCTCTCTATTATGATGTGTTAACCCCATCATAAGTCATGTAAAACACTGATAAACTGATGCCTAACTGAGTCCCAGTCCATGCCAAATTGCCTCTTGAACACAGCTACAGAATCATAATCAAACTTAAACTCCATCTTTTTCTCCCCGTACCCCTGCCCCGACGGGGGTTTTTGCTCCTGACCATGTACCCCATCCCGACAGGGGTTTCCTTTGCAAATGTGCTCGCCCCAGCGGGGGATATTCCTGCAGAGTTGAGTTCCTACCTTTTCATGCCAAGTCTTGCCGTAATGCCGCTATTATACCAGCATGCCACATAATGCAATCCTAAACACAAAAACAAGTAAAATGAACAGAAATATACATAATCAACACCATTTAAGTCCAAATTAGAAGCCGATTTGTAGGTATAAAAGCCACTCATCAATGATGTCCCATCTTGTGGAGGAATTCTTCAATTTTCTCCTCGGGCACTTTCCCCTTAGATTTGATAACTAACCTCATCACTCGTTAAGATAGATGCATCGGGTTTTCTTTGGATACCGCATCAGTTTGATTTGACGTTAATCCCTCAACCTCCATGGAACTTTCTTCAGGCTAATGATAGGATATTGTGGTCTAAATGGCAATACCAGTGGTTCTGGTGCAGCCACCTTCAAAGGGTTTTTAACTCCTTTGAGCTCGATTGCTTGAATTATAAGGGGTGTTACAGACAAGTCTCCCTTAGAGGATATGACTACTAAGACTTCCCTTTATCTCTGCATTTCTGGAGGAAATACCTTCCCACTTTCAGGCAATACTGTGTCATTATCTGCCATTTACAGGTCACCGCTGTCAATTATATTTTGGATGAGATGATAAAGTGCCCAACAACTTTCTATGTTGTGACCACGAGTATTGGAGTAGTATTGACAAACCTCGGTAACATCAAATCTCTTTAAACACGGATTGATTGGGGGTAGCAGTGCAATGATTTTCCCTTCATTGATCAGCATCTGCAAGATTTTTTCCATTGGTAAACCCAAATGGGTGACCTCCCTTTGGTTGACATATTCCCGACGAGCCTGGTCTCTTACTTTTCTTGCAAGTTTTTCCTCCAAGGTTTCATTCTTTTGGACTTATTGTTAATTCTTTATTATGAGGGATAGGAGACTTATATGCTCTTGACCGAGCATTTATCGTGTAACTTGGTGCTAATGTATCACTAGTTCTGCCAATTAATTAACATTTTCACTGATAGAATTTATTTCCCGTTCTATCATAAACTGGAACTCTGAATAATCCCACTTATTAGAATTATCTTTTCTGGTTTGGGAGAACCACCCACATATATGTGGTAATCGGAACTTTCTCTACTTCCTCTGTTGATCATGATGACATTTTCTTCCTTATGTTAAGGGAGGGGGTTATCTTGAACATGTGGTTGCTCTGGATTTGTCACCAAGATCTCACCACTGTCTATTAATCCTGGATCTTATGCTTGAGAGCCCAACAGTCTTAGGTGTCGTGACCTGGAGCTTCAAAATGGTAAGCACACTTCTTATTTGTATTAAAAAAATTTCCACTTGGATTGTCTAGTGGAAGGAGATGGATAATTTTCTTCTGCGTTGTTAGAAGCTTGAATATGTTTTCTAATGAGTCCCCTAAGGGTGTGAAGACTCTTTAACGTTTGACTTCTCCACCTTTTGGCAATGGAGGGTTTGAGGATTGTGCTTGAAAAGAGGAATAGTTTCTCCTTTAAATGGGCAAGTTTTGATTGCCTCTTTGAGTTTGTCCTTGTAGCACCAAGGAGACATCCTCTTTTTTCTTTTTATGGACACTTCGGGGGTTATTCCCATAATTTCCACCTTGGATATGCTTAACCACAACTTTTAAAGCAATGAGGTCTTGAATCTTCCCAGATGTTAACCCTATCTCAGCCATTTCTCTGTGTTTGATCATTTCTCAAAATGGTTTTTCGATGCCTGCTAGGACCCTCTCCTAAAATGGAGCTTCTTGAATGTCAATGAAGGTCATTACCATCTCAATCTCTGTCATGGATGGGATCACTTGAGCAGCCAGATGCCTCCATCTTTGGGCATACTCTCTGTATGACTCATTGTTTTGTTTTTTGACCTTTGTAATTTGATTTCTATCTAGAGCCATTTGAGTTTGGAAACTATATTGATTTAGAAAAATATGAGCTAGTTCCTCCCAGCTATGAATTTTGGAGTTATCCAATCTGGCATACCCTACTCTGGCTTCTCCAGTTAGACTCTTTTGAAATAACTGCATTCTCAGTTTTTCATTTTTGGCGTAGGATCCGAATTCTCCAATGAATAATTTTAAGTGAGTGTAAGGATCTTCCAATCCATTATATTTCTCAAAATCACGAGTCTTGAATTTTTCTGGATAATGAACCTTGGGGATGATGTAATGGTCTGAGTAAGTCACGCTTCCATATGTTCCAGTCCCTTTGATTGACCAGATGGTTTCTTCCATTTGTTGGACTTTCTTTCTAATATCACTAGTGTCTTGATCTTCTGTAAGATGGGTGATTTCAGGGGGTTTGTTGGATTTCTTAGTCTGATACTTAGGTATTAAGACTTCTTTGTTTGTACCCTGGATTCCTCTCTGTGCTGAGGATTCTGTTTGAATAGGTATTTGTGGAACCTGAGTTTTCTTGTTTAGTTCTTTCAAAAGGACAACTAATTCTGTTATTTGATTCCTTAATCCTTCGAACTTCTCTCAGAAAATAGGAGTAGGTTCATGTTGGGCACTTGTAGCTATGTTTTAAAGTGGGCTTAGTGCCTTTTTGGACTTTAAATGGGTAACAGGACCAATCGTTTCACTATAAAAAGACTATGTAGTTTAGTCTGGATAAACATGAAGAGGCTGCATGCTATGTAATGTGTCTATTTTAGGAGTGTTTTAATGTTCTCCTACAAAACAGATGTCAGTTATTTTAATGACAGGATAGCATGACAGGTCGTGATAGGGAAAGGAATGCATATTTATATCTTCCATTATATTTTCCATTATATTTAGATTTACATGAAATGTACAGAGAATTGAATTTACATGTAATTAAAAAGGGAAGGCATGAAGAAACTTCGCATTTGGTTTATCAGAGGTTGACCTATCTTAGGCTACTCTCGCGGCTTTTTGGCATGGAGGTCCTCAGATCATATCAATTTATTGGATGGGAAGTTAATCTGATCTTTCAATTGGAGCAAATTTGGGGGGTGCCTTTCCTAAGCATCGTGAGATTAGTCTCCCTTAAGTCCAGTAATCAAACACTAATGGGTTTGCCTCCTGGTGGAGGAATCACACATCATACATTCATATAGATCTCGTCTCACCGTATGGAAATGATAACATGTGTGAAGCACTAATATCACAAGTAGATATGGTGTAAAGCACTAAAGTGCAGCAAATAAAGCATTAGTACACATCCATTCAATGTAAATGCAGCATTCACACAAGCAGAAAAATGGTTTTTGAAAAGGTTGAATAGCGGCTTAAGCTTTCTACTGTCCCCAGCGGAATAGCCACCTGTCGACGTTGGGAAAACATGGTGTCCCTTTTTGTTCTTGCCCTTTTGAGTTCTCAATTGGTTGAGTTTTGTCTGAAAAATCGAGTATGAAAAGGTCAAACATGTGAATGTCAATGATTTGAAAAATAAAGTCACCAATTGGTAGTTTTGAAATGGTTGTACCACCTCAAACGATTTTGAAAAGGTTTACACAAAGGCCCAATGGTTGAACTCTGTTTAACAGGCCTTGGAAATCGAGATTCATTGAGTTTGGGGCTTGATTAAGCGGGGGGAAGGTGTTAGGCACCCCTCGACTTCCGTGAAAACATGGTTACTGTAACTTTTTAATTACCCTAATTATCTGCATGTGTGTGTTTATTGGGCCTATGTGCAATTATCTGGAAGTAGTGTTATGCCTAGTTTGTACACACACACACACACACACACACACACACACACACACACACACACACATATATATATATATATATATATATATATATATATATATATATTAGAAGCATGCATATAGAATACTATATTCTACCTGGATTGATTTTAGACTTTTATTCTAGTTTGGTTCACTAGAGCTACCAAGTGAACCAAAAGGTCAAACCCTGTGGTACAAGAATTAACATTTAAATATAACTATTACATTTAAACCTTGGCTCCATTATAAATAAGTCTTCAAGCGCTACTTGCTCCTTGATCTCTGGTTCTTCGAGAAATTCTAACTAATCCTATTACATAAACTATTTAATCTAAATAGAAACCTTGATCAGCAGTCAAGGAGAACTACATAGGAGAGAGATAGAATTAACATCAAGAAGAAAATCAGAAATGACGAGGTACGCAGACCCCATTTAATAAAACTCATACATTCAAACATCCAACCAAAATAAATCTAATCTCATTAGTCAATAGTTCATCATCAATCTCAGTTATTATCATACATATCACCATATGTATCAATAAATAAAACATTAATGTCCCGAAATAATAAACATTTAATATATATATATATATATATATATATATATATATATATATAGCAATTTAATGGGTAAATTTAATTAGCATCAATTTCAATTATGATTTAAAATAAACTCCTTTATTTAATCAACATAAAATTATATTCTAAATACAAAAATAAACAACTTTATTTTAATTTAGAATTTCTAGAAAAATATGAAATCCAATTTTTAATTTAAATAAATATTTTATTTTAATTAGAAATTAGATTTTATAAATAAAAATAATATTTATTCCTTTACGGTACCGACGCTACTGAAGGCCCCAAATGTCTTTGGGTTTGGGCGTTTAAAGACTAGATCAACCCATTTTACGAAACCCGATCATGGCTATGACGAACGCTGAGTTTATACTGTGAAGAGGCCAGCGGCTGACCCAATTTGAAAATGACGGAAACTAACTGCGGTAGCAGGTTTACATTATGTAAATAGGCAACTGCGATTGCCGATTCAGAGAAACTATTTTCCAGTTTTTCTCCAAAACTCAATTATATGCTAATAATTATGCCTAGAAAATTTGTATAAAACGCATATCAATCATATATATCAAATCTAAGTAATTAATAACTGCATAAATTTTTGGCTCTGATGCCACTATTAGGTTTTGTTAAATCAAAGACGCAATAAAATTGCATAAAACAGCGGAAGCATGATAAAATAAAATTTAAAAATTTTCACAAACCAATTACCCAGATCATCCTTTATACATGTAATTAATTAAAATAAAGGATAAGAAGTTATGGAATCATACCCTTATAGATTCGAGTTTTCACACGTACGAGTTCAACTCCTAGTTCTCCACGATCTCCTTTAATATCCGGGATTGATTCGTTCCTTTGATCAACGTTAGCTACCCAAGTGTTTGGCCTCTAAGGAAGAAGGATTATTCAAGAAGGAGAGTGGTTGGCTAAACCCTAATTTTTTTATCTCTATAGAAAGAGGAGTACTCTCCAATAATTGGAATTACGTCAACTAATATCTAGCATAAGACTCATCTTATATAGATATTAGTCAACCCTTCTAATCTTATTAGAAATAGGGTTTTATTTAATTAATTAAGCTCCCTAATCTTATTAGGGATAATTAATTAAACTCTTTTAATTAATTTACCATATAATCTTATTAGGAATAAATGAGAGTACATATATTAAATTAATTCCCAAACTTCTTCGAAATAAAAATAATAATAATTGTAATAATATTAATAAGACTTCTCTTATTAATTTATATTTAATATTTCTAAAATATTTTTCTTCCTTTTATGGTGTGACCCTTTAGGTTCTCCATATTAAATTGGTTGTGAATAAATCAATTAGAACAATTCTAATCTCGTTTAAATAAATAAATTAACTATTAATTTATTTAAATAAATAATATTTATTCTACAATAAGGATAAGCCTTCTTACCGATCAATGACTTTCCAGATAATATAGATTTCAACATTGATTATAAAAGAACCTTTGCGTAAATACTTTTTGTATAATTCAATCATTCCACCATACAATGTCCCAATTAAATATAAGACATGGAATTACTGGAAAGCCTTATTTTATTTAATTATATATATTTCGATTCCCAAATGTACAACTCCGAATGAATGCTAATTAGAAACTCCTTTCTAATTTTATTCCACCTTGGCCAAAGATTCCTGGGTTGTCATTTATCGAATCACATAGGACATTTCTCTTCTTTTACTAGAAGTGGTAGATTCTTTTTTGATCATTCATTATCTCCATATATAACTAATTGCACCCAAGCATACCCTTTTATATACCCTAAGGGTCTTAAAAAATAAGTGAAGTATAAATCATTATACACAAGATACTATGATGATCTCAAGTCCAAGGAACACTTGTACTACTATCACTACAAGAATTCCTATTGAAAAGCAAGTAAAACTTCATTAGGTATTCCTTAGCGAGCCACGTTCAGTGAACTTATTCTCCAATAAGCACTTACATATTTGTTTTAGTGTCTCCACATAAATGATCATGAGATCAATCATCCTCATCTAATAAGCAAGCAATGTATGTATCAATCTATCCGGAACTCACTAATCCCATTTTTAGTTATCCATTGATTGGGAATATTTTAGTTTTTAAGCTATCTAAGAATTTAGATCTCAGCACGATCTCATCATGATTCTAAAAGTATTGCTTAAAACTATGGGTTTATCACATATTATTAAAACAACACCATGTAGATAAACAAATGCCTTTAGTAAATAAATACTTTTATTAATAAATAAATAAGATTATTTACAAAGTATATGCTTTATCATCATACATGAATGGCTTGTATGCATACTACTTTCAAATCGACCAAGAAGGTTTGAAATTTTTAATGGGTATAAAGTGAAAATAACCTTACAAAGGGCTTGGGGGGTTTTAATCGACTCGCGGCCTATCGCGAATCTACCTACGACAAGCTTAGGGGGTCCCACCCCCCTCTAACTCAACTAAATTTGGGTCCCAACAAATTCCTCTGAAGCTAAAAAGTTAAATCAGCAAAAAAAAGTTCTACGCGATTGAGCGTAAATTGCCTGAAACCCTAAAACGTGGTATCAAACTTCTGATGAATGAAAAACCTCCATGTAAACCATTGGTGTCATCCCCAGCATAGCATTGAGAAGGATTCGGTGATGTAAGACGTTGAAAACTACTTCAACAAATATATCAGGATGTCTAACACTATAAACCTTTGTAAACAGCCGTCAAGGTATGCATCGGGAAGGATCCAGTGATGTTGTCAACGTAGGGAAAATGTTCTTTCATTTAGAATTCCTCTTTTAGTCTTTCTTACCCTTAATGTTTTCTATGTGTTGAATTTTGTTTGAAAAGGTGAGTTTGAAAAGAGTCCGACACGAAATGTTGACGATTTTAAAATTTAGAGTCGTCAGTTGGTAGTAGTGAAATGGTTGTAACAACTCAACTGAATTTGAAAAGTTATGCAAAAGGCCCAATTATTGGAATCTATTGAACATGCCTTAGAAACCAAGATTCATAGAGTTCGGGGGCTTGATTAAGCAGGGGGAAGGTGTTAGGCATCCCCCGACTTCCGTGAAAACACTGTTACCGCCTCTTTTTAATTCCCTAATTTATTTGAAGTGTTTATGTGTGTGTGTGTGTGGTATAGTTAATTGGGACTAAATACTTTATTTTGAAGTATTGTTATGCCACTTTTGCACCTATATACCAAGGGCTTGACTTTTATAAAAGTTCAATTTTAATACAAGGCATATAAGATGATGTTTTGAAAACTGGTTTTCAAACCTTTATGCTCACATATTAATCAAGGTCTTTGATACTTCCATTTTATTTCGTATTCGGCTTGTTTTGATTTTTTATTCTCGAGATGCGAAGCATCTTTGACAAAATAATATGCATATAAGTGATGGGCTCCTTATGGGCATGAAAGCCATCAAAGGATGTCCGAGCACCACACGTATGATTTACAAGCTAGTTGTACAACTGAAAAGGGTCCATCATGGGAACCATATCTAGATCTGTCAGCTGGATCTTAAATCCCATGGCTCCTGGGCTCACATAATATCATATGAATAGACTGCATAACGAGGATACTAAAATAAAATATACATTTAATCTAAACAACGTAAAATAAAGGATTCATCAGTTAAATCCATGTCTGCGCATAGCCAAGCTTCTCGTTCCCTCTAGATACAGATCTAGGGTCACGTTGTAGCTTAAGATTTACAAAAAATTAGAAAGAAAACTATATTTAAATAAATCCTAGCCATTCTAGCTTAACGGTTCTAGTTTTACAACTTTTGAACCGGTTAAAAGTTAAATATTGCTAGATTTAGATAAATCTAGTCCACAGATTTAAATATTATGGATTTACATTGAACGAACAGTTAAAAATGATATTTAATCATAAGCAGTTAAATAATATATATATATATATATATATATATATATATATATATATATATTAAAGTAGGATAAAGGCCATGAATTAGCAATCCAAAGTGAATCGGTATATATATATATACATATATGTATATATATATACTTTTTTTGTGTGTGTGGCTTTTACTTTCTTTCATATATATATATATATATAAAGATATACATATATATAAGTGAGAAAAAGCCATAGATCGACGATCCAAACATAACTAATCTATCATATATATATATATATATATATATATATATATATATTAAAGAAAGAGAAGGCTTCAAATCTGAAAAAAATCTTACAATGTGCTGCAAGGAAAGCTTCAGACTAATTTTGGATCTTGAAAACTCAGTTTCCACCGGTTAAAATTTAATATGTCGTAGTATATATTTATAAAAATGTTTAGAAAGAAGAACATTGATGTTTGGAACACTATAGGAGGGTTTAAGAGCTGAAATGGATAGAGTTTTCTCTCTTGTTCACTTTTTTCTTTTTTTATGGCTGATTGGGGGGGTCTATTTATAGACCAAAGTAGCTGTGGATCTACCCGTGGCAGCTGGGGTGGGCCCGGGCCCCATGAATCTTGTTATCTCAAAGTGCTTGTACTTGGACCAACGCACAGTCTGCACGAACCTTCATAACTTTCAATCTGGGGGTCCAATGGAGGCGTGCTATACCTTTCCGTAAATCCCTTTCCGAGAGCTATGCAATGACATGGGATTTAACCTTTTTCGAATCCTGAAAGATGGGCCCATGAACAGATCTTTGAGTCTTCGTAGTTCATCCGTTAAGCTGCCTTGTGTTGTTTTTCACTCGGGATTGACATTTATGGTCCTGCATGACCTTCATGGTAGTGATTTGAGTTGATTGATGTTGAGTTGGAAAAATTATTATTTTTCCCCTCCCAGGTTTGTTCCGGGCTTGATGCAGTTGTACTTGTCTTTTCTCAGGGTTGTCTCCGAGATTGGACTACTGTTGACTTTTTCCAGTCCTCGGGATGGTCTTTGAAGTTGGTTTGTTATTTCTCGGGGTTGTCGCCGGGGTTAGGTTTGATCTCCCAGGGTTATATCCGAGGTTGGATTTGATCTCCCGGGTTTGTCTCCAGGGTTGGGATTGATCTCCCAGGGTTATCTTTGGGGTTTGAATTGATCTCCCGGGTTTGTCTCCAGGGCTTGATTTAATCTCCCATGGTTATCTCCGGGGCTTAATTTGATCACCCGAGGTTGTCACCGAGGTTTGTTTTTGATTTCAACTTCCAGCGTTATCTTTGGAAGATGAAAGACGATTCTGCCCTCCTACTTGGCTAGCAATAGGACTGCAAAATTTTGAGTGTCTATAGATGCCCCTATTTATCATGTTTATGAAATGTGATGGCATGAATAGGATAAAGATTACTAGACACTTGTAATATAAAAAGATTTAATGATGTCATACAATACAGCATAATATGATGTTATGTGCTTTGACTGCTTTGGTGTGGAATTACCTTCAACGATATTCCACCACTGACTACTCCATTTCTGTTGGGGTTGGAGTTGTTATTGATGGTCTCCACTAAAATGTCTTGATGTCTATCTGAATGCTAGTTCATTATGCTTTCATCATCAGATCTTCCTTGATGCTACATTGGATTGAAGCCAATGGTTGAAATGTCCATCAATGTTGTTGAAACTGTTTCGACATCATGTTGTAGCAATGTTTTTAAGATCCCTGCTTGAGAGATTTCATCTTACTGATACCACTGGATTTTCTGAATTCGGCATTGAGATTTGTCACTAACGTTCTTTGTCTTCAGATACGCCTTCTGACTTTACCTCCTCCGGGAATGTTCCCCTCTTTTAACGAGTGACTCACTGGGGATTCCTTATGTCTATCTTGATGATAGCTTGCCTTGGTAGTCATCACTGGAATCTTCCTCCCGTTACGCTGGGGTTGTCACCAATGGCCTGGCTTTCTATCAAGTTGATACTGATAGTTCTGCTGGAGATAAAACTTTATTGCTTTCTTCCACAATTTCCTCACAACACCTACTCGAACGGTAGTTTTATGAAAGTTGACCATCACCGACTTTCCTCGGTGCCTACTTGCATAGTAGTTTACAATGGTCTGGAAATCATTGAACCTTCGCGGTGCCTTGACTGGGGATTTATATAACAGATTCCATCATCGATCCTCCGGGGGAAAGATAGTTCTCCAAGTTTTCATCATCGGATCTTTCCTGATGCTATGCTAAAGTTGTCGCCAGTGGTTTGCAATATCATATACTCTGACCTCCGTTTAAGCAATTCTCAATGGCTTACATCACCAGACCATTCCTGAGGCTACACTGGAGTTTTCGCCAATGGTTTACAATGTTAATCATTCTGACCTTCATTGAAGTAGTTTTTAACGGCTTACATCACCGGACCCTTCCCGATGCTACGCTAGAGTTGTCGCCAACAGTTTACAATGTCAATCATTCTGACCTTCATTGAAGTAGTTTTCAATGGTTTACATCACCGGACCCTTCTCGATGCTACGCTAGAGTTGTCACCAACGGTTTACAATGTCTATCATTCTGACATTTGTTGAATTAGTTTTCAACGGCTTACATCACCAGACCCTTCCCGATGCTACGCTGGAGTTATCGCCAATGGTTTACACTGTCAGACGTGCATGATATCTCTACTAGGGATATCTTTCTGACAAGTTATATCCCAGAATGAATTTGGACATTTTGATGCATTCAAGACCCATGGTTCATGACACCGAACCTTCCCGATATTTTGACAAGGGCTATTTTCAATAATCTTTATGTAGCACCTTTTTCCCTGATTTGACTTTTTAGCTTCCGGGAACTCCGTTATAACTCAAATTTGATCGAGTTAGAAGGGGTTGATACCACATTGGGTGGCCGCAGGTATACCCGCGATTACCGCGGGTTAACCCATAGCTCCCATCAGGTATATCTACTCCCCATGTTCCATTCATAAGTCATTTTTAAGTTTGAACTATACTGAAAATCCAAAAATTCTTCTTCAGATCTACTGAGTTTGGGTTGCTTTCTGCAAAATCCGTCATCGTACAAACGTTTTGCACTACTTCGGTAACGTTTACATCCATTCTTTTCAATTTTTGACTGTTAGAACGTTAGATTTCATATAAAATGCTTTTAAACACAACATAGTGAATATGCATGCTCATATGACTTGATAACAATTATTCAACTTAGTAAATGCTCCTATTTTACCACATTAAACGTATTGATGTGAAAAAAACTAATTTCTGAGATAGTAATTTGGCACCCTTTTTTACTAGTTTATTCATCCTATTTGAGGACAAATGAGCACGAATTTTAAAATAAAGCACACATGGTAATTTGGCTTTCATGGTTGGTTTAATTTTAATGTTTTTCATGCTTATAAGATGTTCATGACTTTGGGTTGGTGTCCTACTGAATGGTCACCTACTTATTCCTATGTGCATGTGGACAATCCATTTTACAAAGAAGACTCTGGAGCAATTTTTTCACGAGTCTGGGCATTTAATAAACATGCAATTTTAATTCTACTGGGAATGTATATTAAATTAATGCATGTATTAGGACTTAGATTATGCATAAAGCAAAGATTTGAATTTAAAACTTACCTCACCCTTTCTAAGGTGATTTAGAGACTTTGTTTAGATTATAGATTGAAATAGACTGAGTAGCTCTCGCACGATCTCAACAGGTGTGAGGAGGAAAGCTTATGATGTTCCTCAACCTCGTCTAGCCCGGCAGCCTCGCCGGTTTACAAAGTCAGTGATTCACCCTATTCGGGTTGATAGGTCGGATGCTGTAGATGAGGAGGATGATGTTCCTATCGTAGATCCTGCTCTTTCTGCTTCCATTCCCCACTGGAAGCTTCCAGTTATTAATGTGATAATTCCTGATCTTTTGGATGATTTGAGTTGTCATCCCTCGATCTACCTTCATGTGAACGAGGTAATAACTGTTTCCATCTTTTCCTTTCTTCTTTTCCACTTTTAGGGAAAGGGTTTGGATCTTAATTTTCAATTTAATACTGGGTTCTGAGCTTTACTCAAATTTTTAGGGGGGCGGTTTAGCATTCACTCTTATATGCGGACCCTCCATGTAATGACCCCAAAATTCATACGATATAATTCTCAACTTCGGTCGTTAATAACACATCTACCTTCTGATTTTACATCATTATTTGATGTTAAACTATATAAAATGCAGAATAATTTAAACTTTTATGTCTTTTTACTTTAATTCCCTAAATCAAAACCTTTATCATCTACATGTCTTTGAATCAATTTTATTTTATGATTCACTTTATCACTGTTATTATATAAAATTTACATTTCAATTCGATAACCTTTACATATCAAATAACTCTAACTTTAGCTATACAACTCAACATAAAACTATACATCATAAAACATTTAGTGCATCTCATGAATCTTAATCATGGTATAAAGAAATAACAACTTTAACTAAAATATTAATCTTTGTGTATTATTTCTAATCCACGTCATTCAAGTAGCACATAGTGTTACCTTCAATCCTTAACCTGCAAAAATAGTTATTTGCAAGGTTGAGCTCGACAGCCCAGCAAAATCTAACAGTTTTTCTTGCATCACGTAGCACATACTAGCATGCTCAACATATATCTCATAAACATTGGACTAACATAACATACATGTTACAGTTCATATAACAAGTATAAAGATGTATAAAGATTGAGTTCCTTACTCAATCAACATGCTTTACTCAATTAACGTAGTCATAAGTTGACTTTAACATTTCATACATTCAACATATATAACACATCATGCTCTTTACAATAAAGATTTAAAACAGTTAATCACCAAGTTCACATAGCAAATAGGAACTGTAAGACTTGTCTTGATTGTTGTTTACCAATAACAGTTTAACAACTTACAGTTATCTGCACTTCACGTGCCATACACAATTATATAATCATGCACATCAACTATTAGTCATATAGCAATGCATAGTAGTTGTAATGTAAACTTTACTCTACATCTCATAACCCTTCCTATTATATATACATAATGTTCAATTTTATTATGTTAACTTTCAACTTATATCTCACTATATTTCATATTCGAAGTTCATTCAAGTGTTTAAGTCTTGCTAGGACTACTTATTGGATTTATATTACCACTATTCAATATCTTATTATATTTATTTCATTTGATTTAAAACACTTTTTACGTTCATTATCACTTATCACGGTGTTTCGACGTTTATTCGTCACCCGCCCAATTTGTCTCTCTTGTATGTGATTAGTATGCGTATTCAACTTATCTAATGTATCATTTATTAATGTTAAGCATCATTATACTTCATAATATTTATGTTCTATAACTTAGAACAACATCAATTATCGTCGACATCACTATACTTGTGTATGTGCATGTCCGACGCCCTCCGATTGCCTCCGAATACACATCAGTCACAAAAGTTTTACTACTTTTCCTGACCTCGAATTGAAAACCTTAAAGAATAAAAGTTGTAGGTCTATTCGTCCTCGTTCTGGATCATCTTAAATCACTTCAATCTGAGTTCGTATGAAAATGTTATGCCTATTTTACTAAAATAGGTCAAAGTAGTCACACCTGACATACTTTGGGCGCAGCTGCGCCCAATTAAACCTTGGGCATAGCACAGCTGCACCCAATTAAGCCTTGGGCACTGTAATAATTTCTGTTTGTAGAAGACCTAGGCTGCGTTAGTTAAACAGGACACAAGCTAATGTTCTTCACGATTTTTGACCATTTTTCTCCTACTAATCTTCATAACTTGAGTTATACACATCCAAATTAGTCCGTTTTCGATTCTATGGATTCGTAATTCATAGAACTACAACATAATAGGATTCTAACAATTTATACAAACATTAACCAACCTAAAATTTGACCCAAAACACATGTTCATACTCTATTTTCATGTTTTAACATATTTAGCGAATTTGATCGCCACGACCTCGTTTCTTAACCAATTAACATGATTTATACTATGACGTTTTTGTTTCTTAACATACTAACATAATACAACATCAATTTACAGATTATAACAAGTATTGACCACGAAATTTTGTACTTTCTAAAGCTAATTTTCATGTAAAAACACTGTTATAAACTTTTCTTTCTACAAACCAAATTACATGAATTTTTATCATCAAACAACACTCACATGTGATAATTAACAGAGTATAAACCCTTCATACATATATATGTATCAATTCAACACAATTATCAATAGAAATTTCAAAAACAACGGTTAATATTAGAGTAGGTTATACCTTGTTCCTTTGATTGTTTGCTAGCAAAGAGATGATGAGGTTTAGAAATTCCCCTTCAATCACAGTGATTCCTCTCTTTCTCTCTCTCCGAACTCTTTGTGTTTCACTGTGTTCCTCTCTTCCAAACTCTTTGTGTATAGCCTTAGGAAGAAAAGAACACGTAAAAATAAACTGAAGCTACCCACGTACTTCAGTTATAAAATAATACGCCTTCATCAGTTAAATTAGACCAAAGGCCACAAGGTCTTGTTTGGCCACACACCAATTCCCCCAAACTAGATTATTTTAATAATATTATATTATATAGTTTCATGTGTCACACCTTTAGTTAATTTATATAACACATAATAATAGTAATTAATAATAATTATAATCTCATTATAATTATGCTTATAATTAATAAATAATTACATATATCTAATTTAATTAATAAATTAAATTTAAACATTACTTTATTTAATTTAACAATTTATTTAATTTAATTAATTTATTAAATTAAATCTTCAAAGAATAAAATCTACCTTTGCTTTAATTTAATTATCATACACACGTAACTAAATTATTATACCATAATTTTATAAATTATTTATTTTTCTCAATAAATAAATTATTTAAAATATTTATTTAATTCAATAAATATTTAAAATAATTACCAAATTTATTTAATTTCTTTAATAGTTAACTTAACTATTGAACCTCACTTTCCCAATATATGAATATATATTTCTCTTTACACTAGATCACACATTTCAAAATATATAGCACGTATATATACATACTCAAACTCAAAACATCTCATAATAAGAATTTTAATTATTAAATTTCTATTTTAATAACTTATAAAAATTTGGGTTGTCACATCCTTCCCTCCTCATAAGGATTCCGTCCTCAGAATCACCGAAACCCTACCTTACTCAGGTTTTCATCAAATCTCTTCGTTGAATAACTTTAACACATTACCTTAATATAGGTTTTATATTTCCCATTCCCACCATTCTTGATAATAAATTCTTGTAAGTTTTATTTCATAACCTTTACTTAGACTCAATTATATTTGAGTATTATATATTCTTTAACCCATTCATTTCCTTTTCTAAGGATTGTTATCATAAACACTCGGGATATTACACTCCATCCAGAGTATCAGGAGATTATCCATTCATGGGGCTTTTAGGCTTTCTTTTATATTCCTCCCCGTCGCTGCCCTTGGGGTTATATGAGGGCTTTGTCTAAGCGTTGGTTCCACCAAACTCAGTCTCTCCATTTGCTAGATTTTAAGGTTATGATGACACCGATGGACTAGAGGTTTATCACTGCGTTGGAGTTTACAGGGGCGTCAGTGTCTTTGGTGGCTGATATTTCATCAGCTGTAGTTTGATCCCTTTTGGGAGTTCTTGCTACGGTCCATAAGGGTCAGACCGTCCGTTTTGGGACATTGAGTATGGATGCCATGAGTGGGGCTTTGACTGAGTCGCTGCCTGATGATTAGAGGGTTAGAGATCAGATTCTTCGACGGCTATTCCTGATCATCATCAGGGGTTGTTTCCTAGCACATAACTCCTTGACAATCTCTTTTTCTTTAGTTAGCGCCCACGTGATGTGGATTGCATCAGAGACTTTGATTAGGGTTCATACACCGTTTCCTATTTCCTTAGAGGGATGCGCCTATGCTCAGAGGGCATGATAGAGGCTTGGCTGGGCTTTTTCCCATTTTTTCTGGTGAGTAGTTTCTTTATCTTTTATTTTCCCTCGCTCGGGTTGTCAATTTTCATTACTGAGGATATTTGATCTTTCCATTTTCATTTTTAGGCCTATAAGAGGCTTCCCTGTCTTCGTCCCGTTACTACATTCAGTTTGGAGACCTATCCATGGGGATGGCGATGGCATCACTCCACTCTTGCAGAGGTTCCTATAGCAGAGGGGTTTACCCATTCTCGTTTGTAGTTGGAGTTATTGACAACCGATGTCATCACATTGGTTCCTTACTCCGAGAATAATTTGACAGTAGGCTTTAAGGGTGGCTTTTCGACCGAGGTAGAGTATGTATTATCCACTTGTCGGATTCCTCTCTTGACTGATTGAGGCTGGGAGCTCTATTTAGGAGAGCGTGCTATCAAGAGCATCACATGGGAGATTTGTATTCAATTCTTTCCTTCTACTAGGTGAAATAAACCTTTATCTCAGCCGATCACTGAGATTCCCCTAATGGGTTTAGATGGCTTCACTTTATCAGAGGGCCCTTTTACTCAGGAGGCTTTCATCCGCTGGTGGTACCCTCGCATTATTAGAGCTCAGACCCGTGACACACAGTTCATGGGGGATATGGTTCATGGGTATATTATTATGACGGACTGGATCGCCCATGTCCCAGAGCCCACTCATTTGGCGTAGATTGACAGCTTGACCTAGAGGTTGGACCGGGCACACTTTTTCATCTGACATTTGGGCAGAGATCCGTTAGAGGCAAATTCTTTTGATACGTCTAGCTATGGTACTATCCCCTCAGGTGGCCCATATTCTGATAGCTTTACTGGTGCAGATCCCCATCTCTATCAACCTGACATCCCTTCTAGCAGAGATTCAGTGACTCAGGAGGAGTTACAACAGATGGATCGATTGTATGATGTGGACATCATTGATTTCTTCTGATAGATTTCTTGTTATTGCTTTTGATAGGCCTCTATTAGATATTGGGCGGTTGTGCCCTATTTCTAGTTATATCTTTTGATAGGCCTCTATTAGATATCGGGTGGTTGTGCCCCATTTCCCTAAACTTATTATTTTTATTTGTATACAGAGATAATGTATTAGATGATGATGTATTTAGGAATGTATGTAGAATGCTTTTTATTCTTTACACTATATTGTCATTTATCATTGTTATTTATCATGATACATGAATTATGTCATGGATATGCATTCACATAGGTGAGTTTAGTATTGACCCCCGGATGGTCTTATGATATGATTCTAGAGATGTCTTCATCTACCATTAGCCGGATTAAGCATACCCCAGCCATACTGATAGCCTCTTCTCTGAGATCCAGGTATGACAGTTTGTCTCCCACAGATCGAGTGATAATTGATCAGCTATTGAGGCATTCTATAAGCCTCCTAATGTTCCAGGTACTTTTGAGCTTTGTAGAGGGCATGATATCTTGTTGGATACCAGAGAGATAGGTTTTTAGATTCGATATCCATGAGATAACTCCTATGTAGGAGGAGTATGAGTGCCTCACTGATTTGCCCTTGGACCAGCCTTGCGCTAGTATGGTTGTCAATGATATGAGCCGCCAGTTTATGACCCTGACAGGCTTACGACGCAAAGTTATTATGGATGAGATTGCCTCAAGGCATGTGGTGTCCTTGGATTTTTTGATTGACCGATTTGGGTCACTAGATAGCTATTTATGACATTCGGGGGATTTCACCATTACTGAGGGTGAGTGGCAGGTTGTTAGCGTAGATATTCTATTGATGTACATCGCGGCCTATTTGTATATGCCGCTATATATGGATCATCTAGACATTGGCCTGATTACAATAGTCCATGCTCTCAGGGAGGGTTACACTATCTTGCCCATGATATTGGCTGAGACCTTGAGGTCGGCCACATTTTTCCATACTAGTCCTTTGGGGTTTTTCAAAGGCAATGTCGTTTTGTTGTATGTGTGGTTGATGACAAATTTAAGACCAATTGGCACCTTTAGACGTCATGGGTACTGCTTTACTCATGAGATAGCCATGTCTTATTCTTTTTAGCCGGCTGAGTATACAGATACAACATCCTGGTTGGCTTTTTTGATAGGGATTGAGGATCCTTTTGCTATCTTTCCTTGTTCAGGACTCAGCTCTCCATATAGCTTTATTACTCATGCAGTTGGCATGGACTATTAACCCCTGGCTGGTTTAAGATGGGTGACCGTATCATCCACTGGCTGTCATGGGATAGTTTGATCGGTTTTAGGATATTCACGCCTTTAACGGTGCATTGGGTCAACGACTGTTAGCTCAGTTTTTGTCAGTAGACAACTTGACCAGGATTTATGATTGTTGGACCCGTCGAGAGAGGGCTAATTTGTCGACTAGTCATCTGGGTCGCTCTTCAGAGTATTCTGTATGGTTGGAGGTAGATATTACATCGGCTATGGTTGTTCACTTAGAGCCGAGAATTAATTCTGATGATGAGGAGCCAATGGAAGACCCTGATTCTCCCACCGAGGATGAGCTATTTGCTGGTTTTACAATAGCTCTGGTCGATGATTCCCCCAGCATTCCTACTGCTACGGCTCCACCTTCTATAGAGTATTTAGAGTAGAGGTTGCATCTGATGATATTTGAGAGAGATTAGGTTAGGGCCCTGATGTTGATAGCCCTTTCTGGCTGGGATACCGCTTTTACTGAGGGGGATGATGCTCGAGCTAGTCGGGATGCCACTTTTATTGAGCGGGATGAGGCTTGAGCAACTCGGGATGTTTCTTTTTTTGAGCGGGATGAGGCTCGAACTACCTAAGACGCTTCCACTACTGATAGTACTGCACTTAGATCCCACACGGCTAGTATTATTACAGATATGAGTGCATTCATAGATGATCATGGTAGCACTATGCAGATGGCCATGGATCTTTTGGCTTGCATGGATACCTTAGGGCAGGAGCTTATAGATTCGCCTCCATCTTCTAAGAGGGATGCCATGTTGAACTTGTTGGCTCGTTTATCTACGGGTTTATAGACTAGCTTTCATTTTCCTGCATAGACTAGGTTAGCCATTTTTGTCATACAGAGGATACATTGTATATATCAAATAGTATTATATGGCAAGGAAATATATTTTGATTCACTTCCCTTTTAGATATGTCTTGTCGCTTTCTTGATAGTTGCCATTTTCTTTATGACTTGTCATCTTGATATGTCTGAAACTTCTCCTTGATGGATTGACATTGAGATGTCCTAGGATCTTTCAGAACGGGTCGTTAATGTGACGCCCCTAAATTCAGATGCTCATATCTCGAATTTGGTTCGTCACATGCTACTTCTAATATCATACTAAAATCATCAACAACGGAGATAATAGAATAATTTACATTGATATAATATAAATATTCGTGTCCCAAGGTACCGTAACCATTACTACAACAATCCAGTGATTACATTTAAACATATTTTAATCATCCTTAATACATCATTATAATAATAATAATAATAATAATAATAATAATAATAATAATAATAATAATAATAATAATAATACTTTTACACTTAAAGGACTAAGCTATTTTGTAGCTTTGCCCTTCCTTTGTCCTTCCCTGAGGTACCGCCTTACTCTGCCTTAACTGTAATGTTTTTAGGGAAGCAAGAATAAGTAACAAGTTTGCCCAGCAAGTAATATAGCAAGAAGAATAAGCAGTTATAGCATTTGAATCTTCAAAGGTATAACAATAATTGATAGTTCAAGGATACCAGGAAATATCAAGAGTATTCAATAAGTGTCACTATAGACTGAAGGATATCAACAAAATTTTAAGATTTATTCATTTCAAGGTTCAATAAGAATGAACACTGAGCAGTCACTAAGGACTAAGAACTGTTACTAGAATTAATAGTATTATACTGCAATCCAAGATAAACGAGTATAACAAGTGATCAGCCTAAGGTACCCTACGTTATGCATAACATTTAATCATACTCATGTGCGCACGTCGGTTCCCCGATAATATAAAATTTCCCCTTTTTAAGAAGGTTGTTCACGTCAGTAGATTTATAAGAGTCCACACCAAGTCAATTGGTTTGGATAGCTTTCTTAACACATGATTATAGTCTAGCCAAATCAAAGGCTTAGACTACTTTTATAATGCATTTATGAACGATAAGTCCAATGCTTGTAACAATGTTAAGGCATACAAATGATTTTTGAATAGTAATAGGTATTTGCTTGATATAATTATGGCAACAATTTGGGTTATGCAATATATAATGTAAAGAATTTAGAAACTTTAATTCAATATAAGAATCAAATGAAGTTAGAGAATTCGCACAAAATCTAAAGTTGTGTGAGTTAGGAGACTTGCCTTTAGCGTTGATTACCACTTATAGCGTAAAATCACCTCAATGAACTATGTTATCATATTTATGTATGTATAGGTATTCATTAGTCATGCACCTTGACATACATATACACTTCTCATACATATTTAAACTCATGTAGTCTATACACATTCAAACTAATAGATGTATATTTCACATTTGTTCGTACTTTTGAAAATCTTTAGTACTATATGCTTATCTTTTATTTGTATTTGTAAAATATTACTTACTTCATGTATTCTAGCTTAAGTTGTTTCACATTTTAAAGAAACTTTAGGCTAGGTTTGACCCCTTGTTAAAGTTACTCATACATTTCTATTTTACAAGTTAAAAGAGCTCATTATATCAACTACTAACTATATTATTCATTAAAGCATATAATATTGCCAAACAACTTCTTTCTACACATGCTTACATAGTTTATAAAATGTCTAACTAGATGTGTGAACATGTCGATTATCTCTAGAGGCATAAATCATCCTATCATATTTGTTCAAAAGTTCCCAACACAAGTCATAGAGTTTTCAACTTAATTGGTTTTCAATTATTAAGATGTCATGACTAACAATCTATACATGCAAAGTACATTGAATCCACATTTCATATGTATTTATGAGACTAACTAAGCTACAAACATATGCTCAAAAGGTTAGATTCAAAAAGGCGTAAGGCTTTATAAACATGGTTTTTGACTTTTAACTTTTCATTCAAAATGTTATGATTCAAACTCCAAACCTACTAAAACATCTTGCAACATACACTAACACATGTTTAAGTTATGTATGTTCTTGAAGTTAAGTGAAGTTAAGACTTCTTGCATCAAAACAAAACAACCACAAAAATGTGAAGCAACTTAAGCTAGGCATTTACACTATAGGACCCCCATCAGGTGGCTGGTATCCTTTGCTAAACATCTCCCCCACTTTGGGTGGGCCTTATATCTAACATGACCCCGTACGGGCATGTACATATTCTTCGCTTTAAGAATACAGGCTTCCCTTGCTTCAAGCTATTATGCAATTTTCAACCCAACAACCATCCAAACAGCAATGTAATGATGTATAATTGATATAAACTTGCTACAAAACATCCCTAGCATGCTTCTAACAATCCCAAACATACCAACAATTAAATTCAAGGATCAATTCAAGATTTTTGGCATTTTTCCAAAGTTTAACACATTTAGCGATTCTCTTCACTATGGATTCGTTACTTGACCAATTTACTTCGTTTAACTTTCGTTGATTTTGTATTCAACCATATCACAATGTGTAGCATCAATTTACACATTCTAGCATGCTTCAACCATAAACTTTTCAAGTCAAAACAAGTATTTTCGTACTTTTCTAAGAACTTTGCAAAACTTGAATGTAAGAACATATAGAGGAATATTACCTTCTCTGAAGTTGAATTGCTACCCTAGCTTCAATTTGTAGATTGTATAATCTCAACCCAACCACACTCACACACAACTTGAAATTTTAACAGAGATTTTAGCAACATGCCTGTGAATGAGAAGGGCTCCATTTATAGGAAAGCTTGTGACCAAATTTGGCTTTACTCAATGAATTAAACCATTGGAATGGAGAAGAAGCTGATGGTTATGAAGGTTTGGTAGAAGAGTACAATGTAGACCACTCCCCTTCTCATAATTTTCAAGTTTTGTGTTTGGTAAGGAGGGACTAGGCCAATGGCCTATTACATGAAGAAGAATTAGAGTGACACTCAATTTGGGACACTACTAATACTCAGCATATTCAAGCCAGTACTTAGCATACTTAGGTTTATTTGCCAATTGTCCAAAAATGTACATACATATACACCCACTCATATAATACACATAGAATTATATAATCCATGTACATTGGATTAATTCAAATAATATTTACCCTAAACTAGGATATAATTTAGTTGGGTACCAATATTACTTATTATTTCAATTCTACATAGATATTAAAATAATCACTTATTATTAATTATTTATTTAATCAAAGTTATTTTCTCTCATAGGTTTAAAATACCCATTTAATTACTCCCACACACATCTTTATGTCACATAAGACTCTTTCACACAACTTAATAAATTACATAAGTTAAGCTTACTTTTATCATATAGTTCTATATAATAATTATTTATATTGCAATGTCACACCTCATTTTATATAGAATGAAAAACCTTATTATATATGATTTCTCCTTACATGTTATTGTCCATGGTATTAGGAATTAGTCAATCACATTATGTAATTATTTGTTTATTACTAGTACTACTAAATTTAATCCATTGCATTTAATTAAATTAGTACTTTCTCATTTCACCACCTTGCCACACTAGGCATAATTTCACAAGCTTAAACTAAGCTTCTCATCATTTCTGCTACATTGCTTAATTATCACATACTTAATCAATTACATTAATTTCCACACTCATGTCAATACTATATATATTTATATTCAAATAAATATACAAACAATCTTTATTCTCAGTATTATAATTTATTAAAATTCGCGGGTATTACATCCTCCCCCATAAGAATTTCGTCCTCGAAATTATATAAGGTTACACAAATAAATGGGGATAATCCCTTCACATCTTATCTTCTAATTCCCATGTGGCCTCTTCGGTATCGTGGTTTCGCCAAACCACTTTTACAGAAGGTATAATCTTATTCCTCAACGTTTGCTCTTTTCTATCTAGTATTTGAATAGGAATTTCCTCATACATTAAATTTTTCTCTACTTGAATAGGCCCGTAGGAGATCACATGTCTATAGTCGAGCTTGTATGGACGTAACACTGAAATGTGAAACACATTGTGAATGTGTTCCAATTCAGGTGGTAATGCAACTTTGTATGCCACTTCGCCCACTCGTTTCAATATTTTGAATGGTCCTATGAACCTCGGACTAAATTTTCTTTTCTTTCCGAATTTGATATTTCCCTTCTAGGGAGACACCTTCAAAAACACAAAACTACCAACTTCAAAGTCTCGGTTCTGACGATGGACATCGGCGTACTTCTTTTGGCGATCTTGAGCTGTTACCAATCTGGCCCTTATCGTTGTTACCACGTCGGCCGTTTGTTAAACTAATTTTGGTCCCAAAAGTCATCGTTCTCTAGCTTCGTCCCAACACAATGTTGTTCTACATTTTCTCCCGTAAAGTGCTTCATATGGCGGCATACCAATACTCGTGTGATAAATATTATTGTAAGTGAATTCTACCAATGGTAAGTGGTCATCCCAGTTGCACTTAAAGTCCATCACGCAAGCACTAAGCATATCCTCCAACGTTTGTATGGTTCGTTTACTCTGCCTGTCGTTTTGAGGGTGATAAGAAGTACTTAATCTCAATTGAGTTCCCGTTCGTTCTTGCAAACTTTTCCAGAATTTTGATGTGAAACGCAGATCTCGATCGGAGACAATCGACACTGGAACTCCATGTCGCGATACGATTTCCTTTACATATAAATTTTTTAACTGGTTCAAATTGAATCAGATCTTGATGGGTAGAAAATGAGTTGTCTTTGTCAGTCGGTGCACGATAACCCAAATGGCATCATAACCCTTCTATGTGATCGAAAAAAGTCCATCGTAATGTGCTCTCATTTCCATTCTGGTATTTCCAGCGGTTGAAGTAGTCCACTTGGCCTCTAGTGTTCTGCTTTGACTCTTTGACAAGTAAGACATCTACAAACGCACTCTGCAACTTCTCTTTTCAAATTAGGCCACCAAAAGCGGTGTCGAAGATCCTGGTACATCTTTGTGCCTCTTGGATAAACAGAATACGTCGTATTATGTGCTTCGTGCAAGATTTCCTCTCTCAGTTCGGTTACAACTGGCACCCATACTCGACTTTCAAATCTCAATATACCATCCTTATCTACTTTGAACTTTTCTTCCTCATTTTCTTCTATTCTCTTTGTAATACAGGATTTCGAATAATCCAAATATTTTGAATAAATTTTTTTTATTTAATATTGACTGTTAATATTGTACTGTGTATCTGTGATACGAGTCGCGAGAATTGGCCAATTTGGGTATTGACTGAGAAAATAGAATAGTGTTGTGCTTAACAAACTTTAGAAACCCTAACCCTAATTTCTGGATAGGGATTCGATAAAAAAATATAATTAAAATAATTGTGCTGATGAGTACGTGTTTGTACTGTATAGAGATTTTGATCAAATGATTGATCGGATAAGGATTAAAATTTATAAACTCTAATAAGAGATTAGAAACCCTAATCTCAGGATTAGAAACCCTAATGCACAGTTAGAAACCCTAATCGTATGTCAAGAAACCCTAATTTAAATTCTGAGAATCCTAAACCCTAATCCTAATTAGTAAGTCTTATTGTGTTTGCTAACATTTAATGTAATTAGTAATCACTATTTATATTTTATCATCTTAATTTTCTATTATGAAAACCCTAATTTGAAATTTGTGAAAGTTAGTGTTGTAAAACCTAAGGATTAGAACCTTAGGGTTAAACCCTAAGGGTTTGGAGAATGTCTAGTATGCCATTAAAAATATAAAGAGAATGACCAAAATGCCCTTTTAGTATATTTTAATAGCTAGCTTGCAAATCTAGCAAATATCGGAGTTGGTAACCAACTCATTTGACTTGGTGACTCATTAAACTCCAGCAAATCACTCTATAACATCAGCTAGCTAAGCAACATACAATGCACCCAAACAATATAAATAGATTGGAGAGAGAGAAAGTTAATAATTTAGCCTATTTTTCTTGAAAGCTCTCACCAACTCTTATTATCTCTCAACCTCCGAAATCATCAAGTTCCTCAGTCACATAAATAGCCCCTTGATCAACCATATTCAGTTTAGAAGATCTAGATCAAGGATTTGAAGCAAGAAGGTATAAACCTAATTTGATTTTTGATCCAAGTTGCTAAGAAAAATTTTGTGTTTAAGTGTTTAATCTTATGTTATATGATGTTTATAGTTGATCTATGATGATCCATCATGGATCCATAGCATCAAAGTGGGTAAAACCATGTTTTTTAAAATCTGTTCTTGAGCATTCTTAGTGGTCTGACAAGAAATGTCAGTGGCCACAGATCCTTGCTTGTTTATGATATTTGTTGTTTTAAAGTTGTTATTGGTAGCTTGTTATGTTGTCCTTGATCTGGAAGTGAAATCACAGACATTTGATGTCTAGATTTCGAGTTATTCCTGGTTAAAACCCGTTGACCAGGCATGACCAGTCAAAATCTGAGCAACCAAGAAATTTAAAAAACAGGGTCTGACATGATATTCAAACTCTTAGATAAGTCAGTTATGATGTTGTTTGTTGATGTTGTTGTAGTAAATATGTAGCCTGTTGTCTGGACTGTAGACCCATGCCTTAAGATCCTTTAAAACATCAACTAATCGAGTGTTATAAGTGGTCAAAATAGGCCAATCGAACACGGATGACATTTCTGGAATTTCCAGAAATAATAAGAACAGGATGTCTGACAAGCTTTGACCAAACCTTAACTGGTTATTTTTTTGTTATTTAACAAGTATATTGATTCTTATGTGTTCCTTCTTATGTATACTACATATAAGAACCATAATATCACATAAATAATGACTGGAACCTAGATTAAATCGAGCTGCAAGATGGCCACTCGAACTGCCTGGGTTTCTGGAAAACCCAGGTGATGTCTGACAGTGATTTTAGAAGCATAGATCTATTTGTTTGTTTGTTGTGTGACCAAGATGCTGGTTGAATGTTGTAGTATTACATTTCCACTACCAGATCCATGCTCAAGCAAGCCCAGAAACAATTTTGGTTGAGAATTAAATCCAGTCAAAGTTAACCTCTTGATAATGCCGGTTGTCAGTGTTCTTGAGCTCAAGAAAACCAACAACGACGCTTTGTGTCGCTAAAGGTCTTTAGAGACGGTTTTATTATTTTCTAATTTCTGATTTTCTGGAATTTATTTAAAAATAGAAATAAATTATAAAAATTATTAAAATTGGTTTTAAAAATTATTTTAAATTATGAAAAATAATTTTTGACCAAATAGAATATTTTTCTTTAATATTTATAATTATTTAAATAATAAAGATATTTAGTTTATTTAATTAGTGTATTAAATAAATTAGACAAAAATAATTTAATATTATGAAAAATCATTTTAAATAAGAATAATGTATTTAAAAATATTTTAAGTTATAAAATATAACTTTTAATATTTTTAGAGAATTTTATTAATAATTTAATATTAATGATATTAGATTTATTTAATTATTAAATTAAATAAATAAGATAAAAATGATTTTATTGATTTAAAAATCATTTTAAATGAGAATAAAGTGTTAGAAAATATTTTGAATTATAAAAGATAATTTTCAATATTTTTGGAGAATTCTCATTAATAAATTAATATTAATGATGTTAGATTTATTTAATTATTATATTAAATAAATAAATTAAAAATGATTTTATTGATTTACAAATCATTTAAAATGAAAAAAAATGATTTAAAAATATTTTAAGTTATAATTAATGACTTTTAATATTTGGATAATAATTTCATTAATATTTAGATATTAATGGTGATAATTTAAAATGATTTTAATTACTTTAAAAATCATTTAAGTAGAATATTGATGATTTAAAATATTTTAAGTTATTAACAATAACTTCAATATTTTGACAAGTATAACATTAATATTTTTATATTATTAAATATTAATGATGAAAAGATTATTTGATAATTAAATCATTTAAAAATGATTTAAGTGTTTAAAAAATTATTATAAATTATAATAATTACTTATAAATTATTAAAAGCTTCTGAAAAATATTATTAATGATATTTGATCTATCTAAAATAATATTAAAGCTTAGAGACCAAGTGTAATTGACAATAATTGTGTTAATTGTCGGATAGAGTGACCAAAACACCGAGAATAGACCGAAGTTCAACCAAACCAAACTAGTTAGACTTGATAAGTGTTTATATAGGTTATAAACACTGATGTGACTATGTGGTAATGTGTCTAGGAGAAGATTGACTGTGAATTATAGTGTTGCGTGTTATAAAATATTGTGCTAATTGTGAGACCGATATTATTGGTTATAGGTCTTTCGAAAGCAGATAAGTTTATTGTGTAGCTGTAATCAGTGGAAAAGGCATGTTTTCTAACTTAACCTTGAGTTAATATTGTTTAATTATTACTGGTGGTTAATTATTGCTAATTAGACCACGTCTAAGAATTTATTGTTGATTATTCACAATTAGTGCATGTTTAATAATTCAAATTGAATTATTGATTCATAAAAGTATACGTTCGTAGAATAAATGTTGTTGGATATTCATATCTGTAGAAGCTAATATTAACAGTACAGATAATTCCTATTTATTATCGAATTATGTTGAGAAATGTCTTAGCTAATTATCCTGGCTAGACGAACATTTGTTAGAACTTGATAGGTTCGAGTAGAGAAGAGAAGAGAATTTAATTATTATTGATAGATCAATGCCAGTTGTATTGGTTAGATCGAAAAAGAAAACTTGATAGGTTTGAGAAGAGAAGTGAAATGATTAGATATTGAAATCATAGAATTTCATTATTAAATCAAATCTTGATTCTGAGACTGAGAAGAACAACATTTTATATAAAGGGAACATTTTATTGGTCGCAAATTCGACCTTTGCGCGCGACCTAAGTATTATGCATAATATTGGGTACAAGGAGTTGGCCGGCTCTAAGTACTTGTAGATGTAACATTCCAGAATTTTAATTATAATATTAAATATTTATTGAGTTATATAAATATTAATGGATTTATTTGTCATTGAATAAATATTTGTTTAATTGATTTGATTTTATTTGCTTAATTATTTGTTAAATAAATAATTAATGAGTTAAGGAAATTATTATTATGTTGATATTTCAATTCGATGGTTAATTATTTGTATTGAGTTATGTGATTAAATGATTTATTTAATTAATTATTATTTGAATTAATTAAATTAAATATGAAAAGCTTGATTAAGTAAAGTGTGACAAATAACTATAGTATAAGGAGTTACTAAAAATAAATTAAAGTAGTTTTAATCAAGTTTTACCCAAACAATGCTTAAGGATATAAACTCTTTAATTTTAAATGATTTGCCAAACAAAGCCCTATGGCTTTCGTTTCTTTTGAATTTTGAATTATAAATTATTTAAACAAAATATAAATAATATATATATATAATTTTAGTAACTGATAATTCATTAAGGGCAATTAGTATAATGTCAGTTTTTACGTTTGAAAGGTGAGCGTTGGTTTTAGTTTAACATTACGTATAATCTATATGGTCTAAGCCTAAGCCTAAGAAAAACTACAGAGAAAAAGAAAAGAAAAGGTTTTAGAGAGAATTACTTAAGAGAATTTGAGAGAGAACGTGAGCATATTCCAGTGATCGTAGCAAGAATTACACGCCAATTGAAGGTATGTTTATATAACCTTTGTGTGTGTGTATATATATATATATATATATATATATATATATAAACATATATGAGTTTTACAACAATAATTTTCATACTCTGTAAATTTTATATGTTTAGAATTGATGTTCTCAAATTAGTTATGATGATTACATGTGTTTATGATGATTAAAGATTATGTTTAAACTATAATTGCATGCTAATTTTGGTTTATAGTAGAATTTTTTTTTTACAGTGTATGTTTTTATGTATTTTTTCATATGGCTCATGTAAGTACCAATTTTGATGGTCAATTCATATGTTAAACTATAAATTGAGTGTTGTATATGTTAGTTCCTTAAGAAAGAAGCTTAACGTAATTTGAATGAAGTGATTTGGCCAAGTATAGAGATTACAGTGATGATTTTTGAAAGAGATATCAAAAATTTGAGTTTTTATATGAAAACATGATATTTGAAAAATTCAACTAGTATAGTTGATGTTAAAGTGTTCTAATTGGTTGAAATTGTTAACAAACATGTTTACAATAGTTTTATATCAATTGTACATGTTGATATTACTGTTTAGTGGGTGAAATTTATGGCCCTTGGAGTCCCAAATCTCGTGAAGATACTTCTATGTAAGAATCTTAGAACAACCTTGACATCGTTTGTCGGAAGAGCTGCCACTTCTACCCATTTCGAGACATAATCCACTGCGAGCAAGATGTATAGATTTTTGCAGGAAGAAACAAAGGGTCCCATGAAATCAATCCCCCACACATCAAAAATTTCAACTTTGAGGATTGTATTCAGGAGCATTTCTTTTCTTTTCGAGATGCTTCCTACTCGCTGACATCTATCACATCGCTAGACAAAACTATGTGCATCTTTGAAAATAGTCGGCCAATAAAATCCTGCTTGGAGTACTCTAGCCACTATTTTTTCTCCCCCGTAGTGACCTTCATACACCGACGCATGACAATCCTGCAAAATCCCCTTGGCTCACTATATGGAATACACCTCTTTATCATTTGATCAGAAAACTATTTAAACAAGTACGGCTCATCCCATATATACCATTTAACATCATGCAGAAATTTCTTCTTTTGATAACCCACTACATCAGAAGGTACCATCTTACTCACCAAATAATTCGCGTAATCTACAAACCATAGCACTTCCCCTTTCACCGCAAACAACTACTCATCTGGAAAAGTCTCATTGATTATAACGTTATCATCTGTCTGCCTTTCCAAATTCTCTAGTCGCGATAAGTGGTCCGCCACTTGGTTTTCGGTGCCCTTTCTGTCTTTGATCTCCACATCAAATTCCTGCAGTAGTAAAATCCATCTGATTAATCGTGGTTTTGCATCCTTCTTTGCCATTAAATGTCGAATTGTCGCGTGATCCGTGTACACTATCATCTTTGTGCCAATCAGATATGCTCAAAATTTATCGAAGGCGTACACCACTGCCAATAATTCTTTCTCTGTGGTGGTGTAGTTCAGCTGTGCATCTGTAAGGGTCTTGCTAGCATAATATATCACATGAAAAATCTTCTCTTTCCGCGCCCCAAAAGCAGCCCCTCTGGCGTGAATCATTGGCATCACACATCAACTCAAATGGCAATTCCCAATCTGGTGCGGTAATCACAGGTGCGGAAGTGAGTTTTCTCTTTAAGTGCTCAAATCCCGACAAACAGGCTGCATCAAAATTAAACTGTGTATCCTTCTCCAATAGACTGCATAGTAGTTTGGTTATCTTGGAGAAGTCCTTGATAAATCTGCGGTAGAGACCTGCATGTCCCAGAAAACTGCGAACACCCTTTACTGAAATAGGTGGTGATAAGTTCTCAATCGTATCCAACTTCACTCTATCTACTTCAAGACCCTGCTTAAATACCTTGTGTCTCAGTATAATTCCTTCTTGTACCATGAAATGGCATTTTTCCCAGTTCAGCACTAAATTCGTCTCGACACATCTCTTTAAAACCAAAACCAAATTCTCGAGGCATAAATCAAACGAGTCCGCAAAGACCAAGAAGTCATCTATAAATACTTCCACGTCTTGCTCCACCATGTCTGAAAATATAGCCATCATGCATCTCTGAAAAGTGGCTGGAGCATTGCATAATCCGAAAGACATCCTTCGAAAAGTGAAAGTGTCGTATGGGCATGTGAATGTAGTCTTTTCTTGGTCTTCTGGAGCTATCATAATCTGATTGTAGCCTGAATATCCATCCAAAAGGCAATAATACTCATGATCTGCTAATCTGTCCAACATCTGATCGATGAATGGTAGTGGAAAATGATCTTTCCTTGTAGCTTTGTTGAGCCTATGGTAATCCATGCAGACTCTCTACCCCGTCACTGTGCATGTTGGAATTAACTCATTATTTTCATTGGTCACAACGGTCATACCACCCTTCTTTGGCACACACTACACTGGGCTCACCCATGAGCTGTCTGAAATCGGATAAATTATCCCTGCATCCAGCCATTTTAGTACGTCTTTCTTGACCACTTCTTTCATTATCGGATTAAGCCTTCTTTGTTACTCAACCGACGATTTAATCCCATCTTCCAGCAAGATCTTATGCATACAAAATGAAGGGCTAATCCCTTTAATATCTGATATGGTCCATCCAATAGCGGATTTAAACTCTCTAAGCACTCGTAGCAGTTTTTCTTCCTGAAAAGATGTTAGTGCAGAAGAAATAATCACATGTAACTTTGAATCTTTACTTAAAAATGCGTACCTGAGATGTTCTGGAAGTGGTTTTAATTCAAGTTCTGGAGGTGTCTCAAGAGATGTCTTTAATTTGACCGATGACTCTCCAGCTTTTGTCAATGGCTCGACCAGTATTCCAAATCTCTTGAATTTTGGGATGACATCCAGGTATTGCACAAGTTCGTCGACTGCATCGTCCTCCAATTCTAGATTTTCACCAATGATACTTCTAAACGGTTCATAATCTATAAGACTTTGTACCTCATCCTTTACGACTCGATCCACCAAATCAACCAGAAAATATTCTTCTTCATCTGTTGGGAACTTCATGGCTTTGAAGACATTGAAGGTGACCTCCTGATCATGAACTCGCATCGTAAGTTCCCCTTTCTGCACATCTATCAAAGTCTTGCCTGTGGCTAAGAATGGTCTCCCTGGTATTATTGGTATGCTTTTGTCCTCCTCGTAGTCTAAAATGATGAAGTCAGCTGGAAAAATAAACTTGTCCACCTTAACCAACACATCTTTCACAATTCCCTACGGATACGTGATGGATCTATCAGCTAGCTGTAATGATATGTTTGTTGGCTTTGGAGCCGGCAACCCCAACTGGTTAAATACTGACCAGGGCATCAAATTTATGTTTGCCCCAAGATCACATAAATACTTACTAAAGTTCATCTTTCCAATTGTGCATGGAATTGTGAAGCTGCCCAGATCCTTCAGCTTTAGAGGTAATTTCTATTGAAGCACTGCACTGCATTCCTCTGTCAAGGCTACCGTCTCAAACTCATCTAGTCTTCTCTTCTTTGACAATATACCCTTCATAAACTTTGCGTAGCTTGGCATTTGTTCCAATGCCTCGGCGAACGGTATGTTGATCTGCAGCTTTTTGAATACCTCCAAGAACTTGCTAAACTGTTTATCCTCCCTCTGCTTAGTTAATCTTTGCGGATACGGTACTTGAGGGTGAATTGGTGGCACTAAACTCTTAGGCTTTTCCTCTGAACCTGTTGTATCCTTCTCGACCTACTACGACTCAGATTTTTCCAGATTTTCTTCATTAACAATCACCTGCTCTGCCTCGCGTGGCCGCGCGGCCTCCTTAGTGTTCTTAGGCGCGAGCGCGCGACTTATAGTGTCTGCCAGATATTTCCCATATCTTAATGATATTGCTTGGCATTATTCATTCCCGTCTCTTCTAGGATTTATCTCTGTGTTACTCGGCAAGGAACCTTGGGGCCTGTTGGTAAGCATGCTCACCATCTGCCCCATCTGAGTTTCCAAATTCTTAATAGCCACTGCTTGGATTTTAATCATAACTTTTGTGTTTGCCACGTATTTCAACATCATCTCCTCCACTTCTGATTTCTTTTATGGTTGTGGTGCAGCTGGAGCGTGATGTTGTTGCTGAGAGAATCTCGGTGGAAACGGTGGTTTCGGTGTATACTGTGGCTGAGCTAGGTATGACTGGAATTGATGATTCGACTGAAACTGACTTTGTTGATTTCCTTGGTTATTCGACCAACTAAAGTTTGGATGATTTTGGTTGTTGGGGTGGTATGTGTTCTGAAATTGACCTTGGTCTTTCCTATAGTTGCTCACATACTGCACCGACTCCGAGCTGATGACACATTGATCCGTGGAGTGTGACCCCGCACAAATTTCACAAACGAAGGCAACTATTTTCATTTTTCTCTCTGTTATTGAGTCTATCTTCTTTGCCATAGCTGCCATCTGTTCCGACAACTGTGTAATAGCATCTACCTCCAACACACCTGGAACCTTGGGCTGTGGCATTCTAGATGTAGGATTCTGAAAATTGTTAGCTGCCATAGTCTCAATAAGGGTATAGGCCTCGTCATAGCTTTTTTCCCATAATGCCCCTCCAGCAGCTGAATCTACAATCGGTCTCGATTGCCATCCTAATCCATTGTAGAAAGTATTGATTACCATCCAATCGGGCATACCATGATGCGGACACTTCCTTAGCATCTCTTTGTATCTCTCCCATGCTTCATATAAGGACTCTCACTGTTGTTGCTCAAACTGAAAAATAGTTGTCCTCATCTTTGTAGTCTTAGCCATTGGGAAGAACTTGGCTAAGAATTTTTGCGCTAAGCCCTCCCATGCAGTGATTGACCCTGACGGCAAAGAATGAAGCCAACTCCTCGCCTTATCCCTCAATGAGAATGGGAACAACCGCAGTCTGATAGCATCCTCCATCACACCGTTATATCGGAATGTATCACAAATCTCTATGAAGCTCAATAAGTGTTCATTCGGAGCATCCATAGCGGCACCCCCAAACTGAACCGAGTTTTGCACCATCTGAATAGTGCCTGGTTTAATTTCAAAAGTGTTGGCTGCTATCGCCGGTCTGACTATGCTCGACCGTAGCCCATTTATATTCGGCATGGAATATTCTCGTAGAGCCCGATGCTCTTCTCTTTGCTCAATTCTCAGTTCTTCTGCCATACTAACTTTAGTACTCTCTAACTGAGCTTGTAAATTTCTTCGCACACTAGCTTTCCAACCTCTCCCGTTAATGTTATCATGCGCTGGTGTTAATTCAGAATTGGAAGATCTTGTGTGCATAAAAATCTACAAGTACCTGAAAACACAAATAAAACAAAATTAGAAATGAGATAAGAATAGATATGTCTAAGTCATACAAAATAGCTTAAAATTGATGATAATTATTTAAACTAAACGCCTCTCCCCAAGAATCTGGCGCTTAAAAACTTGTTGCCTCTTTTTCAGTTCTAACAAAAAGAGCTCTAACTCATGCAAGCATACATGCGTCAACAAGTAATACAGAGTAAGTAAAGTATCGATCGCACAGAGAAAGTTGTTCAATTTAAACTACTATTCATCAATCAAATCACTATTTCTATATGCTTAAACTAAAGATCAAAAGTGTGAATTGTTCTAACTGCAAATAATAACTAAAATGAGAATAAAAGAAAATGGAATAAATCTAATCTAGAAATAATGGGATCTTAACTTCATTTAATATTTCATCTAATTACCACTATCATGCAAGAGTCGTCCACATATCATAGGAAAATAGCCAAGAGCACTAATAGAGTCATAGCCATTTTTCAATGCACTATGACCTACTTACACAGCATCCACAGATGATATATTCTATGTAACCAACAATATAACCAAAATCACTATATATCTATGTGAAATTGCAATCATACTAAATTTAAGCACAAGCCCTTATTTTAACTCATATGGTGAATAAGTACATGTCTATCTCATTCACGAAATACGCAAGCCATATACAATGAAATTATCGTATGCTATTATTATGACTACAATCCATACTCGCATGTTCATTGTCAATTCCATGCAAATACTAAAACAAATGATGATCAAGCATTCATACATGTAAAACAACCACAATAGAATTCCCATATGATATATAAAATAGCCCTAGCAATCAAGCATGCAACTAAACTACATATTAAAATCTGTTAGAATCCCATAAAGGAGTTTAGTTCATAACTGAACCAAAAACCATTATGGGCTCAACGCTAAGCATGATTATCAAGTAAAAAATTGAAAGATGAAGGATAGAACAATCAAACCCAATTGTAGATTCTAAACCAAAGTTAACGTTCACTTCTCATAAAAATCCAGTTAAACAATACTAAACATCCACAATGACAGAAAATCCCAAGAAGAATTAGAGAAGATGGAGTCTTGGCTTCGTTCTTCGTTGGAATCTCTCCCAATGTAAAAACCCTAGTTACGATATAAAAATACGTCAAAAGTTATTCAAGTGTACGTCTGACACCAGTCAGATATCGTTTAAAACTAATTAAAACCCTTTTAATTAAAAATTAAAATAAAACAAATAAATAGCTTGACATCATCATGCACACTTACGCCCCTCCAAGTATGTTCTCATGGCGCAAAACTTGCGATATGTATGTTATGTCGGTAGGGTGCTTTGCTAGCGGGCGTCAGCTCTCAAATTTATTATCTTGGTAGCGGCATGCGCGCTTCGATCTGATCTGCAAATTCGTTACGATTACATCCCTGCCGTCTTTCTCGCTACTTGTTCATTCTTTTCCTTCCTTCCTTCAATATCAGTCCCTCTGCTTCACTGCATCCTCATGCCGTGCATCCATCAGCCTCAAGCCATGTGTCCAAGCGCCTCTTACAATTCAACACCACTAAATTAGGCCATTTCTTGCACTTTTTCGCCAAAAGAAGTTTTAAGTACATGCAATGCAAAATAACATGAAATGCAACTAAAACAGACTAAAATGTACTTGAGATGGGCATAATTCGCATAAATTGATATACAATAAGTAGGTATAAAACCCACTTATCAATGAGGTAGGAGAACGTCGAATGTTGGGACCAGAGTTGGTACAATAGACAGCGGACATTGTCAAGAAGATACAAATGTGTCTTCTAGCAGCTCAAGCCAGACAAAAGAAGATTACGGATCCGCATAGAGAGAATCAGGAGTTTGAAGTAGGTTCGTACGTATTCCTAAAAGTATCTCCCTAGAAAGGAAAGATACGTTTTGGAAAGAAGGGAAAGTTAAGTCCGAGGTTTATTTGTCCTTTTGAGGTATTAAAACGAGTAGGTGAGGTAGCTTATATGATAGCATTACCTCCAGACCTAGAATGAATACATAATGTATTTCACGTATCTGTATTACGTCCTTATAAGCCGGATTATAAGCACGTGATAGAATATGATCCTATTCATATCGAGAAGGACTTAATGTACGAGCTAGGAAACGCTGATTCAAATTGTCGATAGAAAAGAACAAGTTCTACGAAATAAAGTCATACCTTCGGTAAAGGTGATATGGAAGAACCACGATGCAGAAGAAGTAACGTGGGAGTTAGAAGAAATGATGAAAAAGAATTACCCGCATTTATTTGTGTAATTTTTTTATATATAGAGATTCTGGGGACAGAATCCTTATAAGGGGGAGAGAATGTAACACCCCAGAAAATTGAACCTTTGTAAATACTTTTAATAATGAATAAAATAATATTATTTATTATTATTACGTATGGATAAGGCGAATGTCGATTCTATAGCCTAAAGCGTTGGAATATCATAGTATTTTAACTACATTGAGAGAATTAAAGTGTTTGAATTTCTAAGACGAAAATAAAAGCTTTCCGAGAAATTTTCTGAAAAACACTATTCATCGATTTCTACTCGGGAATTATTTTTGAACTTCTGAGAAATACGTAACGTTATAATATCAAGGTGATATGGATTATGTAATAATAACCTAAGTATGGAAAACAAAATATTTAGCATGCGGACTTATTTTGGGAACGTTAGATTTATTAAGCGTTAAAGAAAGAAAGTTGTGATCGTATAATGTGTATTCATTATATGAAGGTAATGAATGTAAGTATAATACGACATATTGTACTATTATGTATGAAGAATGAGATAACGTATATTAAGAATTAATATACAAGCTAGCATACAAAGATTATACATGGGGTATAATTGTTAAGTTGTTAAATCTAAGATAATGTACTTGTAGGATTATTAACCTAATAGTATAAGTCCAATAGAATGTGATAATCAAGCCCAAGTGTTTGATAAGTCATAAGTCCAAACTATGGTAGCACAAGCCCAACAAGAAAGTAGTTAGATTAATTAACAAAGCCCAATGAGGAAGCCATGATCCATGGTGCAAACCAAGGGTGAAATGGATAGACTTGATGGGCAAACATTTTGTTTGGTGCCCAAGTGTTGTGATCAGCAAGAAAGGGAAGTGGCTAGCAAGTTAACTTAGTTGTAAGGTAATGAATAGTAAAGAGGTGGATTAAAGGAGGTGGGATGTTTAAAGTCCATAATGCCCTAGCTTTGGAATGACTATAAATATAAGCCTCATTTCATAATTGTTGGTTGTTTCATTTAATCCAACTCCTCTCAAGATAAAGTAACTTATTTTGCAGAGAGAATAAGCACTTTTATGTCAAAGCTTCCTTTGTTAAATTTTCTAAGAAGAAGAAGTTAGACATCAAAGGTAATGATCTTGTGTCCAATATTCTTCCACCTCTATCATAATAGTATGATATGAGAATTGTAATTAATGAACATGTATGCTAAGAACATATAAGAATAAAGTTATAAATGGACTTAAGTCGAATAAGTTGAATAAGCAACTTGAACTCTAATAAGTTGTTAGAATCATGAAGAACTTAGCATATGTTTGGCATATGATATTAGTATGTTGAATATAGTATGAGAACATTGATTAATGGACTTAAGTTCATAGTAAGTCATAAGCATGAGGAATTATAGTTCATAAGTTAAATATGTCATTGACTTATGAGAATAAGTCAAAACCTACTTTGACTATAAGTTGGTGTAATAAGTAACTTGTGATGTTCATATGTTGGTTAAAATTCATTTAGAATCATTAAGAATGTAGCTTTGCCGGAATTCACATGATTGGACGATTATCGTCGAATTCGTGAAATTCTTGGAATGAAAGTCATATTTTGTGTTTGAAGTCAGAAATGTTGGTTTTTAATGGAGACAATTCATATTTGGCATTATAGAGTTGCAGACTCAAAAATGATCGAATTCCAACTTAGAACGAAGAAACGAGCGTTGAACGTTCACGGACGTTTATCGTTTTCGTTAAAAATGAGCTCATAGGTGAAATTTTAGCAAACATAGTCAAATAGATAAAATTCTTGCATGAACGCATAGAGTATGTAATTTGTGAACCGTAGGCTTTTGAACGAGTCAATTCGGACTTATAACGAAGAAGTTATGAGTCAGGAGTTTCATAAAATTTTTAAAATTACAAACTATGTTCGAGAGCACATGAGTTGGCGCCGCGGTGCAAACCCAAGGCCACTGAGTGATGCGCAATAGCTTATGTAGTCAGAGGTTTGCTCTTCATGTAAACTTTCATCATGCACGAGAAGAAGAGTGTGTGTGGCGTATGACGCTTGACTCTAAGAAATTGCCAGAGAAGAAAGATTTCAAGTACAGAATGAAAGGGAACTTTATAGTATTGAACTAAGGCATAAACATGACATTGTTAGGACATTGGTAGACACTTACGTATGATGATTAAGAGTTAATAATCAAAGGAAGATGAACGAAATATGAATGAGGTAATGAAAGCCAGAAACCCATAATAGTAGATCTAAGATGAACGAAATATGAATGAGGTAATGAATATTGTTGTTGGAAAACATTTTGAATGAAAAGAAGTGCTATTTTGAATTATCGATAGTACTTCGTAACTATTGTTCAGTTACTGAAAATATATGAGTTCTATATTTCAAGCATGTTGTTTATTAGAATTGTAGTACTTGCTAAGCTAGTCATGCTCACTCTTGCTTGAACCATATGAACACAGCCAAGATCGAGCGGACCGAAGGCTCAAGAAAGGACAAGGGCAAGGCAAAGACAAACCCTTAGATTACTTATGTAATAGTATAGGTGAACGATTGTAATATATTGAATATTATGACAAGAACAAACGAATGGGTTACAAAGAACCTGGGAAATGTAATATTATTTTGGATATATAGAAGTTATATTAGTCTTTTTGAGACTATTCAATTGAATGAATGAATGGTAGTACCGTGTAGCACCATCTGTCGGGTTGAAAGAGACCCGGATTTGGGGGCGTCACAGGTTGGTATCAAATCATTAGGTTATAAAACTTAAGGGGGGATTAAAAACCTTAAGTCATAACCTTAAGAGAAGTCAAAGAAGTACAAGAAGAAAATAACCTTATAAAAATGCATTATGATTATGTTATGTGTTTTATTATTTCTACCGACATGTCTTAATCAACTTAAGCTTGTTTTTGTGTAGATGTCGGGGAGTAAATGGAATGTTTGTAGATGGTCAAGCCATTAGTGAAGAATCGATGAACCAAGTAGAGGTTATCTAGAACCCCATATAAGTAGCGAGCGGTGTGTAGTGATTATTGAGTCTGGAGACTCAGATGATGCTGACTACATGTCAGTATTCGATGGGATGATAGAAGAGGAAGTAGAGACAGTGTCCTTTAATCCGGTAGCTATAGCAACGGAGATAGCTCCTGGAGGGTCAATGATGTCTCTGTTTATGTCAGTGTTGGATAGAAATATCCATTACTTTCAGGAGGTTAAGGAGCTGAAAGCAGAGCTCCAAATGGTTAAAGAGGGCAAGACTGATGTCTAGTCCATGTGGGAGCAGGAGCATGATGAACAGATTTTGGCTAAAAATAAAGTCCACGATTTAAAGCACGAGGTCTTTGAGCTTAAGGAGGAGCTAAAGACCAAGGTGAAGAAGATAGGGAGGATGTCCTATATCTATAGGAGTTCTCACACAGATTTCTAGCAGCAGGTAGTTGGATATCCTGTGGAGGTGGGGCAAACACGGTATACTATTAGCCGTGATATTATTATCGGTCTTGCCAAGGCAGATTTCTAGAATGCCTTGAGGCAGATGTAGATTAATAGTAGTTAGAGTAGTATGTAAATATTTTATAAGTAGTAAGTGACGTAGATCCCTTTTTGTATAGTAAAGGGTAGTCTTTTGTAAATCCCAATTTTCGGAAAGCGATAGCGGGAAAGTAATGTAATCAGCTTAGGCTGTGTATGTAACCGATGTAGTATTATACTACGAAGAATGAATATAACTCCTTTTTATGGAAAGCAATGAGTTATGGATGTTGGAGTTATTGTTAATATTAATGATAACTAATAAAGAAAGGAATAATAACAAAATGTGTTTATTATATCAGCAAAATTCCGCCAAGAAGAGTGCAACATAATCAAGGTGTGAGCGTGAATCAACCGGAGGGAGGTCCAGTTAACCTGATGTAGGAGTTTGTTAATTTAATAACAGCTACCTTTAATAGAACAGAGGCTAATATCCCCATCAATCCAAGAGTAGCACGAGCTACTACCTTTAAGGATTTCAAAAGCGTGGGTCCGCTGGAGTTCAAAGGAACTACGGACCCTATTAAAGCCCAAACATGGGTTAAGGAGATAGAGAAGGCATTTGTGATAGCAAATGTCGATGAGGCCCAAAAGGTTGCCTTTACGACCTATATGATGAAGAGAGAGGCCAACTTTTGGTGGGAAGCCAATCAGGCTAGGGTTGGGATAACGAATCTGACGTGGGACAGGTTCAAGGAGATATTCTTCGAGAACTACTTTCCCACGAGCATGCAAGGGAGGATGGAGATGTGGTTTCTGGAGTTGAAACAAGGGGACATGATGGTTCCCCAATACGCCGCCAAGTTTAATGAACTGGCAAGGTTGGCTCCACATTAAGTGGATACTGAGGTGAGGAAGGCGCGATGGTTCGAGCAGGGCTTGAAACCCTGGCTCTATAACTGTATATCGGTGTTCCAAAGTACTTCTTTTGGAACCATTTTAGAGAAGGCGATAATCGCCGAGGGTGGGTAGTGAAGCTCTAAGTCAATACCACAAGGACAAGAAGAGCAAGGTTAAGGTAGACGGGAGAGTAAAGATCGAGGGAGCCAATGGTAGTGGCGAGGGTCAGAAGAGGAAGGTATTTAGCTCTGGGAATACCAGAGTAAATCAAGGAGACCCGAAGAGAAGAATGGAGGCCTGCAAGACCTGTGGGAAGACTCACTTAGGAGTCTGTCTCAAGGGAAGAAGCGTCTCACCTGGCTGTGTGGACAAGAGGGGCATATTGCGCCTAATTGTCCAAGTTCGAAGAAGAACCATGGATGCTTTGTGTGTGGATTAACTGACCACATGGCAAAGAACTGCCCGAAGAAGGGGACGGATGGGAATCGGGGTGCGAATAGCGGCAAGTTAGCTATTGGGGGTCTAGTGCAGCCTGGTAGGCCGATGGGTCTTACCTTTAACATGACAGTCCAAGATGCAGTCGCATCAGGGGACGTCGTCGTAGGTATTATTCTGATCAATGATATCAATGCTTACTTGCTGTTTGATTCGGGTGCTACTTGTTCGTTTATAGCGTGCGATTTTGCTAGACGATTATGATTACTTCTCGAAAAGTTGCCTATACCTTTAAATATTAAGGTAGCAAACGAAGAGATAATTCCTATTGAAGATATTCATAAGAGTTGTTGTGTAGACATACGGGGTTGTAAATTATCGGTAGATTTGTTACCGATAAAGTTAGGAGAATTCGATGTAATTCTCGGAATGGATTGGTTAGTAAACCATGGGGCAATTATAGATTGTCAAAATAAATGTGTGAATATTAAGACGTTAGAACAACCTCGGGTAGTATTTTATGGTAATAGATCGCCGGGACATTCGTGTTGTCTAACCATGACACAAACTAGGAAATTACTAAGAAACGGATGCGTAGGTTATCTGTGTCATGTTGTTAATACCCAGAGAGTGGTAGCAACCATGGAACAAATACCTGTAGTGAGAGAATTCGCCGATGTATTTTCGAGTGAATTGTCGAAACATCGGTCGGATAGGGAGACAAAGTTTGTGATAGACATTATGCCAGGAGCGGCACCAGTTTCCAGGGCACAATATCGTATGGCGCCAGTGGAGATGAAGGAGTTGATGGTGCAGTTGCAAGAACTGTTAGACAGGAAGTACATTCAACCGAGTGTTTTTAGTGGGGAGAACGCAAGTCTTATTTGTCAAGAAGAAGGACGGATCGTTAAGGCGTGTATCGACTATTGAGAGTTGAACAAGTTAACGATAAAGAATAAATACCCATTGCCGGGATCGATGATCTCTTTAATCATTTGAAAGGGCTAAGTATTTTCTAAAATAGATTAAGAAACGGGGTATCATCGGTTGAAGGTTAGGAAGGAGGATGTGCCAAGACTGACATTCGAGGACTCGTTATGGTAATTACGAGTTCTGGTGATGTCGTTGGATTGACAAATGCACCAGCTGCATTCATGGATATGATGAACAGAGTGTTCAAACAATATTTGGACAAGTTCGTCATAGTGTTTATAGATGATATTCTAGTATATTTTAAGACACCAGAAGATCATGTTGAACACCTTAGATTAGTGTTGGAGACACTAAGGAAGGAGAAGTTGTTTGTGAAATTCACTAAGTGTAAATTTTGGTTGGAGAAGATACAGTTTTTAGGCCATGTCATTTACCATGAGGGGATTTCAGTAGATCCAGCGAAGGTGGAAGCCGTGATGAATTGGGAACAGCCAAAAACGCCGACTGAGGTACAGAGTTTCCTAGGGTTAGCGGGTTACTATCGGAGATTCATCTAGGATTTTTCGAAGATAGCTACTCCGTTGACTAACTTGACGAGGAAGACGGTGAAATATGCTTGGACTGACAAGTGCGAGGACAGTTTTCAAGAACTGAAGAAGAGATTGAGTGAAGCGCCTGTTTTGTCATTACCCGATGACACAGGAAATTTTGTAGTTTATAGCGATGCTTCGAATAGAGGACTTGGTTGCATGCTCATGCAGCATGGCAAGGTCATTACATATGCGTCTAGGTAGTTGAAGGATTATGAGAAAGTTTATCCTACTCATGATCTGGAACTGGCCGCAGTAGTTTTGCTCTAAAGATATGGAGACATTATCTTTATGGAGAAAAATGTGGGATATACACGGACCACAAAAGTCAAAAATATATCTTCACACAGAAGGAGTTGAATATGAGGCAGAGGAGATGGCTGGAGTTGATAAAGGATTACGTTTGTGAAATCCTGTATCACCCGGGAAAATCCAATGTACTTGCCGACGCCTTAAGTAAAAAGGGTCGAGAAAAGTTGTCTTTGTCAATGGCTCAAACTAAGTTAATAACAGAGAAGGCTAGGATGGAGTTGGAAGTGAAGTTGCCAAGTGAAGCAGGACAAATTCTGTTTGCGACGGAGATGCAATCTACTATCGTAGAAAGAGTTAAGGAGGTACAACTCAAAACTGATGAGTGTGACCGAATAAAGGAGCGGCTAGCCAATGAAAAAGACACTACGTATAGTCTTGATAATGAGGGATTACTGAGATTTGAAGGATGAATTTAGGTTCCGAATGAGACAAAATTAAAGGAGCAGGTGTTGCAAGAGGCTCATAGTTCGAGGTTTTCAATTCATCGTGGTAGCACTAAGATGTATCAAGATCTTCGACAGAGTTTCTGGTGGCCAAACATGAAGAGAGAGATCGTCGAATATGTGATTAGGTGCTTGACTTGTCAGAGAGTTATGGTCGAACATCAACGACCTAGTGGCTTGCTACAGTCATTAGAAATTCCAGAATGGAAATGGGAGAATATCACGATGGATTTTGTGGTGGGACTTCTGACTACTCAGAAGGGGTATGATGCGATTTGGGTAATAGTGGACCTGTTGATGAAGTCGGCTCACTTTTTGCCAATTAGGGTTAAGTATAACTTAGATCAGTTAGCTAGACTCTATATTAAGGAAATAATCTCTAGAGATGGGGTGCCAGTATTGATTGTGTCAGATCATGACCCACGATTCACATCGAACTTTTGGAGGAGTCTACCAGAGCAGTTAGGAACGCAGTTGAATTTGAGTACAGCGTATCATCCACAAACAGATGGACAGAGCAAGAAGGACAATTCAGACATTAGAAGATATGTTGAGATCTTGCGTCATGGATTTTAAGGGTAGTCGGGATGATCATCTACCATTAGTGGAGTTTGTGTATAATAACAGTTGTCATGCAAGCATAGGTATGCTGCCTTAGGAAGCATTGTATGGGAGGAAATACAGAACACCACTGTATTTGTATGAGGTAGGAGAACGTCGAATGTTGGGACTAGAGTTGGTACAACAGACAGCGGACATTGTCAAGAAGATACAAATGCGTCTTCTAGCAGCTCAAGACAGACAAAAGAAGTTTAGGGATCCGCATAGAGAGAATCGGGAGTTTGAAGTAGGTTAAAGACGTATTCTAAAAGTATCTCCACGGAAAGAAAGATACGTTTTGGAAAGAAGGGAAAGTTAAGTCCGAGGTTTATAGGACCTTTTGAGGTATTAAAACGGGTGGGTGAGGTAGCTTATATGATAGCATTACCTCCAGAACTAGAACGAATACATAATGTATTTCACGTATCTGTATTACGTCCTTATAAGCCAGATTATAAGCACGTGATAGACTATGGGCCTATTCATATCGAGAAGGACTTAACGTACGAGGAAACGCCGATTTAAATTGTCGATAGAAAAGAACAAGTTCTGCAAAATAAAGTCATACCTTCGGTAAAGGTGATATGGAAGAACCACGATGCAGAAGAAGCAACGTGGGAGTTAGAAGAAATGATGAAAAACAATTACCCGCATTTATTTGTGTAATTTTTTTATATATAGCGAGATTCTGGGGACAGAATCCTTATAAGGGGGAGAGAATGTAACGCCTTAGAAAATCGAACCTTTGTAAATACTTTTAATAATGAATAAAATAATATTATTTATTATTATTACGTATGGATAAGACGAATGTCATTCTATAACCTAGAAACGTTGGAATATCGTAGTATTTTAACTACGTGAGAGAATTAAAGTGTTTGAATTTCTAAGACGAAAATAAAAGCTTTCCGAGAAATTTTCTGAAAAACACTATTCATCGATTTCTGCTCGGGAATTATTTTTGAACTTCTGAGAAATACGTAACGTTATAATATCAAGGTGATATTGATTATGTAATAATAACCTAAGTATGGAAAAAGTAATATTTAGCATGAGGACTTAATTTGGGAACGTTAGGTTTATTAAGCGTTAAAGAAAGAAAGTTGTGATCGTATAATGTGTATTCATTATATGAAGGTAATGAATGTAAGTATAATACGATGTATTGTACTATTATGTATTAAGAATGAGAAAACGTATATTAAGAATTAATATACGAGCTAGCATACGAAGATTATATGTGGGGTATAATTGTTAAGTTGTTAAATCTAAGATAATGGACTTGTAGGATTATTAACCTAATAGTATTAGTCCAATAGAATGTGACAATCAAGCCCAAGTGTTTGATAAGTCATAAGTCCAAACTATGGTAGCACAAGCCCAACAAGAAAGTAGTTAGATTAATTAACAAAGCCCAATGAGGAAGCCATGATCCATGGGGCAAACCAAGGGTGAAATGGGTAGACTTGATGGGCAAACATTTTGTTTGGTGCTCAAGTGTTGTAATGAGCAAGAAAGGGATGTGGCTAACAAGTTAACTTAGTTGTAAGGTAATGAATAGTAAGGAGGTGGAATGAGGAGGTGGATTAAAGGAGGTGGGATGTTTAAAGTCCATAATGCCCTAGTTTTGGAATGCCTATAAATATAAGCCTCATTTCATAATTGTTGGTTGTTTCATTTCATCCAACTCCTCTCAAGATAAAGTAACTTATTTGGTAGAGAGAATAAGCACTTTTAAGTCAAAACTTCCTTTGTTAGATTTTCCAAGAAAAAGAAGTTAGACATCAAAGGTAATGATCTTGTGTCCAATATTCTTCCATCTCTATCATAATAGGATGATATGAGAAGTGTAATTAATGAACATATATGCTAAGAACATATAAGAATTAAGTTATGAATGGACTTAAGCCGAATAAGTTGAATAAGCAACTTGAAATCTAATAAGTTGTTAGAATTATGAAGAACTTAACATATGTTTGGCATATGATATTAGTATGTTGAATATAGTATGAGAACATTGATTAATGGACTTAAGTTCATAGTAAGTCATAAGCATGAGGAATTGTAGTTCATAAGTTAAATAAGTCATTGACTTATGAGAATAAGTCAAAACCTACTTTAACTATAAGTTGGTGTAATAAGTAACTTGTGATGTTCATATATTGGTTAAAATTCATTTTGAATCATTAAGAATGTAGCTTTGTCGAAATTCACACGATTGGACGATTATCGTCGAATTCGTGAAATTCTTGGAATGAAAGTTATATTTTGTAATTGAAGTCAAAAATGTTGGTTTTCGATGGAGACAAGTCATATTTGGTATTATAGATTTGCGAACTCAAAAATGACCGAATTCTGACTTAGAACGAAGAAACGAGCGATGAACGTTCACGGACATTTATCGTTTTCATTAAAAATGAGCTCATAGGTGAAATTTTATCAAACAAAGTCGAATATATAAAATTTTTACATGAACGCATAGAGTATGTAATTCTTGAACCGTAGGCTTTTGAACGAGCCAATTCGGACTTATAACGAAGAAGTTATGAGTCCGGGAGTTTTGTAAAATTTTCTAAAATTACAAACTGTCTGAGGCACAGAGTTGGCGCCGTGGCGCCAACCCAAGGCCATTGAGTGATGCCGCAGTGCCGAGTCCGAGGTTTACTCACTGCAAACTCACGCCGTTGCGCGAGAAGAAGAGTGGTGTGTGGCGCCGCGGCGCCAACCCAAGACCATTGAGTGACGCCGCAGCGCCGAGTCCGAGGCTTGCTCACTGCAAACTCACACCACTACACGAGAAGAAGAGTGGTGTGTGACTCCGCGGCGCCAAACCTAAGAAATTGCCAGAGAAGAAAGATTTCAAGTACAGAATGAAAGGGAACTTTATCGTATTGAACTAAGGCATAAACATAACATTGTTAGGACATTGTTAGACACTTACGTATGATGATTAAGAGTTAATAATGAAATGAAGATGAACGAAATGTGAATGATGTAATGAAAGCCAAAAACCCATAATAGTAGATCTAAGTCGGGATTTATATAGAGATGAAGGGTAAGATATATTAGTATACATACTTAATTTTATAAGACCTAATGTGGTACGTTATATGATCATGTATTGTAGAAACGTAGAGACTTAAAGTGTACGTGTGTTAATCAGTAAGAAGATGCTGAAGGCAAGTATTCTAACCCTTGTTCTAGTTCAGTCTGGACAAGTTTTGTAATTCATGTATTCTTTCGCATGAAGTTTTTAACGATGAAGTCTAAAGCCAACTCTTTCGGCTAGACTTATATTATGATTTTGTAAAGCATGATTTATGTTTACCGAGTTATATTGGTATGGTTTTTAACCGAATACCAAGTATGCAAAAATGTTTTTGTTGTTTAACGACAGGCACGTGAGGTTGCCACAACTTAAACGTATACACGTTTAATGAATGTAGTGTTGATCAAAATAGAGTACTATGGGTTGAACACCCAGAAGTGCTCGTAAGCTATGCTGGACTTACGAACCTAGTGCCAGTTTGTCCTTTTCAAAAGAAATTATAAACTACTCACAGTCTTGAGCTTAGTTGATATTCTACTGAATATTGTTGTTGGAAAACATTTTGAATGAAAAGAAGTGCTATTTTGAATTATCGATAGTACTTCGTAACTATTGTTTAGTTACTAAAAATATATGAGTTCTATGTTTCAAGCATGTTGTTTATTAAAATTGTAGTACTTGTTGATCTAGTCATGTTCACTCTTGCTTGAACTATATGAATACAGCCAAGATCGAGCGGACCGAAGGCAAGGCGAAGACAAACCCTTAGATTACTTATGTAATAGTATAGGTGAACGATTGTAATATATTGAATATTATGACAAGAACAAATGAATGGGTTACAAAGAACCTGGAAAATGTAATATTATTTTGGATATGTAGAAGTTATATTAGTCCTTTTGAGACTATTCAATTGAATGAATGAATGAATGGTAGTACCGTGTGGCACCATCTGTAGGATTGGAAGAGACCTAGATTTGGGGGCGTCACAGGTGCGGTTCTCGGTGCTAAGTCTATTATGAATTTGACTTCTCTGTCTGGCGGAAGCCAAGCAGATTGTCTGGAAACACGTCTTGGAAATCTCTCACAACTGATATATTTTTCATTTCTACTCCCTTTTTCTAGGTATCCACTATATAGGCTAAATAACCTACACATCCTTTCTTTAACAATTTCGTGGCCTGCATCATCGTAAGGCAACACGATTGCTTGAGCGATGAGCTACTATAAAACACTACCTTTGACCGATTTGAGGTCTAAAGGTTCACACTCTTCTCTTTACAATCGATTATCACAGTGTGGCTAGATAACCAATCCATTCCTAATATCACATTAAAATCTCCCAGTTTCATCGGAATTAAGACTACATTTAGTTCGTGACCTCTAATGTTTGAACAATAGTTTCGGTAAACAAACTCTACAGAAATTACTTCCTTATTCGCAATCTCTATGTTCAACGAATTTTCAAAGCGTTCAGGGGGTAGGTTTAATCGATTAGCAAATTCTTTAGACACAAAGGAATAGGTAGCACCCGAATCAAATAATACATAGGCATTTATATTATTGATTGAGAGAATACCTACCACGTCCTTTGCAGTCACTGCGTCTTGGACAGTCATGTTAAAGGTTCGGGCAGTTGGTCGGTTGGATTGTGTTGGTCCGCCGATCATCAGCTTGTTGCCCCCTCCCTGTTGGCTGCTTCCTCCGCTGCTCCCCTTCTTTGGGAAATCCTTGATTTGATGTTTAGTTGAGCCACACGTGAAATATCCCTTAATCTTTTTCGGCTTTGGGCAGTTGGGTGAAATGTGCCCTTCTTGGCCGCAGTTGTAGTAGACGTTGCGCCCCTTCCAGCACTACCTTAGATGGTTCTTCCCACATTTTGAGCAAACGTTACTTCTTTTCTTAAACCCTCCCTGATAACTTTCTGACTGGCTGATGCTTTGGTTGTTGGTATTGTAAAGCCTCCAAATTTAGGTACTTGAAACCCGAATTTAGTGCATCACGATACCATTTCTATGAGCGGAATAATACTAATAATAATAACGATAATATAAAGATCAACTTAATTTACATAATTATCAATGTCTAGCTCCCAAGTACGTAACCTTTAATCATTCCTTACAATACATGATAATAAATATATAACATTATTTTAATAATATTAAACTATTACATAAGATAACATTGAAATCATTCAGCAACCTTTCCCTTTCCCTTTCCCTTGTTCTTAGCAGAGCCTTCAGGTTGTTCACACTTAGCTGAAAACATTTAATTTAAGCAAGGATGAGCATTTGAGTGCCCAGCAAGTAATAACAATTATATATATAAGCTGAAAGAATTTAAATGTTTTCTTTATAGTACCCTTCTACAACAAAATCAATAGTTGTGAAGTAATCTGAACCGATAATAATAACATAACAACCCTCTTTCAAATTTTTGAAACTACGTACTGACTATAAATAGGGTTAAGGGGACATACTATGAACATTGTTTTTATTTTCAAAAAAGTTAAACAGAACTTCATCTCAAACGTCAGTAACTTACGACGCGGGGTGATCACCATTTTGTACCTGTGATTGATCAATACTACATGCAAGAACGATGTTATCGTTCACTCTCATCCATCTTGGGTGCATAAAAAGTTTTCCGTGTAAGGGATGTTCATACTTGTCGGGGTTCCAAACCAAAGCAATTCGGTTGGATAATAATAAGATTTTATCTTGTTCAACAATAATCTATAATTCAACATATATATATGGGTAATTAACAAAGGTGTATCAACATGTGGTTAAATGCAATGATTATCCAAGTGGGGACACTTGAATAACCATTTATAAAAATTATCGAACTGAATATATATCCGAATTACCATATCTTAACATGTTGATAATCAATGAGTGTATATAATATAGGGTTAATAATGCATACGGTAATAATATAATTACGAAACATTCTTACTCATGTCCATTGCATAAAGAAAATGCAAAGGTGGGATACTTATACGATCTGCTGCTTACAAAATGCAACTTAGTTTTATCTCTTATATCACGACCTATCATTAATCGGATCATTCGATTCGATTAGAACAATATACTATAACATATAGTATCGCATTTCACGATCGAAAGACATAACCTAATCACATCATCACACATGTTTAATACTATCAGTATCACAAATAAACAAAGAATGATCAAAATATCTAAGTCCGGATCAATTTTAAAACATGCCGATTGTAAAAATTAAAGCGACTTTATCGGTAATTATCGAGTCTAAGACTCTATTCCAACGTTCAATATCCGTAAGTATCAGTCATATTATTTTAAATGACTTAATAAACATTTATTAATTTATCATGAATTTTCAAAAACCGAAATCATTATTAAATGATTCAAATATCAAATAATTCTATTAACAGATTAATTATTATTAAACTATTAATGAAACCATTGCCAAAATATTAAAGTTATTTATAATAACTCAAAATATTTTTAAAACATTTATATTACCCTTAAATGATTTTTAAAATATTTAAAATCATTTTTTTAAATAATTACCATTAATATTATTACTTTAATAATATCTTACTTATAATACTTTTATTCATTTACCAATATAGTGTTAATATTTTATTTATTTACTAATATTATTAATTATTTAATAATATTTTATTCCTTTACTAATTTTATTTAATCTCTAATATTATTATTTACTTAATAATATTTTAATCATCCAATAATACTTTAATTTAATATTATTAATCTTTTAATAATATTTTATTCAAAGATTAATACTTTAATCTAATATTATTAATTATTTAATAATATTTTAATGAAGCTTTAATCTTAATATTTTTATTTAGTTAATAATATCATATTCTAATATTATTAATATCATAATAACATTTTAATAATTTATTTGATCAATAAACAATTTATTCTAATTGTTCACTCTTTATAAAACTACTTATTTAATATCCATAAAAGGTCATAAATAATATTTCTTATTATAAATTACCAAAATTCCCTAAAATAGTCATAATATTATATATTAGGAGTATCCAAGCATTAAAATCATATTTTTCTTATTTAAGACATCATTTAACTATTTATTTCTTTTTATTCATAACTTCATCATTTTTAGGAAAAATATCAAACTGATTCCAAATATTCTTCTTTTCTTGGTTTAGACAGCATATGACCCAACAATGATCCCCAAATTTTTCTGGAATTTGAGAAAGTGATTTACTAATTTTAAAGTGTCCAAAACACTCGGATCTTGCTTCATTTTTCATAAATCGAGTTTTGCTCAGACAATTCTGAAATTTTCAGGGTATACTCTCATAACATATTTGAACCTACTGTACAAATTTCGGATTTTTCCCATGTATACACTATGAGAAATGCGGGTGTTAATATTTAGGAGTCCTTTACGGAAATAGCCACTACGCACAACGTATAAATCAAAACGTGTCTGTTCTTTTTCCTACACGTAGATAACTTCTTAAGGTACCTCTATGATTTTTCCCAGATTTTTAAAAGACTTGTCACTATCCAAAACAGCTTTAAGAAAAATGGGGATAGTAGCTTTTTAGGGTTTTAAAACCTAAATACTCTATGTGGACTGTTTTGGGGAAAACAGCCCCCATGGTTTCAATACTTGCTAGATTTGTGTTCTACCACTTGGGTTTACTAGATAACTCATGTACCTAGCACCCCTTCTTGACGGATCACAAATCCAAGTTGTAAAACTTGAGTTACACAAGATTTAGTGGAAGAAAAACAAGGGTTTCACCCCTTGGAGAACATATGCTCATTTCCTTCCTCTAAATCTATATTCTAATACACAAGATACTTAGCCCTACACATGAGACATGTAGAACTTGGGTACTTTGAGTATTAGATCATAACCCCATATATGATGAGGTAGAAACCGAAATAGAAGAAGAATAAGAAAAAAGAATGGAAGAGAACATCACCTAGTTTTCTTTGTTATCCTTCTTGATCTTCCAAAGTAGGTTATGAATTTAGGAAGCATGAACAATAACTCCTCTCCCTCTCAAGAAAAACTGAACCCTCTCTCTCTTTTCTCTCTTTGAAGTTTGCTAGCTTGGGAGAAAAATAGAAGAAGGATAATAGGAGAAATGAAATGATCTAGCAAATGAAATGGAGTGATTAACTAATATCCCCCATACTTTTATTATCCCTTGGATAAAAGGCTTCACCTTATCTCTTCCAATTAAGCCTAATCATGTGATTAAGGGTGCTAATTGAGCTTTCCACCAATGGGAGCATGACACACTTGTCCTTGTGTGTAAGACTTACTATTTAAGGAACTTGATTAGCATAATTTGTTGCCTTAAAAGGCCTAATGGGGCCGGTAACTATGCTCCATTATCTCCTACATTTTGCTTTTATTTTAATGCACAAATTTGATTAATCAAAGGTCTAAAATACCCTTAATCAAGTGGACTAAGTATTGGTTTGCATTTTATTTCTTTTGGGCTTCTCCTTTAATTGTTTTGGGCCATGTAATGAACATAGTCTAACAATTTTAATATATGATACCCAAATTGTTTTTTAGGGTTTCTATTCCCAATCTTATGAAATTTAATTACTTATACATGTGACTTTAGCTCATAACCTAATTAGGTTTACTAGAAATAGGTTTAAAATTATTAGTCACTTGAAATGACAAGATTATCCACTAAAGTTAGTATACATATGAAATACTAACCTTTCCTTATTATCATAACCCTTAGGTTATTTAATTGTCTCACCTAATGTATAATTAGGTTACGAAGCTTTCATTTAGGGTTTAAAATAAAATAAAATTAGTTCCTAAAATTTGTAATTAGGGTTTCACACAATAATACAAGGGTTTGTCACATAACATCATAATTGACTAACCCTTATTGGTCCACATATACAGTACATATTTATAGCACTAAAAATTGAAATATAACTAATATTATATTATTATTCTCATGCCTTGATCAAAATCCAAAAAATTAGGGTTTGGATTCCATATCCGATTTAGTATTTCATACTTAACATTATTAATTAAGTTAAAATAATTAACTTAATAATATCGAACAAAATTCATATAATAAAATAATTATTATAATAATTTAAAAATCATTTCATATATTATATAAATAATATATGATTATATTTTCATGGAAAATAATTAATAAAATATTTCTACTATAAAATTAATTATGATAAGAATATAGTTTATAACAATCAATAATTCTAAAATAAAATTATTTAAAATCATTCATGTAATAAATATATCACATAAATACATAAACACATTATCTTGGCACATATTCCCCATATTTATTTTAATAAATACAAAAAAAATTTATACGCAAAATTTCTAATTTATTTGTATAGAAAATATCGGATTGTTACAGGTATTGTCTTTGTTGTTGCGGTTGTCCCATTTCCTCTTTCCCAGATGACTTCCACCACTGCTACTCCCTCCACGAGTTTCTCCCCAAGCATTCGTGTTCTTCTTCTCCTTGTTGTATTAGCTCAATGCCTCACTACCTCCTTCAGAAATTATCGCCTTCTCCAATAATGTGGCAAACGAGTCGATTTGAAGGACCGACACCTTGTTGAACAACCAAGGTTTTAGTCCAAGTTTGAAGCGTCGAGCTTTCCTCTCTTCGGTGTCTACTTGATGTGTTGCGAATAGTGCGAGTTCATTGAACTTGGGCTGCATCGCGCATGCAAATCATCTCCCTTGTTTCAGTTCTAGAAACTTTACCTCCATCCTATTCTTCATGCTCTTCGGGAAGTAAGTCTCGAAGAACAAAGTCTTAAACCTTTCCCAGGTTATAGTCCCTTCTCCCGCCCTCTGTTGATTTGCTTCCCACCAGTAGTTTGCTTCACCCCTCATTATATATGTAGCGAACACGGTTTTCTGGTCTTCATCAACATGAGCAATGGCGAAGGCTTTCTCCATTTCCTTGATCCACGCTTGCGCTACGATAGGATCGGTAGTACCCATGAATTTTAGAGGTCCTACGCTCTTAAAGTCCTTGAAGTTTGTGACCGAAACTACTTGGGGAATGGGTGGTACCGGTTCGTTTCTTCCCCTAAGAGCTTCCCATAACAAATCTATAAGCCTCTGAATGGGATCTACTTGTCCTCTCTCATCATTAACCGACTCTTCCGGTGCAGTTTATCTACGTCTGGGCGGCATTTTTCTGCATCACAAAACTACCATTTTTATTATCTAATTATATTACTTAAACAATTCTCCATAAAAAGAAATAAGATTTCATAACACATAAGATCATTTATATCCATATGTCAAATTGTTACATTACATGATTATGTCTAGTATAGTTCTATAAATGACACAACATATTCCCTAATATCACAAAAGATGGGGACATCCATCAACATACTACCCCTCTAATATAATTCAAAAGTTTGGGGTTTACAACTATCTCACATCTTACACAAAAGACTAAGATTACAACAATAAATTATACATCACATAATAACATATCAATTCTTTTGGCCTTAGCTGCAATCATATAATTCAAGCAAGAAGTGAGCATAACTAGCTCAGCAAGTCTAGCAATAGATAATACAAATACCACGTTGAGAATTATATGGTAATTCTTCAATAACTGAACAAGTAGTTATAAAGTACTACGAAACATTAGATAACACTTTTCATTTCATAAAACAATTTCAGAGTACATATAGTAACTTAGGAATCCCGAGCTGGTCAAAAGACCATAAACATTCTCTTTTGATTTTCATTCATGAAAAAGGATAACTTGGCACTCAGTCCGTAAGTTTGATATATCTTACGAGCACTTCTAGGTGATAAGCCTATAGTACTCTATGTTGATCAACACACATCCGTTAAACGTATCTACATTTAAGTTTTGGCAACCTCGAGTACCTATCGAATAATCGATGAAAATACATTTGTTTGTTCATACACAAGCTTACCTTTGAATCCGTACCAAACAATTGGCATATGATAGCGTTAAAAATACTATATCGAAAGACTTGTAAATAAATCAATAAAACTCTTAAGATTAGTCTAGCCGAGATAAAACTGGCATCGACTCTTTTATAGAACATTTCATGCATCTCATAACATGAATCACAGAAAACTTGGCTAACACGAAGGTTAGACAAGCGTTAAGAAAACTTTCCTTCAAGCGTATTCAAATAAATATTCAACAGTTCTTGATCTTTACAAATTCTACATGATATATTCACATAGCACACTTTAATTAGCTACCAAACAATTTAATCACATTATTTTTACCAACTTCTTTCTCTTCTATAACTTAATCGAATTTATTTCATTAATAAAACTTGATTCACCTACTATTCTTCCTTATGGCTTATTAACATTTTTACATTACTCAATCAACACTCAAAGACCCTTGGTTAAAACCATAGTAATTGAATACGATTTGCATTCTCATACTTTGTCTTCTTCGTTTAATTTATATTAAACAATGTTCAATTATTAAAGTCATCACTATAAATGTGATTTAAGATTGGTCTTATCATGTATACTATGTATATACATGTCCCATAATTGTTTTGCTACAATTAGGGATTAAAACTAACTTGGTCAACATTTCTCCATTCTAGGTCTGTCATGGCGCCATCATTAAGCCCAAAGATTGGTGCTTACTGGCCAACTAACGAGAGGGCTATCCCTTATCTCGGTAGCCACGGTGCAAGACTTCTTATATATAAGTGGTGATGCGGCGTGGAAATTTAAGCTTGGGGTGGCGCTGCGGTGCCTACCCTGAGCCCTTGAAATTTTGTTATATTTTCCTATTCAATTCTTCGCAGACTCGTAACTTAGTCGTTATAAGTCAGATTTGGCTCGTTTAAAAGCCATTTTCTCACACATTCCATGTACTTCAATTTCATCTGGATAAAAGTAGTTTTTAAATCCGTTAACAATGAATTCACTATTTAACATTCTATTACGCGTTCGTTTAACGTTCGTGAACGTTCATATCTCGTTTCTTCGTTTTAAGTCAGAATTCGACCATTCTTGAGTCCACGACTCTTAAATACGTTGTTCTACGTTACACCATCAAAAACTAGGGTTTCCAAATTAAACAGCGAGTTTTCACTACTAATCCAGAAATTCTACAATTTCAACGTTTAACGCCTAATCTCTTAAATTTTGTCATAACTTTGTTACTCGTGTTTTATACGCCAAATCAAATGGAACTAATCCATTGATTCATTGTCTATAACATAACCAAGCAATATGCACATACCCTATAAATGATGGTTTTCAATTTGTCCATCAACAACCAAATTAACAATTAATGGTTTCTTTAATTTAAACTTACTTAAACGCTTATGATTCCTACTTATACATGGCTTATCAATGTTTTAATTCACTAATAGCCATCCTTATTACTCCAAAACCAATTCATACTTCTCTACGAAAAATAAATAGAAAAGGATCGAAGACTAAGGTTTAACGAATTATTACCTTAACGTTCTTCACGTTCTTAACTAAAGCTTGAATGTTTTGCTTTGGATGCTCTTGATTACTTGTTACTACTCATTTCTCTCTCTCAAAATATATTGGTCAAGTTTGGTAAAATAACAAATGAACCAACTTATGCTTCCTTTTATAGAAATTCCAAATGGAGGAAATTTAGTCAATCTTCCGACCTCCTTAATATTCATTACTTTGCAACCAAGTAAAGCACTTTACTTGGCCACCAAGTAGCTGGCCCACATGGCTTTTGGGTCCCACATGGGTTGCCCCCATGGTTTTTACCCATGTGGTGATCCATCGGGTCGATCCGCTGTTCGATTTCTTGGATCGAGCTTAGGGTTAAATCATATTGGGCCTATTTTGGGCTTGATTTACATAACCTTGGGCTTGACATAATCAAAGTCCAATTGGAATTGACAAAGTCCAATTGGAATTGAAAAAGTCTAATTACTAAGAGTCCATTAATAACTAATCATATTCTACTCGTATAACTCTCGTATTCTCTTCGTATAGTATTCATACGATATTCGTATTGCACGATGTAATAATCTTTATACTATAATTGTATAATAACTAGTACCATACTCATATATCTCACGTATAATAACCCTAATCACTATACGTAGTCATTTCATTCTCGAAACTATTTTTTTCTAACCCTTAGGTTTTAAGTCCGCAAGTGAAAATTTCATTTTTCATAACTGAAATATTATTGGATATTCCACCTCGTCTTAGAATTCTATCATTACGTGTTTCTCAGAAATTCATTCTTCATTCCCGAGCAGAAATGGATAAATAGTGTTTTTACAGAAATTTCTCAAAAAACTTTTATTTTTGTCTTGGAAATTCAAAACAATTAATCCTAGCACATAGCCAGAATCCTAACCACATCCGCACATTCTAGGTCATAGAACGACCTTCAAACAGCTTACTCACATAAATAATCAATTAAATTCATTTAATTCAAATAACCAAATAAAAATTTAACTCACATAAAAATCCGATTTTCTCGGGCGTTACACTTGTCATTCTTTCATTCAAACTAGCATTATCCTTTAGAGGTCCATTATGTATCAATTTGAATGAAATCAATCAACATAGTTGTTATTACTATGCTAACCTTATTATACCAGTTTCAACAAGAAAAGATCCAATTCGTAACATAAAATCACGTCAAAGTTCTAATAGTCGGTATTATACTTGTCTACTCAATCCTAGTCTCATCATTGGACAAAATAGACTATACTATCTAACAGCTGGACTCATACAAGACAACACAGTACTTAACTAAAAAAAATTATTTTTTTTACAATATGGAATAAACATAACATAATTAAAACTAATAAAAACTATTTACAATACTACACTACTATGAAATTACACTAAATGAATGCAACATATCATGAACCTAACTCTAATTATGAAACTAATATATGCAAAACTAACTAACTAAATTAAACATGCAAAAACTCTAAATTAAACTAACTCCCCCAAACTTAACAATTACAATATCCTCATTGTAAAAATATAGCATTAAGTGTACGAGGACTTCCCTTTAATCATCTAAGCTTGAGGTGGTGGTGGTTGTGGCTCTTCATTGTCAAAATCGAAAAGTGGAAACTGTGGCATTGGTGTAGGCTGCTGGTATGGAAACTGAGCATTTGGGTTTAAACTTTGGAGAGTCACATTCAAGAAGACGAAGGACATGTTTATGGCCTCGAACATTTGGTCCTGCCTGGCCGCGAGTCTCCTCATCCATCTATTTGCTTCTTTGTTGTGCCCATCAACTTGTCTCTGGAGGCTGCGACACTAAGAGCTAAACATATATCTGCCAGTCCGTTGCATCTCCTCAGTCTTCTGCTCTCCCATGATCTCGTCCTCCTGGAACTCGTCATCCTTAGAGGTGTCCTCAGCATCAGCCTCCTCCTCAAAGGCTGATGGAAATATAAACCCGACTCCTCTTGGATGTGATTCCCCCCCGGGCCACACTGTGTAACGTGCAATCATCCTTAAGTCCAAAAGCTGAAGCGGACCACCTAACTCCAGCCTGTCTGCACAACCCACATATGAGGGATGGGTGTGGCAGACTATCGAAAAATGGCCCTCGCATGCATCTTCTTATTGATAAATTGATGATGGCACCCATGTTGATAAAGAAATCTTGCACAATTACGTATAGCAGCAATACCTTCTGCTTTGTCACTTCAGTAATATGTGTGGTCGGGAATAATTTTTTGCATAAAAATGCATTCCATATTTTTTCATAACGGCTCAGGTCCTTGCTGAGGAAGATGGTGCCCGGCTATGTTATTTCTGTTAAAATCCCCTCATAGTCAGGATCAATGTCACACAAATAGGCATATTGGCATTCCTCGGGAGCTCACAGGTTGTAATACTAGTTGATAGCTTCTGAACTGAATGGCACCTGTTTATCCCTTATGAATGCAATGAATGAAGCCTTATCCTCCGTATTTGCATAAAATTCCTTCACCACATTGACGATCACTGGCTCCTGTTCGTCACTAAACCTATCCCATCCTTTTTCATAAATGTGTCTCTTCATTTGTCCATCTTCGTTGTTGGGTGCCAAGCCTCGCTCTGGAGTTAGTGCCTTAGACACTAAATAATCATAATGATCGGCGGCGTTGGCACTCATAAATTTTCTCCTGGCGAAGGCCCGAGTTGGTGGTGTAGACCCTGAGCCCTCACCTCTCTGTCTCTTTGATGCTGGTTTTAGTGCCATGGTAATCGAATGGATGAACTCAAGCCAAAATCCCCCCAAACATCACTTGAACAATTCGTCGAACACGTGGTGTGCACAACTCATAATACCCCCAATTATGGTAATAGAACTTCAAATATGGTGATATATGATGAAAAATTGCAAGAAATAACCGCTTACCCTCGGTGTATTGACAAATTGGTTGATTCTCCCCTTCCTTGTTGCTGCCCAAAATCGCACTAGAAGAGCCCTAACTTTTGTATGACTAAAATTGTATTGAATGGGATGAAGATGTGGTGTAGTTAGGGTTTTAATTTATAGAGAGGAGATAGTGTAGGTATTTAGTGGGTTAATGTAGTGGGTAAGTGGGGATTATTATAGCTAATTCGTGGGTTAATGGGGGTATAGGAGTTGATTGTGGGAGAAGGAAGTGGAGAGTGGAGTTGAATTGTTGTAACTGCTGAATAGAATCCTTTCACGTTCCCGTACCCCCGCCCCGGCGGGGGTAATATGCTACAGATGCCCACCCCGGTAGGGGGGGTATTCTATTTCTGGTGCAAGACCCCCGCCCCAGAAGGGGGTATCCTATGTAATTTGTCCGCCCCGGTGAGGGGTGCTTCTGCAGATGGGTTTAAAATTTTCAATTCTTTGCATCCAACACATATCCATGAGCTTCCCAAGTGCCTGAAACACAATAAAATTATAAGTTTAAGACAACATCATAAACATTGAACATTGAAGGTTGAATTCACTAGAAATCATGACTCACTAACTACTTAATAAATTGAAATAAACTTACTTTAAACTAAACTTATACTAAACTTGCAAATTGATTGGCATACTTAAAAATACTAAAAGTAAAATTGGGTTACCTCCCAATTAGCGCTTGTTTTTAAGTTTTTTAGCCTGACTACTCCCTGTTCACGGCGCGTCGGCAAGTGTGATTGCAGTGACTTAATTGTTGATGTTGCCACCCCAGTAATGCTTCAATCGATGATCGTTGACTTTAAATGTCTCCAATGGATTCCTACTGTATAATTCAACAGCACCATGTGGGAAAGCTCTCTTAATGGTGAATGGCCCCGACCATCTAGATTTGAGCTTTCTTGGGAACAACCACAGTCGTGAATTGAATAATAACACTGTTTGCCCTGGTTCAAACTTTCCTGCATGATCTTTTGTTCGTGCCACTTCTTAGCCTTTTCCTTGTACAGTTTTGAGTTCTCGTATGCTTGTAGTTAAAACTCGTCAAGTTCATTCAATTGGAGCAATCTTTTCTCTCCTGCAGCTGCTTAGTCAAAATTAAGTTTCTGAATGGCCCAATATGCCTTATGCTGTAATCCCACTAGGAGGTGACATGTTTTCCCGTAGACCAACTGATATGGAGACATCCCAATTGATGTCTTGTATTATGTCCTATATGCCCATAGTGCATCATCCAATTTTAGAGACAAATCTTTTTTGCTCGGATTCACTACTTTCTCTAAATTCTTCTTCACCTTTCTATTCAAAACCTCAGCTTGACCACTCGTTTGGGGGTGATATGATGTAGCCACCCTATGATTGACCCCATATTTTGCTAAAAGAGCTGTAAATGATCTATTACAGAAGTGACTTCCCTCATCACTTATAATTGCTCTTGGCGTGCTGAATCTTGTAAAGATATTCTTATGTAAGAATTGAGAACCACTTTGGCATCGTTTGTGGGGAGTGCTATGGCTTCAACCCATTTCGACACATAATCTATAGCTAGCAAGATGTACAGGTTATTGAAAGATGGAGGAAACGGTCCCATAAAATCCATTCCCCATACATCAAAGATCTCCACTTCCATGATAGTGTGTAGCGGCATTTCATTCCTCCTTGATATGTTACCCACCCTTTGGCATCTGTCACAGGTTTTTATGAACTAGTGGGCATCCTTAAACATAGTAGGCCAATAGAATCCTGACTGAAGCACCTTGGCCACTATCCGCTCACTACCATAATGTCCCCCATATGCAGATGAATGACATTCGTGTAGAATATTCTTCACTTCACTGTACGGCACATACCTTCGAATCACTGTTTGAATAAGTATGGCTCACCCCACATGTACCACTTGACGTCATGTAGGAATTTCTTTTTCTATTATCGCGTTAAATCAGGGTGAAGGATGTTGCTCACCAAATAGTTGGCAAAATCAGCATACCACGAAAACTTAGAATTAACTCCAAAGAGTTGTTCATCCGGGAATGATTCATTGATCACACACTTATCCACTCCATCTATGACGCCCCCAAATCCGGGTATCTTCCAACCCGACATATGGTGCTCCACGGTGCTACAGTTCGTACAAACATTCAATTAAAATGCCTCAAAAGAATAAATATGTCTTATATATATTCCAAAGCAACATCACCATTCCCCAGGTTCTTTATAACCATTACATTTGTTCTTGTCATAATATCAAATATTATCATTACAAAGCTATACTATTACATAAGTAAATCTATAGGTTCGTCTTCACCTTTCCTTTATCCTTGTCGAATCCTTTGGCTCGTTTGGTCTTAGCTTCATTCATATGGCTCAAGCAAGAGTGAGCATGACTAGTTCAGCAAGTACAACAATTCTATTTAACAATATGCTTGAATCATACAAATCATATATCTTCAATAACTGAACAATAGTTATGAACTACTATCGATAATTCAAAATAGCACTTCTCTTTTCTTTAAAACGTTTTACAATGACAATATTCAGTAAAACATCAATTTTGGTCCAAGACCTTGAGCATTTCATACTTTCTTTGAAAAGGACATCCTGGTACAAAGTCCGTAAGTCTGACATTTCTTACGAGCACTTCTAGGTGATCAGCCTATAGTACTCTATATTGATCAACACTACATTCTTTAAACGTATATACGTTAAAGTGGTGGCAACCTCACGTGCCTGTCGTTTGTTGACAAAACATTTGTTTAGCATACTCAGTCTTCATTTAAAAACCATACCAATATAGTTTGGTAAAACATTGACCATACCTCGATAGATTATAAGAAATTTAAAACATCTTAAGTCTAGCCGAAAGAATTGGCTTTGACTTCATCATACATCAATTCATGCGTAAGAATACATGAATCACAAAACCTATCTAGGTTGAACATAGACAAGGGTTAGAATACTTGCCTTCAGCGTTTGCTACTATTATTACACATTCACTTTAAGTGTTTAAGGTCTCTACAGTAGATGATCACATCACATAACACGTTAGGTCATAAATAAACATACATGGTTCCTGAAGAATCTTACCCTTCTTCTCAATCTAATCATATATTAGACTTGTTACTATAGGTTCCAGCTTTTCAATATAGTTCACATTGTCCTTACGTTCACGTTTGATTACTTATTATCAACTTTTATGTATCATAATTAAGGTGTAACAAAGCTTTAACAATGATATATTTAACCTTTACTTTATTGTTAATCATATATTATTCATGCTATACTTGTAACCATTCCTTATTGTGCATTCCTTAAGACTAGCGTTGTGGCGCCAATCATTACTATACAACTCGCACTGCGGCGCGGTTTAGCAGTGTGTATGGCCCGAACTCGGCACTGCGGCGCAACTCCTAAGTAAGTCAAGACACTATGCACGGTGCTGCAGTGCCACACATTGGCCTTGGGCTGGCGTTGCGGCGCCAGCTCTGTGCACCAGATAGTTAGAATTTTTTCTTTACATAACGAACTTCTCGGACTCCAAATTTGATCATTTTAAGTCCGAATTGGCTCGTTCAAAAGCCATTAGCTCACAAATCACATACTCTACGCGTCTATGCAAGAATTTATTTTTTGACTTTGTTAACTCAAAATTCACCGATTGGTTTATTTTTAACGAAAACGATAAATGTCCGTGGAACGTTTAACGCTCGTTTCTTTGTTCTAAGTCGGAATACGGCCATTTTTGAGTTCGCAACTCTATAATGCCAAATAAGACTTGTTCCCATCGAAAACTAACATTTCCAAGCTCAAAATCAAAATTCGACCTATAATCCGAGAATTTCACGAATTCAACGATTATCGTCCAATTGTGAGAATTCTGGCATAACTTCGTTACTTATGATTTGATTATCATTTGAAATGGACTCTATCCATCATATTGACATCTTAACCTACACATTGCATCAACTTATTTTCATGATAAGTTATAACTCATTCTCCATGAGTTTATAATTTATCAAAGTATAAACTACATATAGTTTCAATTATCATGACTTATAATAGTTTAAGTCCTTTAACCAACATTCTTATATCTTATTAACATATAACTTCAATCATGTGAACATGTTACAAGACTTATAAGTTCTTCCTTAGTTCATAGCTTATCCATGAACAAAGTACTTACTCTCGGCTTATTAGGACTTAAGTCCTTAGATTATTTATTCCTATCATTCTTAGCATATATGTCCATTAATCCACACTTCTATTATCAACCTACAATGGTATAGATGGAATACTAATGAACAAGAGTCTTACCCTTGATGATCACTTGAATCTTTCTTGTTCTTACTTCTTGCTTCAAAGTCTAACTTTTCTTAACTTATTATCTCTAACCAATAAGCACTTTGCAAGTTAAAAGTTGTTGGATGAAATGAGCAACCAACAAATGAAATCCTAGCTTTCTATTTATAGGAAAACCAAAATGAGGGCATTATGGACAAAAATCACATCCCACCTCCTTTACAACCTCCTTACTATTCATTACCTCAACCTTAAGTAAACTTGCTTCCCACTTTAATTACTTGGTCATCACAACAATATCTTGGTCACCAAGAATAACTACATGATCATGTGTTGCCCCATGGATCACCTTAATCCAATGGATCATAGCTTGGGCTTAGGTTTAAATTTGGTTAACTTAAGCTTTGGGCTTGCATTAACAACTTACTTGGGATTTATATTAAAAAAAACTTGTGCTTGCACATTCAATTCCATTGGACTCTACAAATTATTACACAATCCTACAAGTCCAATTTATTTGGCTTAAAGCCTTATAATGTATTGTCTACATATTATTCTTGTATTCTAACTCGTATACTCATTTATAATATACAACATTCCATCCTTTATACATACTTTTATAATATTTCGTATTATACTCGTATTCTTTTACCTCGTACAATACATGCGTATCATACGATCATCACATTAGCTTCTAATGCTTTATTTTCCCTACATTCTCGAATTACGTCCGCATACAAAAAATTATATTTTCCATACTTGAATTATTATTACATAATCCAACTTACTTCAATATTCTATTGTTACGTATTTCTCAAAAGTTCAAAAATAATTCCCGAGCAGAAATCTATGAATAATGTTTTTCGGAAAATTTCTCGGAAAACTTTTATTTTCGTCTTGAAAATTCAAATACTATACTTCTCTCATGCAGTCAAAATACTACTAAGTTCTGATGTCTCTAGGTTACAGAATGATATTCCTCTTACTAACACGTAATAACAACAATTAATATAATTTTATTCATTATTTTAATAAATAAAATTATTTTACAAAGGATCTGAATTTCTCGGTCGTTACACCATCTTTATTCGGAATTTCTAGCCTCGAAAGACGATCTACTACTTGATTTTCTGTCCCCTTTCTATCCTTTATTTCCAAATCAAATTCTTGAAGGAGAAGGATCCATCTGATTAATCTTGGCTTAGCATCCTTCTTCGAAATCAAATAGCGAATCGCTGAGTGATCCGTGTAAACCACCACCTTTGTCCTAATCAAATATGCACTGAATTTGTCAAAGGCATATACCATTGCAAGTAACTCCTTCTCGGTGATTGTGTAGTTCAATTGGGCATCCGCAAGGGTTTTACTTGCATAGTATATGGCGTCAAATATTTTTTCTCGGCAGTGACCGAAAACAGCCCCTACAGCATAGTCGCTCTCATCGCACATTAATTCAAAGGAAGACGATCATTGGGGTTGATGTCAACTTCTTTTTCAACTGCTCAAATGTTGTTTTACACTCCTCATCAAATCTGAATATTGCATCCTTCCTAAAAGACTGCACAATGGTTTTGCAATTTTAGAGAAATCCTTTATAAATCTTCTGTAGAACTCGGCATGTCCAAGAAAACTGCGAATTCCCTTTACTGAATTCGGCGGTGGAAGATTTTCAATCGTGTCCAACTTTGCCTTATCTGTTAGGTTTTTAATATTCATGAACGCAATGAAATTACAAAAATAAGCGAAAACGTGGAAAATCAGAGTTTTTAAAATTTTACAAATCATATACTCGGATCATCCTTTATGCACAATTATTAATTAAACAAAAATATGAAGAACAAGAATCATACCTTTGAAGATTTAAGCTTCCTCAGGTACAAGTTCACCTCCAATCTTTTTTGCGTTCAACTTGAATCCACCGGGTTTGGTTCCTTCCTTTGATCAATGTTAGCCACCCAAGTGTTTGGCCTCTAGAGGTGATCTACCAAGGAAGAAGAAATATTCAAGAAGAAGGGTGGTTGGCTAAACCCTAATTTTCTATCTCTGTAGAAAAATAACGTACTCTCCAACAATTGGAATCACGTATTCTATGAAAACGTCAACCCCCTCACCCATAATAAGACTCCTCTTATTTATAGATGTAGGCAACCCTCCTTAACAATTAAGGAATTGGATTTTTTTTAATTAATTAAACTCCTTTAATTAATTAGGCTCCTAATCTTATTAGGAATATTTAATTAAACTCTTTTAATTAATTAGCCTCGAATCTTATTAGGAATAAATGAGAGTACTTTTATTAATTAATTCCCAAACTCCTTTAGGAATTAAATAATAATAATAGTAATAATAATAATAATAAGACTCCTCTTATTAATTTATATTTAATATTTCTAAAATATTAAATAATAAATATTAAGCTATTTAATTTATTCTATCATCATAGATTAAATTAAATATACTTAACTTATTATTATGATTATGTCATTAACTTCTTAAATAATTATTCTTCCTTTTATGGTGTGACCCTTTAGGTTCTCCATATGAAATTGTGAATAAATAAATTAGAACAATTCTAATCTTATTTAAATAAATAAATTAAACTATTAATTTATCTAAATAAATAATATTAATTCTACAATAGGGATAAGCCTCCCTAGCGATTAACGACTTTCTAGATAATATAAATTTCAACATTAATCATAAAAGAACCTTTGAGTAAATAGTTACCGTACAATTCAATCCTTCCACCATACAATGTCTCAATTAAATATAAGACATAGAATTACTATTAAGTCTTATTTTATTTAATTATATTTATTTCGATCCTTAAATGCACAACTTCAAATAATGCAAATTAGAAACTCCTTTCTAATTTCATTTTGCCTTGGCCAAGGACTACTGGATTGTCATTTATCGAATCACGTAGGAAATTTCTCTTCTTTTACTAAAGTGGTAGATTCTTTATTGATCATACATTATCTCCATGTACAACTTATTATACCCAAGCATACCCTTTGATATACCCTAAGGTTCTTAAGGAATAAGTCAAAGTATAACTCATCATACACAAGATACTATGATGATCTCAAGTCCAAGGATCACTTGTACTACTATCACTACAGGAATTCCTATTGACAGGTAAGTAACACTCCATTAGGTATTCCTTAGCGAGCCACATTCAGTGAACTTATTCTCTAATAAGAACCTACATACTTGCTTTAGTGTCTCCACAAAAATAATTATGAGATCAATCATCCTCATCCAATGAGCAAGCCACGTATGAATCCAATGATTGGGAACAATTTTAGTTTTAAGCTTTCTAAGAATTTAGATCTCATTAGAATGATCATCATCATTATTCTAAAAGCATTGCTTAAAACTATGGGTTTATTATATATTATAAAACTGCATCATTTAGATAATTAAAAGCCTTTAATAAATTAATACTTTTTATTAATAAATGAATAAGATTGTTACAAAGTATATGCTTTATCATCAAACATGATTGGCTTGTGTGCATACTACTTTCAATCTCTCACTTTCACTAAAGCCAATCGCCATGGTATCTCATACCCTTCTTCTCTAAGTGACGATTATCCTGCTGCTGGATAAGCTTTAGTTAATGGATATGTAATGGTGTTCTTGAGAGTCCACCATCTCTATAGCCCATCATTCAATGATTCTTATAATCAAATGAAAGTGCCACAACACATGTTTAAATCCAAGATGAGACTTAGAAACTATTCCTAGTTCTATAATGAACTTTTCATCCAAACAATCAACTTGCACCTTCATTTATAGCTATATACTTTGTCTTTATCACTAAAACAGCAACTCTTTGTTGTTTGGAACATTTCCAATTTAACTGCACCACCGTTCAAGGTAACGCTTTACCTTAAAGTAGATTTTATGTCGTCTTGGTATGTCTAAAAAACTTGAGTATGTTATGCCTTCTAGTTTTAATTCAGACCCACCATAAATCTGATCACATCCTTAGTGCTGGTTAAGTACTTTAAGATGTTTTTAACTGTCTGACAGTGATATTCTCTAGAATATGACCGATCAACATCAGGTCTCGTATATTTCATTGTATACATGATTGTCACTCATGCGATCTCTTTTTAGGAGTCTATGGGGACTATTAAGAGATATACACTCTATGGCTCATCAATGTGAGACATCTCTTGGAGTTTGCCATGCTAAACAACTGTAGCATCAAATGAATATACGTTCCTTATGTTAAGTTGAGCATCCTCTTAAATCTATCTATATAGATTTTTATCCCCAATTACGATACTCTTCCCAAATCATTCATGGAGGAATGTTTAGATAACTTTATCTTTACTGATTATAGCATTGGTATGTCATTCTTTATCCGTAGTATATCAACATATAATACTAGGAATGTCACGACGCTCCCACTAACCATTTTGTATACACTAGGTTCATTCTTATTTCTGATAAAATCAAACTCTTTTGATTTTTTTCATCAAAACGAATGTTCCATATTTGAGAAGCTTACTTCAATCCATTTCTCTGAGTGTCTAAAACTCTTACCTCATCATATGTAACTAGATCATCATCTTCTATGATACGTACCTCATCATCATCATCCATGATGAATCCATACCTCCCAGGTATCTTCGGTACTATTCAAGATTTATGATTCGGTTGTGGTACAATAGTCTTTTCTATGGGTTCCTCTTATTTGACTTATAGTGTTTTGTGGTTCTTGAACTCTTAAAGATTTATTATCCTCCCACTAGCTCCTTTAATGATAAACACCTTTATCTTAGAAGGTAGCGAGTTTTGCAACAAACACATTTTGCTTAGTAGGATTATAGAACATATACCCTAAACTTACTTTAGAATGTCCCACAAATCTGTACTTGTCAAATCTTGTCCCAAGCTTATCCTTTGAAACCTTTTTCACATAAGCTGGACAACCCCTAATCTTAACTTACTTAAAATTAGGAATCTTTCCTGTCCATAACTTTTATGGAGTCTTGTGGCCGGATTTTGAGGTTACCTTTTTCGTATATATGCAGTCATTTCTAGGACATTATCCCAGAAGGATACTAGAATGTCGGTAAAATCATTATGGACCGCACCATGTCCAACAAGGTACGATTTTTTCTTTCAGATACATCAATCAATTATTGTGTATCAAGAGGCGTACATTATGAGAAAACCATTTGAGAAGATCTAGAAACTTATTACACAAGTATTTATTCCTTGATCTAATCAAAGAATCTTAATACTTTGCCAATTTGTTTCACTTCTAAATTCTTTGAACCTTTCAAATAATTCACACATGTATTTCAGCAAATACACACATTCAACTCTTTGAATGATCATCTCCTTTTCTTATATTAATTTGTTCAATATGCAAAATTATTTTAACGTAAGTCAAGTATACAAAATCAATTAAGTAATATTCCAGTTCTATACAAAACATTATTATTATAAATAGAACAACAATTGTTCTTAAAATGGAAATAATGTTTCTAACGAGAATTGGAATACAATAACAACTTCTTGACTTAATAAATTTGCCCGTAGGCAATGCTAAACTATAAGTTTCTATGGCTAATGCAGCAACCTTTGCTTCATTTCCCACACATAAGATTACTTGTCTTTGTTTAGCTTTTTACTTCTGCTTGGTCCCTTCATAAATCTTTATTAATGATAACCAAAGTCGGTATCCAATACCCAACTAGAACCTTGACTTAATGAAAAATTTATTTCAATCATAAACAAAACTATATTTTTAACCGAAGCTTCACTAAGCTTCTTCTAGTTAGCCTCTACAAGATACTTCTCGTAGTTTCTTTTCCAGTGTTCAGGCTTATTGCAGTGGAAGCAAACTCCTTTGCTATCCGTATCAGTTTTGTTCTTATTATCCTTTGTTTATGCCTTTTCTATTTACCTTCTTAGAATCATTCTTCTTTTTAGAAGAATTATTTGTTAATTACGGCCAAGACGTAAAATAATTGGAATTTTTTCGAAAATAATTGTTTTTAAAGAAATTTTCGTAAAAATACTATTCATCCGTTTCTGTTCGGGGAATTATTTTTAAATTTTGAGAAACGTATAATTATAGAATATCGAGATAAGATAAAATATCTGATAATATTTCATTTATGAAAAATGCAGTTTTTCGCCTGTGGACTTAAAACCTAAGGGTTGAGTATATTGATTTCTGAGAAAGAAATAATATGCGTAGAAGGAATTGTGTTAGGGTTAATGCGAGTGTTATACATTTATGGTGCTATTTAGTATCTATGTATAGTACGATGAGTAAATACGAAGTACAATACAATTATTGTACAAGTAGTATATGGAGAGAATACGTGAATTGTACGTATAGGATATAATTCGTATTATAGAATTAAGTTAAGACTTAATGACTAATTCAATTGTGTTAGATTATGATTAGCCCAATCAATTGAATGACCAAGCCCAAGGAGGTTAGGGGTGCCCAAGTCAAGGCCCATTATTAATTTAATTAAGCCCAATTCAGTAAAACCGAACCATGGATCGAACCGGTGGGTCACCAAATGGGTAAAACCCATGGGGCAACCCATGGGATGACCCATGACATGAGTGGGCCGGCCACTTGGTGTGCAAGCCAAGTTTGAGGCTTGGTCACCAAGTATTTTACTTGGTGACCACATATGAATAGTAAGTAGGTTGGGTGTGTTAAGTCTATTATGCCCTCCATTCTAGTTTCCTATAAATAGAAAGCTAGGTTGATTCATTTGGGAGTTTTACAAATTTCTAACTTAGATTATTGAGAGGGAAAGAGAGCTAGACTTGCAAAATATACTCTTTGGAAGCTTGATCTTAGAGTTTTTCCAAGAAAGAACACCAAGAGTTCTTAAGGTATAATCCTTACCTTTCATCTCCATCTCTTTTGGATTTTCCTTTATCATAGAGAATCATAAAATGGGTGGTAAATGTCTTGTATGAGGGATTAAAGATGACTTACCATAGATTCAATCTCTACAAGTCATGAGATTATAAAAAACATAAGGTTTGATATAGTTTCAAACCATGAAAATATTGTTGTTGAGATCGATTGTTCATAAACGATTGAACTCCATCAATACGTTAATATATGCATCTTGATTGGTTAGGGTGTAGATATGAAATCCATGGAGTATTCCATTTGATTTGGCTTAGAGAACGTTCATAACGAAGTTATGGCGAATTTTGCGAAAATAGACGTTAAACGTCGAAAACGTTGAATTTCGGATTAGAGGTCAAAAGTTGTCGTAAGACTTGGAAATGATGTTTTTCAATGTCAACACGTGAGATAGGGTGATTAAGAGTTGTGGTTTGAGAATCATCGATTCGACTTAAAACGAAGAAAACGAGCATTGAACGCTTCATTAACGTTTATTTAACGCTCTGTAAAATGAACTCAATAGTGAATTTTGAGTTATCGGATTGAAAGTGTCAATTTTATATGAACGAACGCGTAGATTATGTTATTTGGTGACGTGTAGGCTTTTGAACGGACCAAATCGGGCTTATAACGAAGAAGTTATGGCCCCGGGAATTTCACAAAAATTTCAAAAATTGTTGAAATCTGCAATTGAGGTATGGCGCCATGGCGCCAAACATAGTGTAAAATTGCCGCAACAAGCCGAACACATGTTGTTCTTGCTATCGCTAAATGGCACGCAGCCGCATCACCATCGGTAGTATTTAAGTCCCTCAATACAAATAGCCGAGACCGGAGTTAGTTATCGCTAATCAGCTAACCGCAAACAGCCAGCCTAGTATTAGATGTCCGCACAGCAAACATGAAAGTTCAAGGTTCTTGGTAATGACTTAGGTTTTGAAATTTAATTGTTCATGGACCTATAGGGGTAATGTTTTTACACTTCATAAGTGTATTAAAGCTATTCCTATGCTACCTATACTAAGTTATATGGTATTGAATTTAGGAGTTGAATGCATGTGAGTAGGTTATGATTGATGAACAAAGTTGGTACTTTATCAACAATGTTTGAGTCCTAAGTTAATAACGTAAGTTGGTTAATGAGCCGGATTTAAGGGTAATGAGTCGAGTTGACTTTATTATTAATATTAAGTTAACTAAGACATAGAAGAGAAAGAAGTTGGTAAAATAATGTGAACATTTGTTTGTTAGCTAATTACAGTGTGCTATTTGAATATATCATGTAGATTCTGTAAAGGTTGTGGTCAGTCGATTAAGTTATTTGAAGATGCTAAAAGGCAAGTTTTCTTAACGCTTGTCTAACTTCCAAGTTAGCCAAGTTTTATGTGATTCATTGAATCGAATTGCATTTAATCGATTTTAAAGAAAGGGTCGATGCCAGATTTTAACTCGGCTAGACTATTCATAATATATAGATTGATTGATATTCATATCTTTCTATATAGAAATGTTAACGCTATCCTATGCCAAGTAATTGGTACGGACGTGAAGGTATGGTTTGTCTATGAACAAACAAAAGTATTTTTCATCGATTATTCGATGGGCACACGAGTTTGCCAAAAATATTAAACGTAAATACGTTTAATGAACGAGTGTCGATCAACATAGAGTACTATAGTCGATCACCTAGAAGTGCTCGTAAGTAATGCGGATGAACTACTTAGTGTTTTGGACTCCTTTTCAAGTAAAAACCGAAAGTTATCGCTCATGGGTCTATCAATTCGGCTCGTAATTCCTAATCTATTCTATACTTTGGGAATTGATGTTATGAATCGTTAAAGTATTATCATTTCATAATACTTCATAACTATTGTTCTCGCTTATGTCGAATTGTTATATAATTCACTTAATGTGGTATTATCGTTATCCTCGATTAAACTTGTCGAATTGTCATGCTCACTTCATGTGAATTATATAATCGCAATTAAGGATGAACGCATCGTGAATGCCAAGAGAGATAAGGGCAAAGCTAAGATGGATGTTTAGCCATTGTGTAATAGATTAGTAAGTTTGTATGTATTATACATTATGAACAATGAACGATGTAATTGGTTTATGAACCTGGGAAGGATTATACTTTGATTGTAATAAGAAGATAGTAATTACATTCATTTTGTTGTATTTCAATGGAATGAATGATTGAATGGATATTAAGACAGTGGAGCACCATATGTCGGGTTCGAAGATATCCGAATTTGGGGGCGCCACAAAGTTGGTATCAAAGCTTTAGGTTATAAAACTTAATGGGGAAAACCTTAGGCTAATAACCTCGTAAGGAAGGTAAAAAGTCCGAGGAATGAAATTCAAGTCCATCAATTAATAAGGTATCGAGATAACTCAAGATCAAAAGAATTAAAAGATGGAAATTAATCTTAAAGATATTAAATGTGATTTATGCTTATACTATTGTGTATTATATACTAATCAACGTGTTATATGTTTGTAGATGTCAACCGATAGCTTGATGTTTAGAAACGTGGATATGATAAGTGAGGATTCATTGAATCAAGTTGAGATAGTACCAATGCCAAACAAGTGAGGTACCGATAGTTATACTAGATGACTCGTACATCGAGGAGTACATCTCCGAGGAGGAATACTCGAGGAGATTATGGGTTTAGCATCATACTTAAACGAGATGCTAGACGTGGAGGAGGAAATGGAGGTGACATTGCTATCACGGTGGTGTTTATCAGAGCCGACACCTCCGGATGCAATGAGAGCATTGATTCGTCTGTGTTGGATAGGAATGTGCATCTCACAAGACCGTGATAGAAACTCGTAATGAGGAGATAACCGCCTTATATGAGGTGAAAGAATCTGCAGAGCAGACTTTGAGTGAAAGTACGACGAGAAAGTGCTTATGATGTATAAAGCACGTGACTATAAGGATGAGGTTCTAGAGCTTCAAAAGAAACCGTTGAAAAAGACCAGAAGATAGCTAGATGTCATACATCCACGAGTGCGCTCATGAGGATTTCAAGCTGAAAATTGCTTGATATTCCATTGATTCCGGACAGACTCGACATACCATAAGTCGAGATATTGTGTCGATCTTGGCAAATCAAAAATATGAGAATGCCGTTCGACAGTGTTAGTAGATCGTTAGATCTTTTGTGTATATGGTAGTGACGTAAAGCCCTCTTTTGTATAATTAAAGGGTAGTCTTTTTGTAAATCCCAATTTTTGTATAAGTCAATCGTGGGATAGTATGTAATAGCTTTTTGGCTAAAGAAGCATGATGTAAATGGTTTTGACTATGAAAGCATATTAATATAATGAAGTTTTATTTAATGTGCTTGTCAGGTACGAGTGGTTGTTGTTGTTTAAGAATGATAACCGAGTAGTTAAATAGATAATAATGAAGCTTTATTTATTTAATCATAATTATGCCGCCAAGAAGGAGACAACGTAACCAAGAGGCCGAGTCTCATAATGAGAATCAGGGAGGGGGGGTCCTAATAACCCTATGCAAGAGTTCGTTAATTTATTAACTACCGCGATTTAACCAAGTGGGGGTGGGATTTCTGTAGCTCCCGGGTAGCAAGAACAACTACCTTTAAGGACTTTAAAAGTGTGGGTCCTCCCGAGTTTCGAGGAACAACGGACCCATTAGAAGCCCGTATATGGGTAAGAGAGATTGAAAAGGCGCTTGTGATAACAAACGAGGTGAGGAGGCAAAAGACTTTTTTACGACTTACATGATGAAGGGGAAGCCAACCATCGGTGGGAGGCTCACCTGTAGTGGGGCTAGAATAGAGGCTATTACATGGGGGAACAGCTTTAAGAAGGTCTTCTTAGAAAACTATTTCCCTACTAGATGCAGGTAGGATGGAAATTAAGTTCCTAGAACTTAAGCCAGGGGGATATGATAGTTCCTCAAAGATGCCGCCAAGTTTAATGAATCATGAGATTTTCCACACACTGTGTGGATACAGAGGAGAGGAAGGCACGCAGTTTGAAAGCAGGCTTAAAACCCCGGCTCTATAGTAGGATATCGGCTTTTTTTCAGAGTGCTTCCTATGGGACCATTTTGAGAAGGCGATAATAGTCAAGGTGGTGGTGAGGCATTGTCTCAAAGATCACAAAGAGCGTAAAGATTAAGAGTAAGTTGAGGGAGGTAGAAGGCTAAAGTTGCTGGAAGCGGTAACTGCCAAAGAGGAAGAGTTTTAACTCGGGAATGGGGTAAAGCAGGAGATCCCAAACAAAGGATGGAAGCATGTAAGACATGCGAAAGACTCACATGGGAGTCTGCTTAAAGGGGAAAGCAATACAACTGTAAGGGGTGAGGGGCATTTGTCACCCAACTATCCCTAACCCTAAGAAGAACTGGGGGTGTTTTGTCGTGGGTCAATGGACCACATGGCAAGAAATTACCCAAGAAGGGATTAGAGGGAATAAGGGTTCGGTAGTGGTAAATTAGCCATATCGACCAAGACCATCAGGCAAGGGTAACCTCTCACCAGACGACGCTTAATATGATTTCCAAGATGCGACGATCAACGATGATGTAGTAGTAGTATCATTCCGGCCAATAAGATAAATGCTTATGTGCTATTCGACTCTTTAAAAGCTACTTGTTCTTTTATAAGATGTGAATTTGCTAAGCGATTAGGTTTAATCCCGAGAAGTTAGCAATACCTTTAGACGTTAAGGTAAAAACGATGAGATAATCCCCATTGAACATATTCATAAGGATTGTTGCGTAGAAATTAGAGGGAATAAGTTATCATAGATTTGGTACCGATAAGGTTAAAAGAATTCGATGTAATTTTTGGTATGGATTGGTTGGTTAACCATAAGGTGATAATAGATTGCCATAGAAAAGTGTAAACCTTCGCTTTCTAAGAAAACCAAGGTAGTGTTCTTCAGAGTAAATCACCGAGACGTTCTTTTGTTGTTCGTCGATGACACAAGCTAGAAGATGTCGAGAAAAGGGTGTGTAGGTTATCTCGTGCTATGTTGTGGATACCCAAAGAGTGGGGAACATCCTCGACCAGATACCTATAGTGCAGAGTTCACGGATGTATTTCCGAGGAGTTACCGTATTCCACCGGATGTGGAAGTCGAGTTTGTAATTGATCCGTTATCGAACGACACTAATTAAGCTTTAAGGGCACCATATCGAATGGTGCCGCTTGAGATGAAGGAGTTAATGGTTCAATTGCAAGAACTATTAGATAGAAAGTACATTCAACCGAAAGTGTGTCTCCTCGGGGAGCACCAAAGTGTTGTTTGTCAAGAAGAAGGATGGGTCGTTAAGACTTTGTATCGACTATCGAGAGTCGAACAAGTTGATAATTAAGAATAAATACCCGCTGCTTCGTGATCGATGATCTATTTGATCACTTGAAAGGGGCAAAGTATTTTCTAAGATAGACGGCGCACCGGGTATCATCGCTAAAGGTGAGGAAGGAGGATGTACCTAAGACGGCGCTCTCGTAACTCGTTATGGTCATTACGAAGCTCGTAATGTCGTTTGGGTCGACTAATGCGCCAACCGCATTTATGGATATGATGAATAAAGTGTTCAAACAATATTTGGACAAGTTTGTCATAGTGTTCATTGATGATATTCTAGTCTATTCAAAGACGCCATAAGATCATGCAGAATATTTAAGAATAGTGTTGGAAACACTAAGGAAGGAGAAGTTGTATGTAAATTCATTAAGTGTGAATTTTGGCTTCGAGCAAGTGCGATTTTTGTGGCATGTTATGTTATCGATAAGGATGGCATTTTCAGAGATCCAAAGCAAAAGTAGAAGCAGCTTAATGAATGGGAGCAACCAAAACGCCAATCGAGGTTCGGAGTTTTTTCGGGGTTACGGATACTATAGAAGGTTCATTTCGGACTTTTCTAAAATAGCTACTCCATTGACAAACCGACAAGAAAGTTTGAAGTGATGTGTGGACCGAAAAATGTGAAAACAGTTTTGTGGAGTCAAAAAGAGATTAAGTGAGGCACATGTATTGTCCTTACCCGACGATACAGGAATTTTGTAGTGTATAGCGATGCTTCAGATAAAGGATCGGGTTGCGTGTTCACGCATGCAGCATGGCAAAGTCATCACAGATGCATCACATCAATCAAGGATTATGAGAAGGTCTATCCTACTCATGATTTGGAATTGGCAAATGTAGTTTTTGCCTTTAAAGATATGGAGGCATTATCTATATGGTGAGAAGTGTGAGATATACATGGACCACAAAAGTCCAAATATATCTTTACACGTAAGGAGTTGAATATGAGAGAGAGAAGGTGGTTAGAGCTAATAAAAGATTATGATCGTGATATTTTATATCATCCGGAAAGCAAATGTAGTAGCCGATGCGCCAAGTAGAAGGGTAGAGAGAAATCTATCAATGTTAACAACTCGTAATGAGTTGATAACAAATGATGGCAAGAATGGAATTAGAAGTTAAGTTACCGGAGGAGGAGGCGGTGGAAATGTTATTTTCCATGGAAACCCAACCCACCATAGTGGAGCGGGTTAGGGGGAGTACAATCGAGCAACGAGGAATGCAAGTAAATGAAGAAGAGGGTAGAAGATGAAGAGAAGACTAGGTATAACCTCGATAAGGAGGGATTACTTCATTTTGAAGGAAGAATTTGGGTTCCAAATGATCCCGAATTAAAGGAGGAAATAATGATAGAGGCTCATAGTTCGAGGTACTCGATACATCCCAGTAGTACGAAGATGTATCAAGACCTTCGTCAGAACTTTTGGTGGCCGAACATGAAGAGGGAGATAGCAGAATATGTTAGTAGGTGCTTAACTTGGCAAAAAGTTAAGGTTGAACACCAACGACCTAGTGGGTTGTTGCAACCGTTAGAAATTCCAAAGTGGAAGTGGGAGCACATCACAATGAACTTTGTGGTGGGACTTCCGATAACCAGAAAAGGATACGATGTTATTTGGGTGATAGTGGATCGATTGACAAAATCGGTTCATTTTCTACCAATAGGGATCAAGTATAACTTGGATCAGTTAGCTAAGGCTGTATGTCAAGGAAATTATTTCCGCATATGGAGTAACTGTTTCGATGTGTCGATCGTGATCCACGATTCACATCGAACTTTTGGAGGAGTTTGCAAGAGCAAATGGGAACGCAGTTAAGATTGAGTATTTGGCAGATCATCCTCGTACGGATGGTCGAGTGAAAGGATAATTCAAACGCTAGAAGATATGTTAAGATCTTGCGTTATGGATTTCAAAGGAGTTGGGATTTAATATCTACCGTTCAGTGGAATTTTCATACAACAATAGTTTTCACGCTAGTATAGGCATGCCGCCTTTACGTAAGCATCAGTATGGAAGGAAGTGTCGAACTCCATTGTGTTGGGATGAGGTGGGTGAACGCGGATGTTGGGACCGAGATGGTACATCAGACTATGGATATGGTGAAATTAATACGTACTCGATTAGTTGATGCTCAAGATAGGCAAAAGAAGTATGCAGATCCTCATAGAGAAAAGAGAGAATTCGATGTAGGATCATTTGTTTTTCTAAAAGTGTCGCCTTGGAAAGGGAAGATACGTTTTGGAAAGAAGGGAAAATTAAGTCCAAGGTTTGTAGGACCTTTTGAGATTTTAAGAAGGGTAGGAGAGGTAGCTTATGAAGTAGCTTTACCTCCAAAGATGGAACGCATTCATAATGTGTTTCATGTGTCAGTGTTGCGTCCTTATAAATTGGACTATAAACACGTAATAGAGTATGAATCTATTCAAATAGAGAAAGACTTGTCCTATGAGGAACTTCCAGTTCAAATTATTGATAGGAAGGAACAAGTTTTAAGAAATAAGGTAATACCTTCAGTGAAGGTGTTATGGAGAAACCACAATGCTGAAGAAGCAACGTGGGAGCTCGAGAGTAAAATGAAGGAAGATTTTCCTCATTTGTTTATGTAATTATAAGCTAAGATTCTGAGGACAGAATCCTTATAAGGGGGAGAGAATGTAACGCCCGAGAAAATCGGATTTTTATGACAATTAAATTTTTATTTGATTATGTGAATTAAATGAATTTAATTGATTATTTTGTGAGTAAGCTATGTGAAGGTCGTTTCTATGACCTAGAATGTGCTAACGTGTTAGTATTCGCTACGTGCGTTAGAATTATTTGTTTGGAATTTCCAAGACAAAAAATAATTGTTTTTCGAGAAATTTTCATAAAAACACTATTCATCTATTTTCGTTTAGGGAATTATTTTGAAATTTCGAGAAACGCGTAATGATAGAATATCGAAATAAGATGAAATATCTGATAATATTTCATTTATGGCAAACGTAGTTTTTCACCGCATGGACTTAAAACCTAAGGGGTTGAGTATATTGATTTTCGAGAAGGAAATAATATGCGTAGAAAGAAATCGTTAGGGTTAATGCGAAAGTGTTATACATTTATGGTGCTATTTAGTATCTATGTATAATACGATGAATAAATACGAAGTACAATACGATTATTGTACGAGTAGTATACGGAGAGAATACGTGAATTGTACGTATAGGATACGATTTGAATTATAGAATTAAGTTAAGACTTAATGACTAATTCAATTGTGTTGGATTATGATTAGCCCAATCAATTGAATGACCAAGCCCAAGGGGTTAGTGGGGTAAGCCCAAGTTAAGGCCCATTATTAATTTAATTAAGCCCAATTCATTAAAACCGAACGTGGATCGAACCTATGGGTCACCGAATGGGTAAAACCCATGGGGAAACCCATGGATGACCCATGACATGAGGGGCCAACCACTTGGTGTGCAAGCCAAGTTTGAGGCTTGGTCACCAAGTATTTTACTTGGTGACCACATATGAATAGTAAGGAGGTTGGGTGTGTTAAGTCTATTATGCCCTCCATTCTAGTTTTCTATAAATAGAAATCTAGGTTGATTCATTTGGGAGTTTTACAAATTTCCAACTTAGATTATTGAGAGAGAAAGAGAGCTAGACTTGCAAAATATACACTATGGAAGCTTGATCTTAGAGTTTTTCCAAGAAAGAACACCAAGAGTTCTTAAGGTATAATTCTTACCTTTCATCTCCATCTCTTTTGCATTTTCATTTATCTTAGAGAATCATAAAATGGGTGGTATATGTCTTGTATGAGGGATTAAAGATGACTTACCATAGATTCAATCTCTACAAGTCATGATATTATAAGAAACATAAGGTTTGATATAGTTTCAAACCATGAAAATATTGTTGTTGAGATCGATTGTTCATAAACGATTGAACTCCATCAATATGTTAATATATGCATCTTGAATGGTTAGGGTGTAGATATGAAATCCATGGAGTATTCCATTTGATTTGGCTTAGAGAACGTTCATAACAAAGTTATGGAGAATTTCGCGGAAATAGACGTTAAACGTCAAAAACTTTGAATTCCAGATTAGAGGTCAAAAGTTGCCGTAAGACTTGGAAATGATGTTTTTCAATGTCAACACGTGAGATTGGGTGATTAAGAGTTGTGGGTTCAAGAATCGTCGGATTCCGACTTAAAATGAAGAAAACAAGCATTGAACGCTCATTAACGTTTACGAACGTCTAGAAAATGAACTCAATAGTGAATTTTGAGTTATCGAATTTGAAAGTGTCGAATTCTTATATGAACGTGTAGATTATGTTATTTGTGACGTATAGGCTTTTGAACAAACCAAATCAGGCTTATAACGAAGAAGTTATGGTATCGGGAATTTCATAAAATTTTCAAAAATTGTTGAAATCAGAATCGAGGTCCAGCCTTCGCTACGCCGCATATATGTAAAAATTGTCGTGCCAGCAATACAAGAAGATGTTCTTGGCTCATCGCTAAATGCGCCGCAGCACCACTCGGTAGTAGTACTAAGTCTCGCGCCACAACACCGAGACCGGAGTTAGTTATCGTTAATCGGCACCTCGGCAGCCGATAGCCTAGTATTAGGATGGTTTGCAACAGTCATGAAGTTCAAGGTTCTTGGTAGTGACTTAGGTTTTGAACTTTAATTGTTCATGGACCTATAGGGGTAATGTTTGTACACTTCATAAGTGTATTAAAGTTATTCCTATGCTACCTATACTAAGGTATATGGTATTGAATTTAGGAGTTGAATGCATGTGAGTAGGTTATGATTGATGAACAAAGTTGGTACTTTATCAACAATGTTCGAGTCCGGTTAATAACGTCGGTTGGTTAATGAGCCGTGACGAAGGGTAATGAGTCGAGTTGACTTTATTATTAATATTAAGTTAACTAAGACATAGAAGAGAAAGAAGTTGGTAAAACAATGTGAACATTTGTTTGTTAGCTAATTACAGTGTGCTATGTGAATATATCATGTAGATTCTGTAAAGGTTGTGGTCAGTCGATTAAGTTATTTGAAGACGCTGAAAGGCAAGTTTTCTTAACGCTTGTCTAACTTCCAAGTTAGCCAAGTTTTATGTGATTCGTTGAACTGAATTGCACGACTGATTTTAAAGAAAGGGTCGATGCCAGATTTTAACTCGGCTAGACTATTCGTAATATATAGATTGATTGATATTCATATCTTTCTATATAGAAATGTTAACGCTATCCTATGCCAAGTAATTGGTACGGACGTGAAGGTAAGGTTTCTTCATTAACAAACAAAAGTATTTTTCATCGATTATTCGATGGGCACGCGAAGTTTGTCAAAAATATTAAACGTAAATACGTTTAATGAACGAGTGTCGATCAACATAGAGTACTATAGGTCGATCACCTAGAAGTGCTCGTAAGTAATGCGGATGAACTACTTTAGTGTTGTGGGACTCCTTTTCAAGTATGAAAACCCGAAAGTTATCGCTCATGGTCTATCGAATCGGTTCGTAATTCCTAATCTATTCTATACTTTGGGAATTGATGTTATGAATTATTAAAGTATTATCATTTCATAATACTTCATAACTATTGTTCGCTTATGTTTGAATTGTTATATAATTCACGAATGTGGTATTATCCGTTATCCTTGATTAAACTTGTTGTTTTCATCATGCTCACTTGCGTGAATTATATAACCGCAGCTTAGGATGAAACGATTATGAATGCCAAGAGAGATAAGGGCAAAGCTAAGATGGATGCTTAGCCATCAGGTAATTGATTAGTAAGTTTGTATGTATTATATATTATGAACAATGAACGATGTAATTGGTTTATGAACCAGGAAGGATTATACTTTGGAAGGATTATACTTTGATTGTAATAAGCACCATATATCGGGTTGGAAGAAGATAGTAATTACATATCATTTTGCTAGTTAGAATAAGAATCCCATTTCAAATGGAATGATTGTATGGACTATATATAAATATCCATGTTCCTTGATCTCCAATTCTTCAAAATAATTCTAACTATTCCTATTACAAAATTATTAAAAATAAATAGAAACCTTGATCAGCAATCAAGGGGAAGTACATAGGAGGATGATAGAATTTACATTAAGAAAAATTAGAGAAGACAAGGTACACAGACCCTATTTAATAAAACTCATGCATTCATGCATCCAACTAAAATAAAATCCAATCACATTGGTCAATAGTCCATAATCAATCCCATTTATTATCATACACATCACCATATGCATCAATAAATAACATTCATCTCATGAATATTAAACATTTAAAAATATATATATATATATATATATATATATATATATATTGATATCATTTAATGGGCAAATTTAGTTAGTATAAAATCTAATTTTGAATAAAAATAAACTCCTTTATTTTAATCCAAATTTAAATCAAAATAAACCTCTTTTATTTTAATTTATCCAATTTTGAATAAAATAAACTATTTATTTTAATCAAAATTTTTAATCTAAATAACTCATTTATTTTAATAAATTATGGAATCCAATTCCAAGAAAAAAACTCCTTTATTAAAGGAAACATGAATTCACTTTCCTATTCACAAATAAATTTCTTTATTTTGAATAATATGAAATCTTATTCCATATCTAAATAAACTCCTTTATTTAACAAAATATGGATTTCTTTTTCCTATTCATAAATAAACTCCTTTATTTTGAATAATATGAAATCTTATTTCATATCTAAATAAACTCCTTTATTTAAGGAAACATGTAATCCAAATTCAACACCAATTAGTTATCATAGAATCCAATTCCAACTCTAATTAGTTAGCATGAAATCCAATTTTAAAATTAAAATAAACTTTTTTTATTTTAATTTAAAATAATTCAAAATATATATATATTATATATATATATATAATATTATACTAAGCAAGTGAATCCTTGATTTGCGTGATATATTAATATTATATTTTATGCGGTTGTATGTCACCAAGTTAACATAAAACATATGATTCACCATGTTATACATATTATATATATATATAATAACCAAATAAGTGAATCATGGAAATCCAAGAATCTCGCTTGTTAATAACATATATATATATATATATATATATATATATATATATATATACAAAGTAATCCATGGTTCCTATAAAGTGATTCAAACTTGAATCCAGAATCTCATGTCCCCTTTTGATAATGAAATCAATGCTTAAAGTGAAAAAAAAATGGATCAGTCATAAATTTCGCGAATGACGAAAAGCGAAAAAACAAAAATAAATAAAAATCCAGATTACCGATTTTAAAGACAGTTTTCATTTTTTTTTTCTTCTTTTATAAAATAAATTTTATACAACAAATTATGCCCAATTAAATTATTCTAAACACATATCAATATACATATCAAATTTAAACAATTAATAATTCTCATAAAGGTTTGGCTCTGATGCAACTGTTAGGTTTGTAATATTCATGAACGCAATCAAATTGAAAAAATAAGCAAAAACGTGAAAAATCAAAGTTTTTAAAATTTTACAAATCATATACCCAGATCATCCTTTATGCAAAATTATTAATTAAACGAAAATATGAAGAACAAGAATCATACCATTGAAGATTCGAGCTTCCTCATGTACAAGTTCACTTCCAATCTTTTTCGCGTTCAACTTGAATCCACCGGGTTTGGTTCCTTCATTTGATCAACGTTAGCCACCAAAGTGTTTGGCCTCTAGAGGTGATCCACCAAGGAAGAAGAAATATTCAAGAAGAAGGGTGGCTGGCTAAACCCTAGTTTTCTATCTCTATAGAAAAAGAACATACTCTTCAACAATTGGAATCACGTATTCTATGAAAACGTCAACCCCCTCACCCATAATAAGACTCCTCTTATTTATAGATATAGGCAACCCTCCTTAACAATTAAGGAATTGGATTTTATTTTAATTAATTAACTCGTTTAATTAATTAGGCTCCTAATCTTATTAGGAATAATTTAATTAATTTTCAAACTCCTTTAAGAATTAAATAATAATAATAGTAATAAAAATAATAAGACTCCTCTTTTTAATTTATATTTAATATTTTCAAAATATTAAATAATAAATATTAAGCTATTTAATTTATTCTATCACCATAGATTAAATTAAATATACTTAACATATTATTACGATTATGCCATTATCTTCTTAAATAATTATTCTTCCTTTTATGGTGTGACCCTTTAGGTTCTCCATATTAAATCGGTTGTGAATAAATCAATTAGAACAATTCAAATCTTATTTAAATAAATTAAATTAAATTATTAATTTATCTAAATAAATAATATTTATTCTACAATAGGGATAAACCTTCCTAGCGATTAACGACTTTTCAGATAATATAGATTTCAACATTAATCATAAAAAAACCTTTGAGTAAATAGTTACCGTACAATTCAAGCCTTCCACCATACAATGTCCCAATTAAATATAAGACATGGAATTACTGTCAAGTCTTATTTTATTTAATTATATGTATTTCGATCCTTAAATGCACAACTCCAAATAATGCAAATTAGAAACTCCTTTCTAATTTTATTCTGCCTTGTCTAAGGACTACTGGGTTGTCATTTATCAGATCACATAGGACATTTCTCTTCTTTTACTAGAAGTGGTAGATTCTTTATTGATCATACATTATCTCCATGTATAACTTATTATACCCAAGCATACCCTTTGATATACCCTAAGGGTCTTAAGGAATAAGTCAAAGTATAACTCATCATACACAAGATACTATGATGATCTCAAGTCCAAGGATCACTTGTACTACTATCACTATAGGAATTCCTATTGACAGGCAAGTAAAACTCCATTAGGTATTCCTTAGCGAGCCACGTTCAGTGAACTTATTCTCTAATAAGCACCTACATACTTGCTTTAGTGTCTTCACACAAATGATTATGAGATCAATCATCCTCATCTAATGAGGAAGCCACGTATGTACCAATCTATCCGGATTCACTAATCCCCAATTTAGTAATCCAATTATTGGGAACTATTTTAGTTTTAAGCTTTCTAAGAATTTAGATCTCATTAGAATGGTCATCATCATTATTCTAAAAGCATTGCTTAAAACTATGAGTTTATTACATATTATAAAACAGCATCATGTAGATTATTAAAAGCCTTTAATAAATTAATACTTTTTATTAATAAATGAATAAGATTGTTACAAAGTATATGCTTTATCATCAAACATGATTGGCTTGTGTGCATACTACTTTCATTATCAACCTCTAAACCTTTAGCAGAGACCTTGTGCCCCAGAATTATCCCTTCTTCAACCATAAAGTGGCACTTCTCCCAGTTGAGCACCAAATTAGTTTCCACACATCTCTTTAAGACCATGACCAAATTCTTTAGACACTTATCAAAAGTGTTTCCATAGACAAAAAAGTTTTCCATGAAAATTTCTACGTTTTTCTCCACCATGTTCGAGAAAATAGCCAGCAAGCATCTTTGGAATGTAGCTGGTGCATTACATAACCCAAAGGACATCCTTCTAAATGCAAAGGTGTCGTATGGGCATGTAAAGGTGGTCTTCTCTTGATCCTCGGAAGCTGTGACAATTTGGTTGTATCCCGAGTATCCGTCCAGTAGGTAATAGTATTCATGTCCAGCCAATCGGTTCAACATTTGATCAATGAAGGGTAGAAGTAAGTGATCCTTCCAGGTTGCCTTATTTAGCTTTCTGTAGTCCATGTACACCCTCCATCCGTTCACTATCCTCGTCGAAGTCAGCTCATTATCTTCATTCTTAACCACTGTCATTCCACCCCTTTTTCAAAGACATCATCCGTATTGGGTGACGACCCATGACTTTATCTGAAATTGGGTAAATAATTCCCGCATCCAACCACTTCAGTATTTCTTTCTTTACCACTTCTTTCATGATTGGATTTAACCTTCTCTGCTGCTCCACTATTGGCTTCGCATCCTCTTCCATGAGAATATTGTGCATGCAAAAGGAGGGGCTGATCCCCTTTATATCGACAATGGTCAAGCCTATTACAGACTTATATTCTCTCAAAATCCTCAGCAATTTAATTTCCTACAATTCGTTAAGTGCAGATATAATAATAACAGCTAAAGTATTTGAATCACCCAAATAAGCATACCTGAGGTGTTTAGGAAGTGGTTTGAGCTCAAGAGTGGGTGTCTCCTCAAGTGAAGGTTTCATCCAAGCTGAAGCTTTTTCCTCCGTGTGTAATGGATCGAATGGAACTTTAAATCTACTAACTCAAGGCAAAGCATCCAGCATCTATAAATAATCCACAAACACTGGATCATCCAAATCCTCATCCCCCAGTACTGTAGTTTCCAATGGATCACTGACCAAACTTTCTACCATATCATCATTAACAATCCAGTCGATGACATTCACCTAGAAACACTCCTCTTCATTCGTGGGGAACTTCATGGCTTTAAATACATTGAAAGTGACTTCTTGATCTTGAACCCTCATGGTTAATTCTCCTTTTTGAACAACAATGAGAGTCCTACCTGTAGCCAAAAATGGTCTCCCTAAGATGATTGGGATGTTCTTGTCTTCCTCATAATCCAAAATTATGAAATCAGCTGGAAATATGAATTTGTCCACCTTAACCAAAATATCTTCCACAATTCCTCTAGGATACGTTACTGATCTATCTGCTAACTGCAATGATATGTTCCTAGGCTTTGGAGCAGGTAAACCCAATTCGGTATAAACGGATAATGGCATGAGGTTTACACTTGCCCCCAAGTCACACAAACACTTTTTGAAGGCCATATTACCGATTGTGCAAGGTATAGTAAAACTCCCCAGATCCTTCAACTTTTGAGGTAACTTTTGCTATAAAATTGTGTTACATTGCTTAGTCAAAGCCACACTTTCGAAATCTTCTAACTTTTTCTTCCTTGATAGAAAACCCTTCATGAATTTGGCATAACTCGACATTTACTCTAGGGCTTCTGCGAATGGAATATTTATTTGAAGTTTCTTAAAAACTTCCAAAAATTTGGCGAATTGCTTGTCTAAATTCTATTTTTGGACCCTCTGCTGAAACAACGGTGGAGGATACAAAACTGGCTTAACATCTGACTTGGTCTGTTCATCTTGCTTTTCCTCACCCTGTTTCTCTTCAACCACTTTGTTTTCATTCTCCTTGACATCTTTTTTTACCAAAATTTCTTGCAATTCTCCCATTAAGATGCTTTCCACTTCTCAAAGTGATTGCTTGACACTGCTCTTGATTTCCCTTTGGATTCTTTTTTGTGTCACTCGATAAAGTCCCTTGTGGTCTATTATTCAATGCTAAGGCCAACTGTCCCATCAGATTTTCTAAGTTTTTGATGGCCACTGCCTGTGATATCATTACCACCTCGTTTCCCGATATGTATTTCAACAAAAGCTCTTCTAAGTTTATTTTCTTCTCTTGATGTGGAGCTACTTGTTAATGCTGATTTTGAAACCCAAGGGGAAAAGAAGGTCGTGGAGCCTGCTTATTTTTATTGTTGCTCTATAAAAAGTTGGGATGGTTCCTATTCCACGGGTTGTAGGCATTTTGATACATGTTTTGTGGAATCCTATTGTATCTGCCAGCAAACTGAACCGATGTTAGGTTGATGGCACATTGTTCTGTAGGATGTTCTCCTGCACATAACTCGCAAACATATGCCACCTGATGTGGTTGTGCTCCTGTCAGAGCATCCATTTCTTTGATAAGGCTGAAATATGTGCCGCCAACGCTGTTACTCCGTCTACCTCTAATACCCCAGCTACCTTAGGTTGTGTCATCCTCGTTGTAGGCCACTGGTAGTTATTAGCTGCCATTATTTTAATCAACTCATAAGCCTCCTCATAACTCTTGGTCATAAATGCTCCACCCGAAGCTGTATATATGCTTGTCCTGAGATTCCAATTCAACCCGTTGTGAACGTATTCATCTGCAGCCATTTAGGTAGTCCATGATGAGGGCACTTTCTGAGTAGTTCCTTGTACCGTTCCCATGCCTCATATAAAGACTCCCCATGATGCTGCTCAAACATGGTGATCTCGTTTCTCATCTTTGCAGTTTTGGCTGGTGGAAAGAATTTAGCCAAGAACTTTTGAGCAAGGTCATCCCAAGTAGTTATCGATCCCGGTGGTAGAGAATGTAACCAACTCTTCGCCTTATCCCGCAGTGTGAACGGAAACAAGTGAAGTCTGACTGTGTTATCCGACACCCCATTGTATCTGAATGTGTCACTTATCTCCAAAAAGCTGACCAAATGTTTATACGGATCGTCGTTGGCTAGTCCCTCAAACTGAACTGAGTTCTGAATCATCTGAATAGTCCCAAACTTAATCTCAAAAGTATTTGCAGCAATCGTCGGCCTGGTGATACTCGATTGAAGCTCAGTCACCTTAGGAGTAACAAAATCCCTTAGCGCTTTTTGATCTTCTGTAGACATTATTTCTTCTTTCTCAAAGTTCTCAAAGTTTACCCTTGTGTCTTTAATCCACTTACTTAGCCTTTGAAACTGTTTCACAATATCATCCTCAAAAGGAAGCAAGTCTGGGTTTTTAGACCGAGTTTGCATAAACTAACTCCAAGAACCTAAAACAAGAAAGAACAAAACAAAAAATGTTTATGTAAAACTAGACTAATTAAAATAATATTGAAAAATATTAAAATCTATACTAATTCCCCAGCAACGGCGCCAAAAACTTGTTGGGTCGTATCTAATTATGCACAATCACGCAAGTGCACGTGGTCAACAAGTAACACAGTGATAAGTCGAGTATCGTTCCCACAGAGATTAAGTATAAAATTAATTCTAACAATTACCAGCTTTATATTAATCCAAATTTTATTAAACTATCCAATTCAATGATTATAAATATTAAAAATTAAAAATATTAAAAATATAAAGCAATCAACAAACTTAAAGACTAAAATTTCAAGCAAATAATGGAGAATTATGCTTACAACTTCATTTTAAGTATCACTCGGATTATTACACCTTATTTCAGTCCAATTCACTAACCCGGTTTATTAATCAAGAACACTCCAGTAGAACTAGCCATCTCTCGATGCACTAATACCATATTTACTTAAATCCATAAATTAGATAGAATTAAGCTAAACACCTTAATCAACTAATTCACTATATCTCTATGTGAATTAGAATCAAATAAGGCTTAAGTTCAAGTTCTCTATCCGATTACATGCAATGCTAGGCATATCTCTACCCTAACATTCATCAAGATTCCATTCAAACGCAGAATTCAAGAACACATGCTATAGTGACTAAATCTAAATTCATATATCATCTCGCGAATACATACAAATCCGCATAGAATTGGTGATCAAGCAATTCATAAACTAAAGCACAAATCACAATAGATAAACTAAATGATAGATTATTAAACTAAAATTAAAGGCCACATAATCATCGTTCAACCATAAAGATCCGTCATAAGCCTAATAAGTTAATTAGTTCATCACAAATGAAATAAAAACTGAAATCATCAAAGTAATCATCATCCCAATTATAATAATTGAATTAAAGAAGTAGAATAAATACAAAACCACCCTTCTCAACTCCAACTTGTAATTTTTGTGATTCGAACCTTCAATCCTTCCTCAAATGCTTTTTCTCAAAATTAGGGCTTCAATTGTCAATTGATTGTATGTTTTTAATCTCCCCATGTTGTCTCTTGTTATCCCCAGCATAAGACACGTAATTGGACCATAAACTGATGCCAAATACAGTTCCAAACCATGTCAACTTCCTTCCTTCACATCACTGCAGCACTACAATTGAAACAAGAGTCTTGGTCTTTTCATTACCCCTTGGGATTTTTTTCTCTAAAGGCCTGCCTGCAGACTGGGGCCTTATATATTTTACTGAGTACCCCATACAGCGAGGTTTTTGCTTATGTAGTGCCTACCAAAGTGGGGTCATTCTAAGTGAAATACGTTTTTTGCTCCTTTTATGCCCAATTTCACCACGAAACCACCTTTTAAGCCACACACGCTATGCCACCATACCGAAACATAAAACAACAATAAACAAGTAAAACAAATCACAAAAATAAAGAATTAGCACGGTTTAAGTTTGAATTAGAGGTTGATTCGTAGGTATAAAATCCACTCATCAGATCATAAAAAAAAATGTGTAGATCAAAAATGAAGGAAATCTAAAGTACAGAAAAATTTATGATTTATAAACTAGAAAAATTACTTTTCTTTTCTTTTGATTTCCAAACAAATCAACACCCAAAATGGGTAGACCTAAACATAAAACACTCATCAACAAGTAAATACAAATTTTTTGAGTTTAGAAACATAGATTCTTATTTCATCAAAAAATCATCAAACATAAGATTAAACACCATCAAGGCTAAGAAAATTAGGATTTTCTACATTTTGAAAAACCTAGTTTCCATTGCATACTTTAGATCTAATTTTTAATACACAAGATGGATAGATCAACATATAACACACTCTAGATCATGTAGATCTAGATTTTTGAAGTTTGAAATCATTAATCCAAGTTTTTGATTTAAACAACTAAGAATAATAAAAAATAAATAAATAAAAGGGGTTTATACCTTTAATTTGTGGTCACCCTTCCTTATTCTTCCAAACTGAAAGATGATTTTGGGTAGAAAGAAGATCAAAGCCTCTTCCCCTTGCTCCCTTACTCCAACCGTCCCTCTCCTCTCTCTCTTATCTCTCTCTAGTTTCTTTTGCTAACTTAGGAAATAATAGATAAGAGAGAAAGGAAATGGGTTTTTTTGTTTGTAAAAATATAGAGATATATTATGTATATCTAATAAACATTTCACCCAATATCCCTCTTGCTTTCTCTTCCTTAATCACTTTTAGTGTTGCTTGTACACTTAAATAAAAGTGTTGCTTGAACAAAACAATGACACATAAAGATGGTTGGTGAGAGTTAGTAATGACTTAGAAAATAAGGAACCTAGCAATGATTAAATCACATGGTCCCTCCTTTTTCTCCCTTGTTGGTCACACCTCTCTCCAATAATTGACCAATTTTTGCATCCTTTTATTTGATAAATTTACTTAATCAAATGACTAAAAAGTCCCTTAACAAATGGGCTAAAGATTTGGGCTCCAAATTAATTCTTTTTGGCTTCCTAAATAATTCATTGGGCCATGTAAATTAACTTAGTCCAATACTTTTAATTTTATTCTACCCTAATCATTTAATTAGTATTTTCATTCACTCAATTGTAATTTAAATCCTTACTCATGTACACTTAATTTCTTAACCCAATTAGACTTGTTATAATTAGGTTATAAAATTAATTAATTAAGATGTATAAAATAAATCCCTTAGAATTAGTATATATTTTAAATACTATTATCCTCCCACACCATAACCCTTAAGTTATTCAATTTTTTTATTCCTAATATATAATTAGGTTACCTTAGTTTCTTTTATTTGTTTATATAATAAACAAAAAAAAACATACACATAATATTCATATTCACACAAATTAATTTAGTAGGTGGAGACATGATCCACCAATCTCTTAGATATATTAGGTCACTAGTATATAATAAAATACTAGGTCCACTAAATAAAGATAAACATTTAGGTTATTTAATTCCAATACCTAATTTATAATTAGGTTATGTAACTTTTATTTAATTTTTTCTTTTATAATAATATATATATATATATATATATATACTTAATATATTTATTTATTTAATCACAAACATACATCACATAAGTCAAAAAACATTTATCCTTATCATATTTCTTTATTGAAATTTATTTCCTTCATAAATTTTTCACATTCATAATCTATTTCTTTCTTTTAAAAATTTCAATCATTCTCATAATTTCTTTCATTAATTCACATAAAATTAAAGGTAACATAATACCTTATTCTTAACATACTTCCAAATATAATTTCATTCTAGGTTTTGAATTTTGTAACCCTTATTTCCTCAATTTTATTCAAACAGCAAACCATATAGGTTTTTCTTTAATAATTTTAAATCATTCATCTATTTTCACTCTAGTTTTATTCTTTAATCTTTTAAAATCTTATGAATTTTTGGGTTGTCACATTCTTCCCCCCTTATAAGGATTCCTTCCCTGGAATCACTATTGCACCAAAAGTACATACATTTAACCTCTTCTTCTAAGAATTTCATTCTTGAAATTACAGCCTACTACACCCTACTCCTTTCATTCACCAAAAACTAGGTTTTTATAATAACCTTTATCCAATTATATCAGATTCTACCCGTACGCAACGAGTTCATACTATTTCATACCCATCATCATATACTACCCTAAAGATCACTCTAAAGAGTAAAAATTTTCATATTATGCTGAGGAGTCATATAGACCATGAACTTTTATTTTTAATTTTTGAAAAGGTTTGTACAAAAATTTATCTGCAAACCGTCATGACTTACAAACACGGAGGGTGATCAGCTCATTATGTCCTGTACTGATCAGGTACTACATGTTAGAATGATTTTATGTTCATCATAACCGCCTTTGGCGCAAAAAAATTTCCCAATTTGGGATGTTCACCTCAATCTTATAATAGGATTCCGCACCAAAATAATTTGGTTTGAGATAAATTCTCAAAGAATACTTTGAATTTTCATAAACATTGGTCTAGCTGAATCAAATAGCTTAAACTCATACCAATAATTCAAATTTCAATCTAAACATATCTGTTCAGTTTTAATTGGTAATAATTTACCTTTTAAATTTTTAAAAAAATAATTTTATGACGTAATGATACTGCACTTTATTTATAGCCCGTTTGAGAATTCCGTCATTGTGTGACTTTGTCATATTACATCATTCCATAATGGGCTGACGATCTTTAGATCACATCCAACACTAAGTAATTATGCATTTATAACTCCATCATTTTTTTATCATCTTTGCACCAGGTTAAATGATACACTAATGATATAAAATACATTTTAATATTTCAATCATTTTTGTCTAGCTGAAATAATTAGCATAGACTATTCTTTAAAACAATATAAAACCATTAAAAATCAGTTTTAGGGTTATCATACCTCAACTGGTAACGATGTGTCAATGTCCCGAAGTCCACATATACACTTGTCACCATGTGTTGAGAATAACAATATTCATTTTTTAAAAGGCACATCCGTGAGTATTTAGCTTGATGTCAAAATTTCAAAGTCTAGCATAGCTAGAAGATTTGGAATACATATGCTTCCACCATCAACTTCAATTTCTATAATGATCCATTGCTTAATAATTCTATTTATTAAGTTAGTTCCCAATAGGCACACAATAGATCTAGAAGGGGGGTTGAATAGATCCTTTTTCTTTTTAAATACTTTTCCTGTTTAGTTTGTATTGCTAACGAATCAACATATGACAAACATAAGAATATTTTTAAGCACAACAGAATAAGTAAAAGATCCCCTTCATTGATATATTCATGAACATACGTACATTATTCGTAGAGTTAGTTTAGTTGTAAGAAGTCAGTTCATACATAGCATTTATAACAGTTAGGTACATAAAGTAAATGACAGATTGTAAAAGATACAAGGGATTTTAAGTGGTTTAGAGAATCAAGATCCTAATCCACTCTTCTACTTTAACTAGCACGAATTCCACTAAAAAAGGGAAACACCCTGAATCACTAAGATTCCTTCAAGGCTAGGAGCCTTGGAACTTCAGTTCACTAAGAACTCTTCAAGCCCAACAGGCTTGGAACTCCTCTAGTTCCCTAGGAACTCTTCAAGCCCAGCAGGCTTGGATCTTCATTTAGTCCCTTTGAACAAGGACCCCTCAGGCCCTGGCTACTTGTTGTTGTAGTTGTTGTTGTTGTTGTTGCCTTGCTGCTAAGATGTCTTTAAGCTTGAACATCTTTTGTACTTAGTAGCTTGGCGTGGTCCTCTTTGCATTCTGCATAGAGACTGGACTACTTCTTCTTTAGTGCAGCTGATCTTCATTCTATTCTGCTCATCTTCATCTAATGTCAGTTGTGCATCATCACCATTTAGGTTTGCTAAGTGTTTGAGCTTTTGGTAGATTTTATCTAGCACTTAGCAATCCCTGAACCCTTCTTGAATGATTTGCAGACATGGTTCTGGATTTGTTCTATTTCAACTTTTGATTCATGGTGATTTGTAGAGTGGCTCTCTGGATCTTCTTTGTGCTCTGCCACTTTTCAGAATGCTATCTTCTTGGCCTTCTCAGCTCTCAGCTTAGCTGCCATCTTCAGTGGCATTCTTATCCTTATTGAGTGAAGTTTTTGTCTATTTAGTTCCTTCTTCAAAGCTGTTTCACTTCCACCTTTGTAGTCTCACTGTCATTGAGACTTGTTCTGTTTAGCTCTGGTGAAACTCGTAGAGTCAACAGTATAGCATTCTAACAACTCAACGATCCTTCAACTTAGCTTTTTTTTATCTTTGAAGCTCTGGCTGATATATATACTCCTTCCCAATCTTCTAATTGGAATATAGCCATTGAAAGATACATTTGAATTGCTTCGCAGATCTTGAGTTATTTGGTGTAGACTAATTGATGTGATGTGACAGCCCCTTTTTGACTTTAGTGACACAGCAGTCTGTTACCTCACCTACTGCCTTAGAGTTGTCATCTTTCCATGTCAGGCAGGTAGTCGACTTTATTTCTCCTTTCTGATTTCTCGATCAGAACATCAGGAGTTGTCTTTTCGCATCAATGCTCTCAAATAGAAATGTTCAAATATCAGTCTTCATATTGAACCGTTGCCAATGCTTCAAGCTTCAGATGACCGAACTCTACGATTCTGATGCATATGTCCTGATCGTAGTGTGACTCGTTGAATGTTGCTCATTGACTGGTTGAGACAACACTACGATCCTGAAGAGTGTTCATTGGATCTTCAATGTAGAACACCTCTTTCTTCATTTGTGTAGTATGTTAACACTTCTATTTGTCTTTGACTGATCTTAGGAACTGATAGCTTGACTCCTTGTTCCTGTCTCTTCTGAACAGCAAGACACCTCAGATTTGTGGCATACCCAGCTCGTTTTCTCTTTGTGATCTCCTGTTCACTTATCATCAATGGACTGACCCATGCTTAATCACTTTATCCTTGTTCTTCAGAAGCTGGCCAGTATCTCTATGTAAACTATATCAGTTCCTTCTTTGCTTGGCAAATACTACGATCCTAGTTGACCCCAAGATCATTGTCTTCTGTTCATTTGATAGCTACTGCACTTGCTGACTTTTCTTTAGTCAGTCACTTTTATTGAAGTCTTCTTTTGATCTACTTGTAGAAGACTTCATCTTGAATAGCTTTACAACTTAATCTGGATGCTGATTGGGTTGGTGCTTAGATCTTCTGTTAGCTTGCAAGCCATTCATTGAGTGCTCTCTGGTTTCCTTTAGGTGGAGTGTAACTTTGTAGCTCTGACCAGAGGCTTCATCCTTTGGATATTCTGGGAGTGCTCATTTATTGAGAATCATGTTTACTCTACGATTCTGCCTTGGCATTGTGAGCACTTATGTTGAAGTCTTAGTTTTGTACTCTACGCTTTTGCTTGGGTTCTATAGACACTATGACTCCAAGATCAGATCTTGACACTCAATGATTTCTGCCTTTAAGCTTGTTGTCTTCATCTGATTTGGCTTGACTACGATCTCTGCCTCTTATTTGATTAGTAGACTCTACGACTCCGAGTGTGATCTACGATTCTTGACTTGGCTTTGGCAGATGCTCGGTCGGCTCTTGGACAGGCTATCTCTATGATTCTGAACATGACTTCCTCAACAAACTATGACTTTGATGAAGTTCTTCTCGACACACTACGATCCTTCCTCATCTCTCCTGGCAGTCTACGAACTCTAAGATCTACTATCTTGCAGACTATGATTCCGCCTTGATAGTTCTCGAGCTTTCCTTGACTCTCCTGGCAGACTACTATTTTTGGTGCAGTGCTTGACGATCAGACATACCTATCTATTATATTATAAGATCAACCTAACAAGTTTGATCTTTCTATATTTATAGTCCTTGTACATCATTTCTTCTTAAGGACTTTACAAAGTTGTTTTGCTTATGTAGGATCAACCTAACATATTTGATCAATTATTTCTAAGTCCTTGTACATATATTTCTATTATCTATCAAAGGACTTTTCAACTTTTCTTAATGTAAGCATACTTGCATATTCATTCATTTATATCATAATCAAATCATATAAAAATAGGAATATCATTCACATGCTTATTCCTGACAATCTCCCCCTATTTGATTATGACAAAAACAATTAATGCATATGCATGAATCTTATATACAGTGAGCAGTTATATTTCTAAAATAGATAATCATGAATTTCATTGATGATAATATGAATTTTTATAAACTATGACATTCTACATCTTGGATCCAGAATATACCTAACCAGATAGAGATATACCTTCTATATCTCTTGGCTCAATGTATGTCTCCAGGATGTTTGTTAATTAGCTACTCATCTGCTCATCTTTTTGCTCCTGCTCCCCCTGGGATAGTGACTTCATTTCTTTTTGATCTTCTTGTTCCTGCTCCCCCTCAGGCTCCTTCTCAGATTCATGCTTTCTTTTTTTCTGGCTCCCTCTCAAACTTTTCATTCATGGGATCATCATCCTTTGACTCCCCCTCAGATGATGATTCTGCTACTGTTGTTACTATCTTCTTCTTTGCCATCCTCTTGGCCTTCTTATCTCCTTTTCTTCTGATCTCCTTGCTCTTCCTTGAGTTCCTTTTTCTATGCCTCTTTTTCTCCCCCTTTTTGTCATTAATCACTTGTGAAAGATGCTCCATGTTGGACATAAGTTGCTCCATCAAGAAAGATGAGTTACCAACCTCATTCTTAAGTTCTTGTAGGCTTAGCTCAATTTTTAAGGAGAGATACTGATTTAAATTGTCAATCTTGTTAGAGAGGGATAGGATTTGTTCTTCATTAGCCTTCTGTGCTCATAGAGCTTCTTCCTTCTGATCATACAAAGCCGTCAAATAAATTTTATATCTCTCTTTAATTTTGAGAGATATATAAGATATAGTGGCTTGGAGTCTTTCTTGAGCCGCATTATCTCCTGTTTCTATCAACATCTTTGCCTCTTTTATGATGATAGAT
>CM035155.1:78177034-78279164 GCA_020205615.1 Panax quinquefolius
TTTGATATTATATTTGATTGAATAAATGAATGATTTTATTATGGTTTTATTTACTGCGTTATATAAATGTTAACATAATAAAATTCCTTATAATAGTGATACAAATTATATAGTTTCAAGTATGTGACTTAAACATGAGATTATATAATTATAATTAGTATCATTATTCTTAAAAGTCCCTAGTCGAGTATCATTGTTGATGGGACAACAATGATGCATTGAGACTAGTATGTGGCTTAACTAATGACCAAATCTCATTGGTCATAAATATATGAGATATTAAGTCAATGCATAGGTACATGTTAGAAAACGATGTACTGGACAGACCCGCCATGAGAATTCTATGTGGAGCATTATGTGAAGTATCATTAGCGATTCTCATAGTGACAATGATGTAATGATCCTCTGACCTGAAATCACTATATTACTACATGGGAATTTATGTGCTTTGATATCATCAAAGGTCACCTTTAATAGGGTGGATTTTAAAGGTGATTATTGGGTACATCATGAATCGTGTGAGGAATATGAGTGATCTATATGGAATTTAACCCTCATATGTATTAGGGGTGATAACCATAGGCCTCTTGATTGAGTAAGACTATGAATTGCATGGCCATGCTCAAATAGTGATTTGTTTCATATAGTCTACTCATTGATCAAGAAAAACTCAGATTAAATTATGAAGAGTATGACACATTCCATGACTCGAATTTAATCTTGGATATTAAGGTTAAAAGGATTAAATTACATTGAAATATTGGTCACGAAAAGGTTGCATCGAATCATCGATCTTATTATTACTTGGGTAGCAGTGATGCATTACTAGATGCCGCTCACTATTTATAATTTTATAATATAATTTTAAAATTATTGCCAATGTAATAATAACCTATATGGTAACACACATAGAACGTAATTTAAAAGGGAATTAATTTAAATTAATTAAGTAAGACATAATTAAGATATATATATATATAAATTTGGATTTTAATTATATTAAGTTTTGATTAAGTCCTCCTAACTGCTATATATATGATATATATCAGCCATTTTAGGGATTACATCAAAAATAAAATCCCTAGTCGCTCTTAGAGAGAGACTAGGGAAAACAGTTTCAAAAAAATCCTCATCCTTGGTGGCTAGTACCGTGGATCCTTTTTTTGCAGATCATACAACGATTCACGGGGCGTTCGTGTAGATACTGTAGAGATGTAGTTCGTTTGAATTGCGTTGGAGATTCGACCGCATCGATTCTTCCTTTAATAATCGGTATAATTTCTAACCACTGAATTAATTTGTTTTTTTGCACGGATCCTGTTTTAGGGTTTTGCAATTGTCTTTTAATTGTTTATTTTTGCTGCATTTTATGTGCCGAAACCCTACACATTTATCTTGATATACTGAGGTTAGGCATTGATGTGCATACTTTTTCCTTCACTTCTGACAGCTTGTTGCTCTAGTTGTCCTTTAACCAATTAGTCATAGTCTTGAAGATGTAGGCTCAGAGAATCTTGGCATCTTTAATTCTTTGACAACCTTGAGTCCTCAGAGTTCACATCCAGCTGCTGGTTGGCCAAATATAGATTTGAGAAATTCTTCTTTCTTCTCTAAATTTCTTAGCATATATGGCATTTTCATCTTTCAGTCTGGTGAATGCTTGGCTCTTTGCTGTTGATGCCTCTTGAGCTCCCATATCTAATCTTTAGACTACAAGCTTGACTATGGGCAAGGATTGGTCTTGTTGTTATGGCATTTAAGATCATAGACCAATCTGAGCAGCTTCAGGTGTATACATTTACCTGTACACAATATTTCCAACGTGTGAGCTCATCTGCACTTATAAGTGACTTATTACTAAACTAAGTTTAGAACAATGTTTGTGTCTAGGATCAGACTCAAAGAGATTAGCTTTTGAATATAGCATAAGAACCTGCTCTGATACCAATTGTTAGTTCCCAGTAGGCACATAATAGATCTAGAAGGGGAGTTGAATAGATCCTTTTTCTTTTTAAATACTTTTCCTATTTAGTTTGTATTGCTAACGAATCAACATATGACAAACATAAAAATATTTTCAAGCACAGCGGAATAAGTAAAAGATCCTCTTCATTGATATATTCATAAACATACATATATTATTCGTAGAGTTAGTTCAGTTGTAAGCAGTCAATTCATACATATCATTTATAAAAGTTAGGTACATAAAGTAAATGACAGAATGTAAAAGACACAAGGGATTTTAAGTGGTTCAGAGACTCAAGCTCCTAATCCACTCTTCTGTTTTAACTAGTAAGAATTCCACTAAGGAAGGGCAGCACCCTGAATCATTAAGATTCTTTCAAGGCCAGCAGCCTTGGAACTTCAGTTCACTAAGAACTCTTCAAGCCCAGGAGGATTGGAACTCCTCTAGTTCCCTAGGAACTCTTTAAGCCCAGCAGGCTTGGATCTTTATTTAGTCCCTCCGGACAAGGACCCCTCAAGCCCTGGCTACTTGTTGTTGTAGTTGTTGTTGTTTTTGTTGCCTTACTGCTAAGATGTCTTTAAGCTTGAACATCTTTTATACTTAGCAGATTGGCGTGGTCCTCTTTATATTCTACATAGAGACTGGACTACTTCTACTTTGGTGCAGCTGATCTTTATTATGTTATGCTCATCTTCATCTGATGTCAGCTGTGCACCATCACCATTTAGGTTTGCTAAGTGTTTGAGTTTTTGGTAGACTTCGTCTGGAACTTAGCAATCCCTGAACCCTACTTGAATGATTTGCAGACATGGTTCTATATCTGTTTTGTTTCATCTTTTGGTTCATGGTGATTTGTAGAGTGGCTCTCTGGATCTTCTTTATGCTCTGCCACTTTTCTGAATGTTGTCTTCTTGGCCTTCTCGGCTCTTAGCTTAGCTATCATCTTCAGTGGCATTCTCATCCTTGTTGAGTGAAGCTTTTGTCTGTTTAATTCCTTCTTCAAAGCTACTTCACTTCCACCTTTGTAGTCTCACTGTCATTTAGACTCGTAGAGTCAACAGTATAGCATTCCAACAACTCAACGATCTTTCAACTCAGCTTTTTTTATCTTTGAAGCTTTGGCTGATATATAGTCCTTCCCAATCTTCCCGTTGGAATATATCCATTGAAAGATACATTTGAATTACTTCGCAGATCTCGAGTTATTTGGTGCAGACTGCTTGATGTGATGTGATGTGACCCCTTCTCGACTTTTTTGACGACACGGCGATCTGCTACCTCACCACTCATCGCCTTAGAGTTGTCACCTTTCCATGTCAGGCAGGTAGTCGAATTTATTTCTCCTTTTTGATTTTTCGATCAAAACATTAGGAGTTATCTTTTTGCATCGATGCTCTCAAACAGCAATGTTCAAATATCAGTCTTCAGATTGAACCGTTGCCAATGCTTCAATCTTCAGATGACCGAACTCTACAATTCTGATGCATATGTCCTTATCGTAGTGTGACTCATTGAATGTTACTCATTGACTGGTTAAGACAATACTATGATCTTGAAGAGTGTTTATTGGATCTTCAATATAGAACACCTCTTTCTTCATTTGTGTTGTGCTTCAACACTTCTGTTTGCCTTTGACTGATCTCAAGAACTGATAGATTGACTCCTTGTTCTAGTCTTTTCTGAACAACAAGACACCTCAGATTTGTGGCATGCCCAGCTCGCTTTCTCCTTGTGATCTCCCATTCATTTATCATTAATGGACTTACCCATGCTTAATCACTTTAGCATTGTTCTTCAGAAGCTGGCCAGTATCTCTGCGTAAACTATATCAGTTCCTTCTTTGCTTGGCAAACACTATGATCCTGGTTGACCCCAAGATCGTTTTCTTCTATTCATTTGACAGCTACTGCACTTGCTAACTTTTCCTTAGTAAGTCACTTTTATTGAAGTCTTCTTTTGATCTACTTGTAGAAGACTTCATCTTGAACGGCTTTATAACTCAATCTGGATGCTGATTGGGTTGGTACTTAGATCTTCTCTTAGCTTACAAGCCATTCGTTGAGTGCTCTCTGGTTTCCTTTAAGTGGAGTGTAACTTTGTAGCTCTGACCAGAAGCTTCATCCTTTGGATATTTTGGGAGTGCTCATTTGTTGAGAATCGTGTTTACTCTACAATTCTGCCTTGGCGTTGTGAGCACTTCTGTTGAAGTCTTAGTTCTGCACTCTACGATTGTGCTTGGGTTCTGCAGACACTACGACTTCGAGATCAGATCTTGACACTCTATGATTTCTTCCTTTAAGCTTTTTGTCTTCATCTGATCTGGCTCAACTACGATCTCTGCCTCTTATTTGATCAGTAGACTCTACGACTCCGAGTGTGGTCTACGATTCTTGACTTGGCTTTGGTAGATGCTCGGTCGGCTCTTGGACAGGCTGTCTCTATGATTCTAAACATGACTTCCTCAACAGACTACGACTTTGAGGAAGTTCTTCTCGACACACTACGATCTTTCCTCGTCTCTACTGGCAGTCTACGAACTCCGAGATCTACTATCTTGCAAACTATGATTCCGCCTTGATAGTTCTCGAGCTTTCCTTGACTCTCCTGACAGACTACGATTTCTGGTGCAGTGCTCGACGATCAGACATGCCTATCTATTATATTATAAGATCAACCTAACAAGTTTGATCTTTTTATATTTATAGTCCTTGTACATTATTTCTTCTTAAGGACTTTACAAAGCTGTTTTGCTTATGTAGGATAAACCTAACATATTTGATCAATTATTTCTAAGTCCTTGTACATATATTTCTATTATCTATCAAAGGACTTTACAGCTTTTCTTAGGGCAAGCATACTTGCATATTCATTCATTTATATCATAGTCAAATCATATAAAAATAGGAATATCATTCACATGTTTATTCCTGACATATTCCTATCATCCTCAATACTCCATTCACAACTTATCTATACCCTAATTCATCAAACCTACCACACGTTATGAGTTCAGGAATTTTCCACAATAATATGAGTTTAGGAACTTATCCTAGCAATACGTAGTTCAAGAACCAATCAGGAACTGTCCATACGCTTAGGGGTTCAAAAACATACCATACAATTATGAGTTACAAACTTACCATAAGTATGAGTTTTAAGAACTCGCACTTAACCCTATATTCTCTACCTATCTGTTATACACATGAGAAAAGAATCACCTTCTCAACATATATATAGCAGATAGCATGACACAAACATTTCAATGATTATCAATACCAGAAGTCAAGTGGTTGTCGAACCAAACACAATCCCTTTCCCATACAAGTAATTGGTCAACTCGGCCACTAATCAATATAGGAAGCTAAGCGGTTGTTACACCAAGGACAATTCCCCGCCCATAGAAAGAATTGTTCGACTCAACCATTATACCGATATAGGAAGCTAAGTGGTTCTCAAACCAAGTACAAATTCCCCACCCATACAAGGAATCATACAACTTAGTTGCTGACATGAGTCCTCAATTGAAATCCCACATAATCCTAGCTTTCCCTTACTCCATACGAATTTTATTTAATCTGTATCTTATCATCCACAACTCTTTTCTGAGTTTAAATAGTACTAATTCAAAGTATAACTTACATACAACAATTCTGCTATAACATTTTCAATCATTTGATTGATCCTGCTCCCTGCCACAACCTTATCAGATCACGGTGTGATCTCGTATTATAATCGTATTATATTACGATTCTTTCCTATGTTAAGATCGTTTTTTTTTACGATCTCCTTTCCCTTTATACTTTTAGTCTTTTAGACTCTATCTATTCATTACTACTGTTCATCTTTATTATCAGAGTTAAGTAACTCTGGATCTTAATTACTTGTCAGGATTATTCTTTGAATCTTATTGACTTACCAATACCTTCCCCAAATTCATCGCTTAGAATTTAAACTCTAATTAAGTTTGTTCCTTATCCTCATCCCTGCGGTTATATCCTAAGGTAACTCTGCCTAAGGTTTATAACCTACAGCTTTGATACCAACTGTAACATCCCCAAATTTGGGTACTTTTTATCTCAGATCTGGTACGTTAGTATACAACATTTCTATAACTGTTACGAAAGATATAAACATAAATTGTTTATATAATAACCCTTACACATAATCCCCAAGGTTGATAACCTTAACTTAATACCTGAATTCAAAATCATACTACACATACAATGTCATTATCATACAATACTGTTACAAGTTTTAACTGCACAATAATCCAATACTGGAATTTGTCTTTGCCTTTGTCTGTATCCGAAGTTTTCGTCTTAATCTGAAATGTTTATCATGATATAGCAAGGGTGAGAAATAAGTTTTCCCAGCAAGTTGTAAATACAAGAAAAATATATCATGATTGAAAGAATGAATAATAAGCTGACAAACTTTCAATAATATAATAATTCTGAAAGAATATGAATCAATGTTCATAACTGAATGACCGAGTCGATAATGATGAATGTCCAATAATGAACATGAATAAATTTATCTGAACCAAATGGTAATGAAGGTGATCAACCTTTCATACCTGATGAACATATGCAACATGCACAACGTGCGAATCAATAATCAAAGATGTGGTGTAATCCACAATGATCAACCACTAGCATTCTTGAAAAATCATATCTCATGTTTGAGTTAGAGAACTTGCTTAATTAAAAGTATAATTCGAGAACTTGCATATACTGTCGATTACTTGTTAAGCAATCTAATTTAATCTCTCGTGAAAGACCTATCATTTATAAGATTGATCTTTCAATTAGCATAATATACATTATCCCATAATACAACTACTCTTTCAACAAATTAGCTAACACTTAACCACATAATCAAATATTAGATTACTCCTTAAAACATTATTATTATCGTCCTTTGATAATTTTACAATCACTTTATCATATACTTTATGATTTAACACTTTAATCTTTCATTTTATAAGTTCTTCTTTAAAATCTAATAAGTCAAATACTAATCCAGCAACCTGGATTATCCAAACATATCAATCCAACAACCCAGATTGCAATCCAGTAAACTAGATTCCAAATCCAGCAACCAGATGGCCAATCCAGCAAACTAAATTGCAATCTAGCAAACTGGATTCCAATTACAGCAACCAGATGGCCAATCCAGCAAGACTGGATTCAACTGACTTCCAATCTAGCAAGCCTGGATTCATTAATTTCTAATCCAGCAAACTGGATTCAACTGATTTTCAATCCAGCAAGCTGGATTCAATAATTCTTTTCACAAAAATACTAAATCAAGTTATTATTTTTCTATCCTTTGACCAAACATATATACATATATTTTATACACAAAAAGAATTTTTCTGTAACTTTTCAACTCCCTTTAGTATTTTTCAAAAATCATTTTTAGTATGTAGCTTAAGAAATTAGCCCTATCATGATAAACTCTAGAAATTCTCATATCTTGACATATTCTTACTCGTGTTAACGTGAACCTCCAGTTTAAATTTTGTGTCCATCGGAGTTATAGAACTCCGGTTATAGCCGTTTTTGTCAAAAAATCCCAAAAATTAAAATGACCATAACTTGGAAAATTTAAGTCGGAATGAGATCATTTTTGGACAGGAGCTACTCTATATCATATATTCTTATGTCACAAAAGGCCGGAATTTATTTCACAAATTAAGTGGCCAAAACTGCCCTTGCAAAAATTTGGGCAGTAGGTTTTTGGAAAAATTGACTTTTGTCTACTTTGCCAAAAACAGTCCATACGGAAATTTACAACTCCTTTTTTAGTGATTCCACTTGGAAATGTTAGAAAACTCATCATATTATCATTCCAAATGTTTCCAAAAATTTTAAATGACAAAAAAATGATGAAACTGCCCCTAGCAGTGACTGGCCAAAAATAGTTTGTTTTTCTTTCTAAAAACAAAACTATTTTGGCTAAAACAGCCACTATGGACTGAGAACTCAACATTTTTGAGTGCTACCACTTGGGTTTAGTAGTTAACTTATATATCTAGCACCTCTCTTTGGCGGGTCATTAAAAAAAGGTGTAGATCAAAAAATGATGGAAATCCAAAGTATATAAAAATTTATGGCTTATAAACTAGAAAAATTACTTTTCTTTTCTTTTGATTTCCAAACAAATCAACACCCAAAATGGGTAGACCTAAACATAAAAAACTCATCAACAAGTAGATACAAAATTTTTGAGTTTAGAAACATAGATTCTTATTTCATCAAACAATCATCAAACACAAGATTAAACACCATCAAGGCTAAGAAAATTAGGATTTTCTATATTTTGAAAAACCTAGTTTCCATTTCATACTTTAGATCTAACTTTTAACACATGAGATGGATAGATCCACATATAACACACTCTAGATCATGTAGATCTAGAGTTTTGAAGTTTGAAATCATCAATCCAAGTTTTTGATTTAAACAACTAAGAATAATCAAAAATACATAAACAAAAGGGGTTCATACCTTTAATTTGTGGCTACTATTCCTTATTCTTCCAAAGTGAAAGATGATTTTGGGTAGAAAGAAGATCAAAGCCTCTTCCCCTTTCTCCCTTACTCCAGCCGTCCCTCTCATCTCTCTCTTATCTCTCTCTAGTTTCTTTTTGCTAACTTAGGAAGTAACAGATGAGAGAGAAAGGAAATGGATTTTTTTATTTGTAAAAATATAGAGATATATTATGTATATCTAATAAACATTTCACCTAATATCTCTCTTGCTTTCTCTTCCTTAATCATTTTAGTGTTGCTTGTACACTTAAATAAAAGTGTTGGTTGAACAAAACAATGACACATAAGGAGGGTTGATGAGAGTTAGTAATTTAGAAAATAAAGAACTTAGCAATGACTAAATCACATGGTCCCTCCTTTTTCTCCCTGGTTGGCCGCACCTCTCTCCAATAATTGACTAATTTTTGCTTTCTTTTATTTGATAAATTTACTTAATCAAATGACTAAAAAGTCCCTTAACAAATGGGCTAAAGATTTGGGCTCCCAATTAATTCTTTTGGGCTTCCTAAATAATTCATTGGGCCATGTAAATTAACATAGTCCATACTTTTAATTTTATTCTACCCTAATCATTTAATTAGGATTTCCATTCACTCAATTGTAATTTAAATCCTTACTCATGTACACTTAATTTCTTAACCCAATTAGACTTGCTATAATTAGGTTATAAAATTAATTAATTGAGATGTATAAAATAAATCCCTTAGAATTAGTATATATTTTAAATACTATTATCCTCTCATACCATAACTCTTAAGTTATTCAATTTTTTCATTCCTAATATATAATTAGGTTACCTTAGTTTCTTCTATTTGTTTATATAATAAACAAATAAAAACAAACACATAATATTCATATTCATTTACTCACATATTCACACAAATTAATTTAGTAGGTGGAGACATGATCCACCAATCTCTTAGATATATTAGGTCACTAGTATATAATAAAATACTAGGACCACTAAATAAAGATAACCATTTAGGTCATTTAATTCCAATACCTAATTTATAATTAGGTTATGTAACTTTCTATTTAATTTTTCTTTATATAATAAATAAATATATATACTTAATATATTTATTTATTTAATCACATACATATATCACATAAGTCAAAAAGAATTTATCCTTATTATATCTCTTTATTGAAATTTATTTCCTTAATAAATTTTTCACATTCATAATCTATTTCTTTCTTTTAAAAATTTCAATCATTTTCATAATTTCTTTCATTAATTCACATAAAATTAAAGATAACATAATACCTTATTCTTAACATACTTCCAAAGATAATTTTATTCTAGGTTTTGAATTTTGTAACCCTTATTTCCTCAATTCTATTCAAATAGCAAATCATATAGGTTTTTCTTTACAAAATTTAAATTATTCCTCTATTTTCACTCTAGGGTTTATTCTTTAACCTTTAATTTAATCTTTTAAGATCTTATGAATTTTTGGGTTGTCACATATATACATTTTATTGCGATGTCCATTTCATGCAAGCTTTTAAATGATATGATGTGAGCCTAGGAACCATTAAGGTAAAGATTCAAATAATGAATCTGAAACTCAGTTCCCGTGATGAACTTATTTAAGTTGTGCAGCCAGCTTGTAACCCATTGTATATGTAATCCTTAGGCCTTAAAACGGTTATTCAGATTTAAGACCCTGAAATAGTGAAATCATGGTTTGTGGTGCCCGGGCTACTTAGATGGCTTTCATACCCACAAGGAGCCCGACACTGGTATATAGTTTCAATTTACTGTCAAAGTTGTTTCGTATCTTAATAAAATCAAATCAAGTCGAATCTAGTTAAAATGGAAGTATCAACGGGCCTCAATTCCTAATTGGCAGAAGGGTTTGATAACAGCTTTTCAAAACCTCACTTTCATATACTTTAAATGAAAAAATGATTTTTTATGTAAATCAAACCCTTTGTACATAGTTATAAAGAGGCACAACACTACTTTCAAATAAAGCACTAAATATCTTTTCAACACATATTAAATGCATAGGGAATGAAAAGATGCGGTAACCGTGTTTCACGGAAGTCGGGGGTGTCTAACACATTCCCCATGCTTAAGCAAACCTTCGAACTCTATGAATCTCAGGTTCCAGACCAATTAAATAGAGTCACACATTGGGCCATATTGGAAAAATCTTTCAAACTCCGGATGAGTTAGTACATCCTTTTGAACTCATACCCACTGGCGGCTCTATCTAATTCGACTCAATCATTAAAATCAACCTTTTCAAATCGACATGTATGTCGGTCTTTTCTAAAACTCGCCCTTTAAGAAAGATAAATAAAATCAACATGATGGAAACAAAGGGTAGAAACAACATAAAAAGATCATTAATGAATGAATGTTAATTTATTTATTAGAATAATAGAAAAAATGAATTTTAAAGTATAGTTCATTAATGAATGAATGTTAATTTATTTATTTTTAATAAATACAATAATCAATACTCTAAATTACAATTCAAATAATTTTTCATCATTTTTGAAATTCTAAATTTCAAAATTAATGCTCTACTTATTAATATTTAGATGTCTCATAATAGATAAATGTCCATTTTATATGTGTGGAGTAATAGTGTAATACTATAGTGTGTATGAATATTTATAATCTATAATTAGATTCAAAAAGTTTACATTGACTATTTAATTATTATTTTTTCAAATACTTGATTAGAAATTTAATAATATATTTACGGCGAGTTTTATTTATTATTTACAAAAACTCTATGCTGACATGATAATTGAACATAAAAATTAGACATGAGTAAAAATATAAATAGATGAAATTGTAAAGCATCTGTGTCCAATTATCATGTTCGCATAGAAGTGGTCTATTATTATATTTATGAAGAGTGTGAATTATAATGTATGTGTGACAACTAATTAATTCAACTTGATCCAAAATTGACCTTGTGCTAACTTTAAATATTTGAACTTCTACTTTCTTAATAATTGGGCAAATGAAAGTGGTAAATACTCCCTCCACTCGAAAATTCATAAATATGCTTTAATCTATTCAATCATCCCTTCTAATGAATAAATATTAAAGTACGATTCATTAATGAATGAATATTAATTTATTTATTTTAATAAATACAATAATCAATACTATAAATTACAATTCAAATAATTTTTCATCATTTTCGAAATACTAAATTTGAATATCAAAATGAATGCTCTAATTACAGTAATAATTAAATTAAGAAAAAATAATAATTAAAGTATATTTGACGCCCCAAAATAGGTATACATCACCCATTCTGAGTCGCCAAATATATGGTATAGAAACAACTACAAATTTATTAATACAATTGTCGTGCAAAATATGACAACACATATACTATGAGTTTAAGTACAAATATTGTCTTCTAGACAATATCTACACTCAGATAAAGTCCTCATTACAATTATTGATACACTATTTTACAAAAATAGTGATGACTGCTAAAACAACTGTCTAGGACCATCAATCTACACCCCGATTGGTTCCTGCTATATTCTCGTTTCCTGAGAAGAAAAATGGAACAAAAAGGAAAAGGGCGATCTCAACTAGCCCAGTAAAGAATATTATGACTAAGATAAAGAACAACAATTTATCGTTAGCCTTCAACAAATCAGATAAAATATAATGGACAACCAGTTTTAGATCAATATTCGCAGCGAAAATAACAATTCATTAGAAGAGTTAAGTAGAGAATGAAATCTATTATCATCTATGAATTTAAAATTCCATCATCAATATTTTATCCCTGTAACATCAATCAATATACATCTTGCATCAAATATTTATCTTTGCACTACGGGCCAAAGATATTTATTTGTATCACTAGTTGGTCATGTTCATCTCAGTACCTGTTCATCTTTGCACTATGGGCCAAAGATATTCATCAGGTAATCATTCATCTTTGCACTACAGGCCAAAGATATTCATCAAGTATCACCATTAAAGACTAAGGATGATGAAGAACATTTTAGAGAACGAATCCAGTAAGATAAAAGGAAAAAGATTAGAGATTCGTACTTTAGATAATTCAAGTTTAAAAATACTTCATAATAAACCATAATGGAGTAAAATTTAAGAATGAAGATCAAAACATGAATACAATTAAAGATAGTAACCATAATAGACATCTGGGACAAAGAAGAGAAAATTTTATTTTTCGGTGAATAGTGCCGTATACGTGAATAGTGTCGTATACGTGAATAGTAACCCCGACATAAAAAGGTAGAAATTCCACAATAAAATTCATACCAATATTTCAGCATAATGTTATTGAAAGAAATAATATCATTTACGAAGAAAATAACATCCCTTACCTCAAAAGAACACTACTTCTGACTGGAATATCGGATGTAATGCTGAAGGAAACTTGCACTGAATAGCAACTCTCAAAGTCTCTAAATACTCACAAATAAGCTAGATAATATATATATATATAGAGGAGAGAGAGAAAAAAACTTGTTTCTAGTGTGATTTTCAATTCTAACTAAGCACCCCATTTTTAGGAAAATGCTAGAACGCCAAAGGAGACTAAATTAATAAAATATTAATATATTAAAAAATTTCAACGCCCACCATCTTTGCCCAAAACTCAACACACCTCTAGTGGGGCCCACCAAGATTAGATTTTCTACACCAACCAAAAGTGGGGCCCACCATATTTTTAAATAAAAACATTTATTTCTGAAACTTTAATAATTCATAATAAATAGCCCTTTTATCAGAAAAATACGAATTTTATGTCCATTCCATAGGAAATCGAATTCTCAACAACTTTGTAGATTTAAGTTTTTTCAAATTCCAAATGAAAAATGCCCGAAATCCACATATGGATGATTTTTAGTACCTCCATTCTGACAAAATACTGATAAAATACCCCAGCATTAATTCCTTCATTTATAATCACATAAAATAAATATTTTCCTATCCTTCATTTATATCCGCATAAAATAAATATTTCCTTATCATATAAATCAATAATTAATTATAAAATAAATATTTCTCTTTTCCGATAAGGATTTCTCCTTATCTTGGAATAAATAGGTGATAATTAATTATTCATAAATAATATTATTCAAATAATATGAATTATTGATCGAATCACAATTATTAAACCAACAATAATATAAAATATCAACGTAGCAAATTGAGGGGGCTATAACAATTATTGATTTCTCTTCATAACAATCAATTTCAAAAAATTCACAATACCCTTTTTTTATGCAACCACGTGTATAACTTTAACCACCGAATCATTGTTAAATAATGCTATCTAATAATTTTATTCAAATAATATGAATTATTGATCGATAATAGGAAATACTGCGAAATGATCGATAATTATTAAACCAACAATAATATAAAATATCAACGTAGCAATTATTAATTAATAAAAATAAAATATTGAACAATTAATTACTATAACAATTATTGAGTAGTGCCTTCTTACATAACAAATCAATAATTCAAAATATTATAATAATCTGTAGTGGCTGATCTTTATGCGACCACGTGTATAACTATATTTTAACCACCAGGTAATCCAATAGTGTTAACGGTAATAATTACGTCGTTATTTATAAAAACTCAAACTTGTCGTTTTCTTTATCCGACGGTTATTCTGTTATGGGGCCCACAAATGGTTGCGTCGTCGTACGAATATTTCCCGACAACAAGAATATTCCACGACCAAACGAATATTCCCCGACAAAAATGAATATTTTATAACCACTTCCTTATTTTGCAAAATTTGCACATTTCACCCATAACCAAAGCATTATATCAAATTAACTCCTTATTATATCAAGATAATGAATAGAGAAAATTCAATTTTAATTATAATAAGTTGGGGTCTTACAACCTCCCTTCCTTATGAAATTTCGTCTTCAAAATTGACGTACGTACCTGGTGTTTCGAAAAGGTGAGGGTACCTCGCTTTTATTTTTGATTCCAACTCCCAGGTCATTTTCTCCATAGCATGGTTCCTCCACAAAACCTTGACTTGTGGAATAACCTTTGTTTATAGGACATGCACTTTCCTATCCAAGATCTTGATAGGTACCTCCTCGTACGTTAAATCTTCGGCTATCTCGTCTGGTTCTAACGCAATAATGTGGTTTGGGTCTTTAACATATTTATGAAGCATAGATATATGAAAAACATTATGAACACGAGACATGCTTGGAGGTAATGCGAGTCTATAGGCCACATTTCCTATTCGGTCAAGAATCTTAAATGGACCAACAAATCATGAATTGAGCTTTCCTCTCTTCCCAAATCTTGTAACTCCCTTCCATGGAGAAATATGTAACAGTACATGATCTATAATATTAAATTATGCGTCCTTTCGATGAAGATCAGCATAACTCTTTTGTCGATCTTGTGAGGTCTTTATACGTTGCTGGATCATTTGAATCTTTTCTGTAGTCATGCGTACTAATTCTAGTCCCAACAACGTTGCTTCACCCACCTTGTCCCAACATACTCGAGAATGACACTTTTGTCCATACAACGCCTCGAATGGAGCCATGCCTATACTTGCTTGATAACTGTTGTTGTATGAGAATTCCACCAATGGTAAGTACTTATCTTAAATCCCTTTGAAATCTAGGACACAGAGTCTTAATAGATCTTCAAGAGTTTGAATAGTCCTTTCTAATTGCCCGCCCGTTTGAGGATGGTATGCCGAACTGAATCATAAATCTGTGCCCATAGCTTTCTGTAAACTAACCCCAAATTGTGAAGTGAATCTTGGGTCACGATCCGAAACTATGGATACTGGCATGCCATGCAATCTCACAATCTCATTTACGTACATACGAGTAAGACGTTCAAGGGAATAAGTCTCACGTATAGGCAAGAAATGAGCAGACTTGGTTAATCTATCAATAATAACCCAAATCGCATCTATACCTTGAGAAACCTTGGGAAGACCCGTAACAAAATCCATAGTAATTTGTTCCCACTTCCATTTTGGAATCTCAAGTGGTTGCAATGGACCCTTTGGCACTTGATGCTCCGTCTTTACACGTTGACAGGTTAAACACCTTGAGATAACTCCGCGATCTCTCTCTTCATATTGCTCCACCAAAATGTATGTTGAAGATCATGATACCTTTTGGTACTCCCAGGATGGATTGCAAATGGTGTGTTGTGTGCCTCCATCATGATTCTATGCTTCAAGTCAGAATCGTTAGGAATGCAAAGTCTGGAGTTGACTCAAAGTATTCCTTCTTCGTTAATTCTTGCTTCTTCATACGTATCATCATTAGGAATAACACCTTTTTGTACTTTCTTCTTCATACGTATCATCTCTGGGTCTGTGGCTTGAGCAGCTTTAACTTTATCGATTAAAGTCAGTTCTACTCGTATGTTTGATATCACCACGTGGGTACTTGGAGACTTTACCTCTATCTCCATCCTTTGCAAGTCATACAAAATGGGTCTTTGTGTTAACAACATTGCACTCGTACCCGCATATAATCTTCTACTCAATGCGTTAGCTACAACGTTTGTTTTTCCAGGATAATATTGAATGCTATGGTCGTAATCTTTCAACAGCTCGAGCCAATGTTGTTGCCGCATGTTGAGTTCCTTTTGGGTGAAGAAATATTTGAGGCTTTTATGATCCGTATAAATCTCCCCTTTCTCCCCATACAGGTATTGTCTCCTGATTTTCAACGCAAAATGACTGTTGCCAACTCCAAATCATGAGTAGGATAATTCCTCTCATATTCTTTGAGTTGTCGCGAGGCATAGGCTATGACTTTCCCATGTTGCATGAGATCACACCCTTTGCCTGAAGCATCGTTGTAGATAACAAATCCATCTGAACCAGGTGGTATTGTTAGAACAGGTGCTAAAATGAGTCTCCTCTTGAGCTCTTGGAAACTCTTCTCGCATTCCTCGCTCCATACGAATTTTGTATCTTTCTGAGTCAGCTGAGTTAACGGAGTAGCAATTCGAGAAAATCCTTCCACGAATCTCCGATAATAACCAGCTAAGCCTAGAAAGCTACGTACTTTGGTCACCGACTTCGGTTGCTCCCAAATTTGTATTGCTTCAATCTTTGATGGGTCAACAGATACTCCATGTTTTGACACCATGTGCCCAAGAAATGCTACTTCCTCAAGCCAAAACTTGTATTTCTTCAGCTTGGCATATAGCTTGTTATCACAAAGCCTTTGAAGTACCAGCTTCAAATGGTGCTCATGATCTTCACAGCTTTTGGAATAGATAAGGATGTTATCAATAAAGACAACAACGAACTGATCCAAATATTCCTTGAACACACGGTTCATCATATCCATGAAAGCAGCAGGAGCATTAGTCAATCCAAAAGACATAACTAAGAATTCATAATGCCCATACCGAGTTCTAAAGGCAGTCTTCGGAATATCCTCAGTTTTAATCTTCAGCTGATGATATCCAGAACAAAGATCGATCTTTAAAAAGAATTATGCTCCTTGCAACTGGTCGAACAGGTCATTAATACGAGGTAGGGGATACCTATTCTTGATGGTGACATGGTTCAATTTTCGGTAGTCAATACAAAGTCGCATACTCCCGTCTTTTTTCTTTACAAATAAAATAGGAGCACCCCAAGGAGATGTACTAGGATGAATGAAACTGATGTCTAACAATTCCTGTAGTTGGACTTTTAACTCCCGAAGTTCAATAGGAGCCATTCGATATGGGGTTTTAGAAATGGGCTTTGTACGGGTTCAAGATCAATAAAGAATTCAACTTCACGTTAAGGGGGTAGACCAGGAAGTTCTTCAAGAAATACGTCAAGAAATTCACTAACAACAGAAATATTATTCAAATCTGACATGTTTTTGTTCAAGTCCATAACATGGGCTAAGATAGCTTGACATCCATTTTTTAATAAACGAATGGCTTTATGGCTTGATATGACAGTGATTGACTTTAGTGGTTTGGTTTCTTGAATTCGCATAACAGGTTGGTTAGGAATATGAAAACTAACAACCTTACAAAAATAATCAATTTTAGCATGATGAGTGGTTAACCAATCAATCCCTAAAATCACATCAAATGCAAGTATCTTTAAAGAGATAAGATTAATAGGTAATGTGATGGTGCCAACTTGGATCAAGCAAGATTTATAAACAGTGGATGTAATGAAAGTTTCTCCTAACGGAGTCTCCGCAGATAAGTCAAAGTCTAATTTCTCCGGAGTCAAGTTTAAACGTTGAGCAAAAGCAGGAGAGATAAAAGAATGGGTAGATCCAGTATCTAGTAAGGTATAAACTTTGCAAGAGTTCAAGATTAGCTTACTCGTGATCACCTCATTTAGTTTTCTCACGTTTTGGCCAGTCACGACAAACGCTCTCCCTTGAACCACCGACTTTGTTTTGTCCGTAGTCGCCTTTGGTGCCGCCATCCCAATTGGACTTGACTTCGCTATCAGACAAAACCGGGCTATATGACCATCTTTTCCACAATTAAAACACACCTTGGAAGGCTGTGAACAGTTTGGATCTAACTGGCGGTCGTTCTCCTCCCCTAGAATTTGTTGTTGGTGCTGGTGATGTTGTTAATGTCTTCCTGTCATTGTTGAATCTCCTCTTTTTGAAATTTCCACTTAACTCACATCTCCTATTATCATGGCCACAATTACCACCCGAGTGGTTACCTCTTTTGTCCGTATTTTTCCCTCCTCACTAGTTATCATCGCTCCGATGACTACTGTCACCGGTATGACCCTGGTTGTGGTCCCTCAGTTGAATATACTCATTATCTTTCTCTAATAATTGAGCCCTATTGATAACATCTGAATACAGAGAAAATTTGTGAGAGATAAGGTATTGATAAATCTCGGGTTTTAGACCTCTCAGAAACATCTGTGTCGTACGTTCCTCATTCTCTACCAAATGAGGTGCAAACTTGGATAACTCAGCAAACTTCACCTCGTATTGGGACATCGTCATGTGGTTCTATTCCAGTCTAATAAACTCTACCTCCTTCATATGACGAATACTTTCAGGAAAGTACTTATCATTGAACAGTTTCTAAAATCTTTCCCAAGACATGTTGAGTGCGGCTGGCTGGGTACGCTTCACAGATTCCCACCAGTAATTTGCCTCACCACGGAACATAAAGGTGGCAAATGGAACCTTCTGTTCTTCTGTGCATCCCAAGACATCGAATATCTTGGTAATTTGCTTGACCCACATTTCTGCCTTAATCGGATCCGACTTTCCCCAGAATTTTGGTGGTCCCAACTCCTTGAACTGCTTGGCTGTGACAAATCGTGTGTTGCTATCATTTCCACCCGTATTTTGTACACGAGTCTCCCTCGTCTGATTTTGCATGAACTGCAAAAAGCTTCTAAACATCCCATCATTCATCATTTACTCAATAGTGTTGTTTACAGGAGGAATATTGCCTTCCTGTTTCACGTTCTCCTGGTTGGTGATTGAAGGTGTCTCCACAGTCTCATACACTCCATTGATAACGTTCTCAACTGCCATTTTCAAATACTGTCACAAAATAAGGGTTGATTAATGAAATTGACATATCACATAATACCCCTATATTTTGACCGACCAACAAATAAGCTTAGGTAGGACACACTAGCGAAGGATTTACTCGTCTTTCCCCTCCTAGTTCTATTCCCCGATCTCCGCCAGAGACCATATCCCTAAGCTCTGATATCAACGGTGACGCCCCCAAAATAGGTATACATCACCCATTCTGAGTCGCTAAATACATGGTACAGAAATAACTACAAATTCATTAATACAATTATCGTGCAAAATATGACAACATATATACTGTGAGTTTAAATACAAATATTGTCTTCTAGACAATATCCACACTCAAATAAAGTCCTCATTACAAGTATTGATACACTATTTTACAAAAATAGTGAGGACTGCTAAAACAACTGTCTAGGACCATCACTCTACACCCTTATTGTTTCCTGCTATATTCTCGCTTCCTGAGAAGAAAAATGAAACAAAAAGGAAAAGGGTGAGATCAACTAGCCCAGTAAAGAATATTATAACTAAGATAAAGAACAATAATTTATCGTTAGCCTTCAGCAAATCAGATAAAATATAATGGACAACCAGTTTTAGATCAATATTGTAAGACCCCAACTTTTATGAATAAAGATGAATTTTCTATAAATATCGTTTTTTGAATATTAAGGAGTAAATTTGATATAATGTTATAGTTATGGGTAATATTTATAAATTTTACAAACTATGCAAGTTATTATATAATATTCAATTGGTCGGGGAATATTCGTTTTAACAGGAATATTAAATGCGACAGGCACAATCATTAGGGACCCCACAAATCTAAATTATTGTCGGAATGAGAAAACGACAAAAATATCTTTTTATAAAAATAACGGCGAAAGTTTTACCGTTAACTATTGAAATACCCGGTGTTAATATTAAAGTAATACTCGTGGTTGCATAGTAGCACACGGTATTGATTATTGATGTTTACGTGAGAAGTCACTCAGTTATACTCAATTATTACTACAGTAATTGTTGCATAGTATATCACGTTATTTGATTCAATTATTGTCAATATATTATATATTATTAAATCAATAATTGAGACGATACAGTTATTCATATTATTATTTGCAATATTGACGATGTCTAGAAAGTTCTGTCGAAAAGAGGTTTAGTCACCTAATTGCGCGCCAATAAGGAGAAATCCTTATCGGAAAGGCCCCTCTTTCCTGGGAATGATCTGGTTGTTAATATTGTGAGTTATAGTATTAATAATGATTAATTATTGAAAAATTATGTTGATTAAAGATAAGAATAATAATTGATGAGTGGAAGATGTTTGTTCAATTATTTTGTTAAACTGGTATTTGTTCTATTTGATTTTTAAGTATACAGATTAAATTATGAAGGGGGACCCTCAATCATTTTCAAAGAATGTCATCTATTAGCTTTATTTGGCAGGTTATGTGATGATTTTTCAAAGCTTGGACATTATTGGCCAAACATTTCAAATTATGCATTATTATTGATAACTTGTGAATTAGGGTGCCTTCTAATTGGCCAAGGCTTTTATATTGGCATGTGTTAGTTTTTCTCATTGGCCAACTCCTTGAAAAGAAATACTGATACATTGGAACCGTGATTATTTTGTTCGAAATTACTGTGCATCCGTGAATAAATTTTAAATAGTATCCTTTCCATTCTCCTATAAATAGGATGCTTAGTTAGAATTGAAAATCACACCAGAATCAAAGAATTCTTCTTCTATAATATTGAGCGTATTTCTTTTGAGTTTTAGAAAGCTGAGCGTAGAAAACAGTGAAAGTTTTCTTTAAGAATATACCCGTTATACCAGTTGGAATACTCTTCTTTTCAAGGTAAGAGGTATTATTTATTTCATATTCGCTTACGATATTATTTTTCGTCTTCGTAAGAAATTTTATATCGTTCAATATTCACAAGAAATATTATATTCGTTTAATATTCGTAAGGAATATTATATTCATTTAATATTCGTAAGGGATATTATATTCGTTTAATATTCGTAAGGAATATTATTTTCATTCAACAGTTGTAAGGGATATTATTTTTGTTCAATATTCATATGAAATAATATTTTCTTCCATACTCTTTAGTATGTAAGTAATATTATTTCGTTTTAGATTCCGAATTCTATACTCATTTTGTTAAAGTTTTGGCTTCTATACTCCATAAAATTAGTAGAATATCCTTGATATTTGTGCTTCATCCAGTATCTTTTCATAAAAATATTATTCTGAGTATTCTTGATAAGTTTTAACTTTTTCATGCCGAAGTACTATTCACAGGGTTACTATTCCTGAAGTAACTATTCACGGGGTACTATTTACTCAGTTACTATTCACCCGGGGTACTATTCATGATAAAAATTGATTTTTTTTTCGGTTCAAATCATTTTTGATATAATATTATTCTTGAATTTTACTCCACAAAGCAGTATCATGTTGACAATTTGGACATTATTGAATTCTAGATAAATTAAATTATAATTCTTTAAAAATTTATCTTTTGCTTTCTTTTAATTGAATTCTTATATCATTGTCATCATCCTCATGCTTATACTGTTATGAAAGTCATCTTTGGCCCGTAGTGCATAGATGGACTTGGTATGATTATGACTAGGGATTATTCGGTATAATCATGACCGTAATGTTACAAATGATGTGGTAAAAGTCCTCATTGGCCCGTAGTGCATTGATGGACAGTTGTTGGCATGATCATGACCATTGATGAAAATACGAATATCCTTGGCCCGTAGTGCATGGATAATTTGTGGTAGTGATACTAATGAATATCCTTGGTCGTAGTGCAGGGGTGATTCGATGATGTGGATTATTTATTAAGCTGAGTCTTAGCGATAAAATTGATGATAAATTCTTTAAAATCATAGAAGATAGTAGATATCATACTCTACTTGATTCTTATAATGGATTGCTTGTTCCGCTGCAGTTAAACTTGATGTTTATTGTATTTTATAAGTTTAACAATGTTGAAGGCTAACGATAATTTATTTTGCATTATCTTAGTCATAATATTTCTTACTGGGCTAATTGAGCTCACCCTTTGCTTTCATTGTTCTCTTCAACAAATGAGAATATAGTTGGGACTAGTCGGGGAACGGAGTGATGGTCCAGATGTTTGCATTAGTAGTCCTCACTATTATGTGAAATAGTGTAATAATAAATGTATTGAGGACTTATTTTGAGTTTGAATACTGTCTAGAAGACAATATTTGTATTAAAACTCACAGCTCATATTGTATATTTAAGTTTGTATTTGTATTATGTACCTTGTATTTGGCGACTCAGAATGGGTGATGTATACCTATTTTGGGGGCGTCACATTTGCTATCAAAGCTTAGGGATATGATCCATGGCTTAGATATGAGACTAGAACTAGGGGGAGAGATGGGTAATTCCTTCGCTAGTATGACCTACCTAAGTTTATTTATTATTTAATTGGTCGGTTATAATATAGGGATAATACGTGGTGTGTCAATTAACCCTTGTTTTGTGGCGGTATTTGAAAATGACATCCGAGAATGTTAAGAATAGCAATGGAGCACAGGAGACCGTTGAGTCACCACAGATCAATACCCAGGATAATGTGCAACAGGAAGACAATAATCCTCAGGTAAACAACAACACCGATCAAATGATGAACAATGGGATGTTTAGAGGCTTTATACAATTCATGCAACATCAGGCGAGAGCGGCTCCTATCCAAAATGCAGGTGGAAACACTAGCAACTCTCGGACGGTCACCGCTAAGCAGTTCAAGGAGCTGGGACCACCAAAGTTTTTGGGAGAGCCAAAACCACTTATGGTGGAGACGTGGATAAAGCAGATCACCAAGATATTTGATGTCTTGGGATGCTCCGAGGAGCAAAAGGTTCCCTTTGCCACCTTCATGTTGTGAGGAGAGGCAGATTACTGGTGGGAATCTGTAAAGCGTACCCAGTCTGCCGCACTCAAAATGTCTTGGGAGAAGTTCCAAGAACTATTCAACGATAAGTACTTTCCCAAAAGTATTCGTCACATGAAAGAGGTAGAGTTCATCAAGCTGGAGCAAAACAATATGACCGTGTTGCAGTACGAAGCCAAGTTTGCCGAGTTATCCCGATTTGCGTCCCACTTAGTTGATAATGAGGAGAGAGTGACACGGACGTTTCTAAGAGGTTTGAAACCTAAGATACGTCAATACCTTATCTCTCATAAACTATGTTTGTATTAAGATGTTGTAAATAGGGCTCAGTTATTGGAGCGCGATAATGAATCAACCCAACCAAGAGAGAGCAGCCAACAAGTCGATAATACCAGTGGTAGCAGTCATCGAAGCAGTGACAACAAACATGGAGGGAATCAACATGCTAGAAATGGTAACCACTTCGGTGGTAATCATGACTAAGATAATAAAAGTGGACATTTCAAGAAGAGGAGATTCAACAATGATGGAAAGACATCAACACCAGCACCCGTTGTTAAGAAAGGAGAACGAACACCTATCATATGCTTCAAATGCGGAGGGGAGGGACATATCAGTCCAAACTGTGCGCAGCAGTCCAAAACGTGTTACAACTATGGAAGAGAATGTCACCTAGCTTGATTTTATCATTCAAGGAAGCCAAGTCTAGCTGATGGAGGCACCAAAGGCCGTTCCAGAAAAGTCAAAACCAGTAGTTCAAGGGAGAGCGTTTTTTGTAACCTCCCAGAAAGTAAGGAACCCGAATGAGGTTATCACGGGTAAGCAAATCATAAAATCTAGCGAAGTCTATACCTTATTTGATACCGGTTCTACCCATTCTTTTATTTCTCTTACTTGCGCTCAACGTTTAAATTTGACTCCGGAGAAATTAAACTTTGACTTATCTGTTGAAACTCTGTTGGGAGAAACCTTCATTACATACACTGTTTATAAGTCTTGATTGGTTCAAATTGGTACCCTCACATTACTTGTTGATCTTATTTCATTGAAAATACTTGCATTTGACATAATTCTAGGGATTGATTGGTTAACTACTCATCATGCAAAAATTGATTATTTTCGTAAGGTTGTTAGCTTTCATATTCCTAACCAACCTATTATGCGAATTCAAGCAACCAAACCATTAAAATCAATTACTGTCATCTCAAGCTATAAAGTTATTCGTTTATTAAAAATGGATGTCAAGCTTTCTTAGCTCATGTCACGGATTTAAACAAAAATACATCATTTTTGAATGATATTTCTATTGTTAATAAATTTCCTGACATATTCCCTGAAGAACTTCTTGGCCTACCCCCAGAGCGTAAAATTAAATTTCGTATCGACCTTGTGAAAGTATTATGCATACAAGCCAATCATGTATGATGATAAAGCATATACTGTGTAATCAATCTTATTTATTTATTAATAAAAGAATTATTTATTAAAGGCATTTATTATCTACATGGTGCGGTTTTAATAATATGTGATAAACCCATAGTTTTAAGCAATGCTTTTAGAATCATGATAAGATCATGATAATGAGATCTAAATTCTTAGATAGCTTAAAACTAAAATGTTCCCAATCAATGGATTACTAAAAAGGGATTAATGAATCCGGATAGATTGATACGTCGTTGTTTGCTCATTGGATGAGGATGATTGATCTCATGATCATTTGTGTGGAAACACTAAAGCAAGTATGTAGGTGCTTATTAGAGAATAAGTTCACTTTGAACGTGACTCGCTAAGGAATACCTAATGGAGTTTTACTTACTGTCAATAGGAATTCTCAGTAGTGATAGTAGTCTGAAATGATCCTTAGACTTGAGATCATCATAGTATCTTATATATAATGAATTACACTTTGACTTATTCCTTAAGACTCTTAGAGTATATCAAAGGGTATGCTTGGGTGTAATAAGTTATATATGAAGATAATGAATGATCAATAAAGAATCTACCACTTCTAGTAAAAAGGAAATGTCCTATGTGATTCGATAAATGACAACCAGTGAATCCTTGGCGAGGTGGAATGAAATTAGAAAGTAGTTTCTAATTTGCATTCATTAGGAGTTGTGCATTTAGGAATCGAAATACATATAATTAAATAAAATAAGACTTGACATAATTCCATGTCTTATATTTAATTGGGACATTGTATGGTGGAAGGATTAAATTATACGGTAACTATTTACTCAAAGGTTCTTTTATGATTAATGTTGAAATCTATATTATCCGGAAAGTCGTTGATCGCTAGGGGAGGCTTATCCCTATTGTAGAATAAATATTATTTATTTAAATAAATTATTTGTTTAATTTATTTATTTAAATGAGATTAGAATTGTTCTAATTGATTTATTCACAACCTAGGTTTAATATGGAGAACCTAAAGGGTCACACCATAAAAGAAAGAATAATTATTTAAGAAGTTAATGGCATAATTGTAATAATATGTTAAGTATATTTAATTTAATCTATGGTGATAGAATAAATTAAATAGCTTAATATTTGTTATTTAATATTTTAGAAATATTAAATATAAATTAATAAGAGGAGTCTTATTAATATTATTACAATTATTATTCTTTTAATTTCTAAAAGGTTTAGGAATTAATTTAATATAAGTACTCTCATTTATTCCTAATTGGATTAGGAAGAAAAATTAGTTAAAGGAGTTTAATTAATTACCCCTAATAGGATTAGGGAGCCCATTTAATTAAAAGAGTTTAATTAAATGAATAATACCTTATTTTAATTAAAATAGGGTTACATGATACCTTTATAAGAGGAGTCTTATATCAGATATCTTATATTCGTAATTCCTAGAGTTGAAGAGTACGCCTTCTTTTTCTATACAGATAGGAAAAACTAGGGTTTGAGCCAATACCCCTTCTTCTTGAAAATTCTTCTTCTTTGGTGGATCACCTCTAGAGGCCATACATTTGGGTGGCTTACATTGATCGAAAGGAATGAATCTACAGGAGATTCAAGGAGATCATGAGAAGTGGGAGGTGAACTCGTGCACTGAGGAAGCTTCGTTTCTACAAGGGTATGATTTCATAATTTCTTATTCTTCGTTTAATTAATAATATGCATAAAGGATGATCCGGGTAATTGGTTTGTGAAAATTTTTAAAATCTGATTTTATTTCGCTTCCGCTAATTTTTTCAATTTGATTGCTACTTTGATTTTCACAAAACCTAACAGTGGTATTAGAGCCAAACTTTATGCGAATTATTAATTATTTTGATTCCATATATGTATGGATATGTATTTTGAATAATTTATTGGGCATAATTTGTTGTATAAAATTATTATTTTATTTATATAAAAAAAAATCGCGAATTTTTTTTTTGGAAAAAATCTTGTGATTACGCACTCAATTTCTTTGCATATTTTGGCCACCATATTTTGATTAACGTGAATCATGGAAAGTTAGTATTTATATATAATATATATATAGAAAGATTTGAACAATAGTGATTTTTCATGAATATCAAAAGGTGTTAACATTATTAAGTTATCTATATATAATATATGATTGTTATGTTAATATGTTAACATGTCTTCTTCTATTATATATATGATGGTCACGGAATGATATTATTATTAACTATATATATATATATATATATATATATATATATATATATATATATATATTATATAATATCTTAATAATTTTATAATTAAAATAAAAGAGTTTATTTTAATCTTGAAATTGGATTTCATGCAACATAAAATTGCCCATTAAATGATACTCATATATACATGGAATGATTTTATTTATTGATACATATGGTGATATGTATGATAATAAATGGGATTGATTATGGACAATTGACCAATGTGATTGGATTTATTTTAGTTGGATGTTTGAATGAATGGGTTTTATTAAATGGGGTCTGCGTACCTCGTCTTTTTTGGTTTTCTTCTTGATGTAAATTCTATCTCTCTCCTATGTACTTCCCCTTGACTGCTGATCAAGGTTTCTATTTAAATTAAATAGTTTAATGTAATAGGATTAGTTAGAAATTTTTTTGAAGAACCGGAGATCAAGGAGCAAGGAGCGCTTGAAGACCTGTTTGTAATAGAGCCCGGGTTTAAATGTAATAGTTATATTTAAATGTTTATTCTTGCACCCTAGGGTTTGACCTTTTGGTTCACTTGGTGGCTCTAGTGAACCAAACTAGAATAAAAGTCCATAATCAATCCGGGTAGAATATAGTATTCTATATATGCATACTAGTATTATATATATTATATATTATGCAAACATGCTTCGTATGTTTAATAATATGACGCGTATTTTATATATATATTTGCATGCGCGCTAAACAAGATAAGACAAATAATAACAAATCCCTCAAAGTTTTTTATATATTAAGTCTTAAGCGTTCAAAGATATTTAGAATATCGAACGTCGCCTTCTAGGATGATAAAATTAATAGAGTATTAAATATTTAATATGAGTTTGTTGTGTCACCACAAGGCAATTATTAAGTATTTAAGATGTTAATTTATCACATTTGATGCTTATAAAGAAAATTGAACAATATTGTTTTGTTGTGTCACCACAAGGGCGATATTTTTTTTTTTTGAATATATGGAAGTGCTAGGTTGGACTTAACTTAGATAATTTTGATTCGGATGTGCCACCACTTGATCAAAATAATCTAAGAGGCAAAACATAAGGAGTTACATGATGATGTAATTGACAAGGAGTTGTCTACCTATTTATTTATATATAGTTTGTTGTGTCACCACAAGGCTATATATATTTGAAATGGGATCCTTATTCTCACTAGCAAAAACTTTAATTAGATTTTGCCGAACTATATAAATGAGGGTAATATAGTTTGAAGAAAATAGTGGGAGATACCAATATAAAATAAGACCTAATTTATTTGGTAATTAATTAAATGAATGTTTGCTAAAATATTGTCTTTTACATGCGAATTTTGAAAATGTCACATTCACTAATTTCACTACGTAGCATACTTGATGCTAACAAACTGACCGGACCGAACTACACGGACTGGTTAAGGAATCTGAGAATTGTTCTCACTGCTGAAAAGATTTCTTATGTCCTAAATTCGCCTGTACCTGCAAAAGTTGCGAGAGGTACCTCGAGGAAGAGATTGCTACTTTTAAATAAAGGCAAGATGATGCATCCGTGGCTCAATGCATCATGCTCGCATCCATGAAAGTAACGAGCTTGAAATACGGCATGAAAACATGGATGCTCCTACTATGCTTCTTTGCACCTTCGAGAGTTGTATGGTGAGCAAAGTAGGATCGCTAGATATGAAATATCTAAGGAGCTCTTCCGATCTCGGATGACCGAGGGCACTACCATTGAGACTCATGTCCTAAAGATGATCAATCGATTGAACGTCTTGGGCGGCTTGGGTTCGCTATGGATGGGGAGTTGAGTCAAGATTTAGTCTTGCAGTCACTCCCGACACCTTCTCACAATTTGTTGTGAATTTTCACATGAATAAGTTGGATGTCGACTTGCTCAATTACTTAACATGTTGAAAATCTATGAAGGTCACTTCCCATCCAAGAAGAACCATGTCTTACTGGTGGATGATTCCTCTAAGAAAAGGAAGAGGCCCAAGGTATCTTCTGAAAAGAAGAAATCCAAGAAGGCTAAGGGAAAGGCGAAAGTGAAAGATCAAAAGAAACCTGATCCAGCTAGCAAAGGAATTTGCTTCCATTGCAATAAGCCGGGTCACTGGAAGAGGAACTGCAAGGATTATCTCATGAGAACAAAAGCGTAAGAAGCTTGGAGATGCTTGAATCCTAATCAAGGTTTGTTTATGATTGAAATTAATTTTTCCGAAAGTCAATCTTCTACTTGGGTATTGGATACTGGGATGTGGTTCTCACATATGTAATAATATCTGGGGATTGTTCGTAAGTAGAAAGGTCGAGCAAGGATGAGGTCGCCCTATGAGTGGGAAATGGAGCAAAGGTTCTTGCATTAGTATGTAGGGACTTATTGTTTATTAGCACCTACTACGGGCAAGTTCATTAATTTAAATAATTGTTATTTTGTTCCAAATATCATTAGAAACATTATTTCTATCTCTGTATTGGATATGGATGGTTTTAATATTATAATAAAGAACAACAGTTGTTCTATTTATAATGATAATGTTTTATATGGTGTTGGTAATTTGCGAAATGGACTTTATATACTTGACTTGCATGAAAATGTATTTCAAATTGAACAAACTAAGAAAAGGAAAAGAGATGATGTTAACTATACCTTCATGTGGCACTGTAGACTCGGTCATATTAATGAAACAAGATTATCCAAGTTGCATAAAGATGGGCTCTAGAGCTATCTCGATTATGAATCATATCCAACTTTGTGAATCTTGTCTCATGGGTAAAATGACTAAATCTCCTTTTAGTGGAAAAGGAGAAAGAGTTCTGAGTTGTTAGCGTTGGTACACACGGATGTATGTGGACTATATGACAACGACCATACGAGGAGGTATTCTTATTTTATTACATTCAACGATGACCACTCAAGATTTGGATATGTGTATTTAATGAAATACAAATCAATCATTTGAAAATTTCAAAGAGTTCGAAGTGAAGTTGAGAAGCAAACCGGTAAGAGTATTAAGATTCTTCGATCCGATCGAGGAGGAGAATACTTAAGTGGTGAGTTTCTCAATTGTCTCAAAGAAAATGGTATAATCTCACAATGGACTCCACCGGGGCCATGATGAATGGTGTATCTGAAAGGAGAAATCGAATATTGTTGGACATGATTCGATCTATGATGAGCTTTACCGACCTTCCAGATTCCTTCTGGGGATATGCCCTAGAATTGGCTGCATACCTACTTAACAAGGTACCTACAAAATCCGTCCCCAAGACCCCATATGAGTTATTGACAGGGAGGAAACCAAATCTTAAGCATGTTAAGACTTGGGGTTGTCCAGCTTATGTCAAAAAGTTTGAAAACGATAAGCTGCAGACTAGATCTGACAAATGTAGATTTGTGGGATACCCTAAAGAAACATCGGGTATTATTTCTATCATCCAACCGATCAAAAGGTGTTTGTTGCGAAATATATCGCCTTCTTAGAAAAGGAGTTTATCCTTGAAGGGGTCGATGGGAGTAAGATATATCTTGAAGAGGTTCAAGAACCACAAAATACTACTGAGATCAAAGTGAGGTACCTAACCAAGTAGAGATTCATTCATACCACACCTATAAATCAAATCTGGAAGAGTACCAAAGATACCAGACAGGTATGGACTTGTCATAGAAGATGACAATGAGGTACGCATCATAGATGATGATGATCCATTGAATTACGAACAGGCTACGAGTAGTAAAGACTCAGAGAAGTGGCAAGAAGCCATGAAATCCGAGATGGACTCCATGTATGAGAACCAAGTATGGACTTTGGTCTCACCACCTGAAGGCATTAAACCTATTGGGTGTAAATGGGTTTTAAAAGAAAGACCGGAGTAAACGGAAGGTAGAGACCTATAAGGCCCGGGATCAAGTTGCAAAAGGTTTCAAACAAAGACAAGGAGTTGACTATGACGAAACCTTCTCACCAAGAGTAATGCTCAAGTTCATTCGGATTTTGCTTGCGATTGCGACTTACCATGACTACGAAATCTGGCGGATGGATTTGAAAACGGCCTTCCTCAATGGGAAACTTGAGGAGGATGTGTATATGACACAACCGGAGGATTTATTTCAAAGGTTGGAACAAATCAAGTCTCATAAGCTACAACGATCCATTTATGGATTAAAGCAAGCTTCTCGTAGGTGGAACATCCGTTTTGATGAGACAATCAATGAGTTTGATTTTATCAAAAATGAGGATGAACCATGTGTGTACAAGAAGGTTAGTGGGAGCGCTTGTTTCATTCTTTGTATTATATGTTGATGATATATTACTTGATAGGAATGATATTCCTATCTTTGCAATCAATTAAAATCTGTTATCTAAACACTTCTCCATGAAGGACTTGGGAGAAGCATCCTATATTTTGGGGATAAAGATCTATAGAGATAGATCTAAAAGGATGCTTGGCTTGTCCCAAAGAACGTACATTGACTTGATGCTAAAAAGGTTTAGCATGGAAGATTCCAAAAGAGGTCTCATGCCGATGAGACATGGAATACATCTCTCCAAGAAACAAGCCCCAAAGACACCTGAGGAGAGAAAACGTATGAGTAAGATTCCTTATGCTTCAGCAATAGGATCTATCATGTACGGTATGATATGTACTAGACCAGATGTCGCTCATGCACTTAGTGTAACAAGCGGATATCGATCAAATCCGGAGAAGAACAACGGAAGGCGTTGAAAAATATCCTAAGTACTTAAGAAGAACTAAGGATGTATTTCTTGTCTACGGTGGGTCTGAATTAAAACTAGAGGGCTTCACAGACTCAAGTTTTCAAACAGACCAAGATGACAGTAAATCCGTTTCGGGGTATGTATTTACCTTAAACGGTGGCGCAGTGAGTTGGAAAAGTTCCAAGCAAAAGAAACGATTCTTGATTCAAAGATGAGAGGCGTAGTACATAGGCGCAAGTGAAGTCGCAAAGGAAGTCATTTAGATGAAGAAGTTCATTACCGAACTTGGTGTGGTTTCTAGCATTAAAGGACCAAAGGCCTTTGATACGCGGACAACACTTTGAGTCATTGCACAAGCTAAGAAACCCAGTGTCTCATCGAAAATCCAAACATGTGTTGCGACGATTTCATTTGATCGTAGAGATCATTGAAAGAGGAGGCGTCACCACAGGCGTGTGTGGACTCTCAAGACAATATTGCGGATCCATTTACTAAAGAGTTAACACAATGCAAAGAGCTTGATCGTCACTTAGAGAAGATGGGTATGAGATACCACGGCGATTGGCTTTAGTGCAAGTGGGAGATTGAAAGTATTATGCATACAAGCCAATCATGTATGATGATAAAGCATATAGTGTGTAATCAATCTTATTTATTTATTAATAAAAGAATTATTTATTAAAGGCATTTATTATCTACATGGTGTTTTTGTTTAATAATATATGATAAACCCATAGTTTTAAGCAATGCTTTTAGAATCATGATAAGATCATGATAATGAGATCTAAATTCTTAGATAGCTTAAAACTAAAATGTTCCCAATCAATGGATTACTAAAAGGGGATTAATGAATCCGGATAGATTGAGTACGTCGTTGTTTGCTCATTGGATGAGGATGATTGATCTCATGATCATTTGTGTGGAGACACTAAAGCAAGTATGTAGGTGCTTATTAGAGAATAAGTTCACTGAACGTGACTCGCTAAGGAATACCTAATGGAGTTTTACTTACCTATCAATAGGAATTCTTGTAGTGATAGTAGTACAAATGATCCTTAGACTTGAGATCATCATAGTATCTTATATATAATGAATTACACTTTGACTTATTCCTTAAGACTCTTAGAGTATATCAAAGGGTATGCTTGGGTGTAATAAGTTATATATGAAGATAATGAATGATCAATAAAGAATCTACCACTTCTAGTAAAAAAGGGAAATGTCCTATGTGATTCGATAAATGACAACCCAGGAATCCTTGGCCAAGGTGGAATGAAATTAGAAAGTAGTTTCTAATTTGCATTCATTAGGAGTTGTGCATTTAGGAATCGAAATACATATAATTAAATAAAATAAGACTTGACAGTAATTCCATGTCTTATATTTAATTGGGACATTGTATGGTGGAAGGATTGAATTGTACGGTAACTATTTACTCAAAGGTTCTTTTATGATTAATGTTGAAATCTATATTATCTGGAAAGTCGTTGATCGCTAGGGAGGCTTATCCCTATTGTAGAATAAATATTATTTATTTAAATAAATTATTTGTTTAATTTATTTATTTAAATGAGATTAGAATTGTTCTAATTGATTTATTCACAACCTGTTTTAATATGGAGAACCTAAAGGGTCACACCATAAAAGGAAGAATAATTATTTAAGAAGTTAATGGAATAATTGTAATAATATGTTAAGTATATTTAATTTAATCTATGGTGATAGAATAAATTAAATAGCTTAATATTGTTATTTAATATTTTAGAAATATTAAATATAAATTAATAAGAAGAGTCTTATTAATATTATTACAATTATTATTATTTTAATTTCTAAAAGGTTTAGGAATTAATTTAATATAAGTACTCTCATTTATTCCTAATTGGATTAGGAAGGAAAATTAGTTAAAGGAGTTTAATTAATTACCCCTAATAGGATTAGGGAGGCCCATTTAATTAAAAGAGTTTAATTAAATGAATAATACCTTATTTTAATTAAAATAGGGTTACATGATATCTTTATAAGAGGAGTCTTATATCAGATATCTAATATACGTAATTCCTAGAGTTGAAGAGTCGCGCCTTTTTCTATCTGAGATAGGAAAAACTAGGGTTTGAGCCAATACCCCTTCTTCTTGAAAATTCTTCTTCTTTGGTGGATCACCTCTAGAGGCCATACATTTGGGTGGCTTACATTGATCAAAGGAAGGAATCTACCCGGAGATTCAAGGAGATCACGGAGAAGTAGGAGGTGAACTCGTACTTGAGGAAGCTCGTTTCTACAAGGGTATGATTTCATAATTTCTTATTCTTCGTTTAATTAATAATATGCATAAAGGATGATCCGGGTAATTGGTTTGTGAAGATTTTTAAAATCTGATTTTATTTCGCTTCCGCTAATTTTTTCAATTTGATTGCTACTTTGATTTTCACAAAACATAACACCTTGGACCCGGTACAAAACCCATTTCGAAAGCCCCATATCGAATGGCTCATATTGAACTTCAGGAGTTAAAGACCCAACTGCAAGAATTGTTAGACATCGATTTCATTCGTCCTAGTACGTCTCCTTGGGGTGCTCCTGTTCTATTTGTGAAGAAGAAAGATGGGAGTATGCGACTTTGTATTGATTATCGGGAGTTGAACCATGTCATTGTAAAAAATAAATACCCGCTGCCTCGCATTGATGACCTATTTGACCAGTTGCAAGGCGCCAAATTCTTTTCAAAGATTGATCTTCTTTTTGGATATCGCCAATTGAAGATTAAAACTGATGACATTCCACAGACGGATTTCAAAACTCAGTACGGGCATTATGAATTCCTAGTCATGTCTTTTAGATTGACTAATGCTCCTGCTGCCTTCATGGATATGATGAACCGAGTATTCAAGGAATAATTGGATCATTTTGAGGTTGTCTTTGTTGATGACATCCTCATATACTCCAAAAGCCGTGAAGATCATAAGCAACACTTGAGGCTGATACTCCAAAAGCTTCGTGAAACAAGCTTTATGCCAAGTTGAGGAAATGTGAGTTCTGGCTTGAGGAAGTAGCATTCCTTGGGCACGTAATATCAAGTCATGGAATATTTATTGACCCGGCAAAGATTGAAGCAATTCAAAGCTGGGAGCAACCTAAATCAGTGACCGAAGTACGTAGCTTTCTCGGCTTAGCTGGTTATTATCGGAGATTCGTAGAAGGGTTTTCTCGAATCGCTACTCCATTAACTCAGCTGACTCAGAAAGATACAAAATTCGATTGGAGAGAGGAATGTGAGAAGAGTTTTCAAGAACTCAAGAGGAGACTCATTTCAGCACCTGTTCTGACAATACCATCTGGCTCAGAGGGATTTGTCATCTACAGTGATTCTTCGGGCAAAAGGTTAGGATGTGTTCTCATGCAACATGGGAAATTTATAGCCTATGCCTCTCGACAACTTAAAGAATATGAGAGGAATTATCTTACTCATGATCTAGAGTTGGCAGCTGTTGTCTTCGCACTTAAAATTTGGAGGCATTACCTGTATGGGGAGAAAGTGGAGATCTATATGGATCATAAAAGCCTCAAATATTTTTTCACCCAAAAGGAACTCAATATGCGGCAATGACGTTGGCTTGAACTGTTGAAAGATTATGATCATACCATTCAATACCACCCTGGAAAAGCGAACGTGGTAGCTGACGCATTGAGTAGAAGATCATATGCAGCTACGAGTGCTTTATTTTTAACGCAAAGGCCCATTTTGTATGACTTGCAAAGGATGGAGATAGAGTTAAAGACTCCAGGGACCCATGTGATGATGGCAAACATACGAGTAGAACTGACTTTAATCGATAAAGTTAAAGCTGCTCAAGTTAAAGACCTGGAGCTGATGCGTATGAGGAAGAAAGTACAAGAAGGTGCTATCCCAAAAGTAAGAATCGATGAAGAAGGAATACTATGAGTCAACTCTAGACTTTGTGTTCCTAGCGACCAAGATTTAAAGTCTAAAATCATGATAGAGGCGCACAACACACCATTTGCAATCCATCCTGGGAGTACCAAAATGTATCGTGATCTTTGACATACATTTTGGTGGAGCAATATGAAGAGAGAGATCGCAGAGTTTATCTCAAGATGTTTAACTTGTCAACGTGTCAAGGCGGAGCATCAAGTGCCAAAAGGTCCATTGCAACCACTTGAAATTATAGAATGGAAGTGAGAGCACATTACCATGGAATTCGTTACTGGTCTTCCCAAGGTTTCTCACGGAATAGATGCAATTTGGGTCATTGTTGATAGATTGACCAAGTCTGCTCATTTCTTACCTATACAAGAAACTTATTCACTTGAACGTCTTGCTCATATGTATATAAATGAGATTGTAAGACTGTATGGTATACCAATATCCATAGTTTCTGATAAAGACCCAAGATTCACTTCACGGTTTTGGGTTAGTTTACAAAAATCTATGGGCACGGATTTATGATTCAGTCCGACTTATCATCCTCAAATGGACGGGCAGTTAGAGAATACTATTCAAACTCTTGAGGATCTATTAAGACTTTGTGTCCTTGACTTCAAAGGAAGTTGGGACAAGTTCTTGTCATTAGTGGAATTCTCCTACAACAACAGTTATCAAGCAAGTATTGGCATGGCTCCATTTGAGGCATTGTATGGACGCAAGTGTCGTTCTCCAGTATGCTGGGATGAGGTGGGTGAAGCAACGTTGTTGGGACCGGAATTGGTACGCATGACTACAAAAAAGATTCAAATGATCCGGCAACGTATAAAAACCTCACAAGATCATCAAAAGAGTTATGTTGATCATCATCAGAAGGACGTGAAATTCAATGTTGGAGAGCATGTGTTATTACGTGTTACTCCATGGAAGGGAGTTACAAGATTTGGGAAGAGAGGAAAGCTCAATCCTTGATTCATTGGCCCATTTGAAATCCTTGATCGAGTAGGAATTGTGGCCTATGGACTCACGTTACCGCCAAGTATGTCTCATGTTCATAACGTTTTTCACATATCCATGTTACGTAAATATGTGGAAGACCCGAACCACATTATTGAGTTAGAACCGGATGAAATAGCGGAAGATTTAACGTATGAAGAGGTACTTATTAAAATCTTGGATAAGAAGGAACATATTCTACGCTCCAAGGTTATACCTCAAGTCAAAGTTTTGTGGAGAAATCACGATGTTGAGGAAATGACCTTGGAGTTAGAATCTTAAATGAGATCAAGGTATCCTCACCTCTTCGTCATACCAGGTATGTACCCTAATTTCGAGGGCAAAATTTCATAAGAACGGGAGGTTGTAAGACCCCAACTTTTATGAATAAAGATGAATTCTCTATAAATATCATTTTTGAATATTAAGGAGAAAATTTGATATAATGTTATAGTTGTGGGTAATATTTATAAATTTTGCAAAGTACGCAAGTTGTTATATAATATTCGATCGGTCGGAGAATATTCGGTTTAACAGGGAATATTCGTACGATGGCACAATCATTTGTGGACCCCACAACGAAATTATTGTCGGAATGAGAAAATGACAAAAATATCTTTTTATAAAAATAACGGCAAAAGTTTTACCGTTAACTGTTGAAATACCCGGTGTTAAAAGTACAGTAATACGCATGGTTGCATAGTAGCACACGGTATTGATTATTGATGCTTATATGAGAATTCACTCAGTTATACTCAATTATTACTATAGTAATTGTTGTATATTATCTCACGTTATTTGATTCAATTTGTGTCAATATATTATATATTATTAAATCAATAATTGAGACGATACACTTATTCATATTATTATTTTCAATATTGATGATGTCTAGAAAGTTCTGTCGAAGAGAGGTTTGGTCACCTAATTGCGCGCCAATAAGGAAAAATCTTTATCGAAAAGCCCCCTCTTTCCTGGGAATGATCTGGTTGTTAATATTGTGAGTTATAGTATTAATAATGATTAATTGTTGAAAAATTGTGTTGATTAAAGATAAGAATAATAATTGATGAGTGGAAGATGTTTGTTCAATTATTTTGTTAAACTGGTATTTGTTCTATTTGATTTTTAAGTATATAGATTAAATTATGAAGGGGGACCCTCAATCATTTTCAAAGAATGCCATCTGTTAGCTTTATTTGGAAGGTTATGTGATGATTTTTCAAAGCTTGGACATTATTGGCCAAACTTTTCAAATTATGCATTATTATTGATAACTTGTGAATTAGGGTGCCTTCTAATTGGTCAAAGCTTTTATATTGGTATGTGTTTGTTTTTCTCATTGGCCAACTCCTTGAAAAGAAATACTGATACATTGGAACCGTGATTATTTCATCCGAAATTACTGTGCGTCCGTGAATAAATTTTAAATAGTATCCTTTCCATTCTCCTATATATAGAATGCTTAGTTGGAATTAAAAATCACACCAGAATCAGAGAATTCTTCTTCTATGATATTAAGCGTATTTCTTTCGAGTTTTAAAAAGCTTTGAGCGTAGAAAACAGTGAAAGTTTTCTTCAAGAATATCCCCGCTATACCAGTTGGAATATTCTTCTTTTCAATGTAATGGGTATTATTTATTTCATATTCGCTTACGATATTATTTTTCGTATTCGTAAGAAAAATATTATTTTATATCGTTCAATATTCGCAAGAAATATTATATTCGTTTAATATTCGTAAGGAATATTATATTCGTTTAATATTCGTAAGGAATATTATTTTCGTTCAACAGTTGTAAGGGATATTATTTTTGTTCAATACTCATATGAAATAATATTTTCTTCCATACTCTTTAGTATGTAAGTAATATTATTTCGTTTCAGATTCCGAATTCTATACTCATTTTGTTAAAATTTTGGCTTCTATACTCCATGAAATTAGTAGAATATCCTTGATATTTGCGCTTCATCCAGTATCTTTTCATGAAAATATTATTCTGAGCATTCTTGATAAGTTTTAACTTTTTCATGTCGGAGTACTATTCACGGGGTTACTATTCCCGAAGTTACTATTCACAGGGTACTATTCACTTAGTTACTATTCATCTGAGGTACTATTCATGATAAAAATTAAATTTTTTTCGGTTCAAATTATTTTTGATACAATATTATTCTTGAATTTTACTCCACAAAGCAATATCATGTTGACAATTTGGATATTATTGAATTCTGGATAAATTAAATTATAATTCTTTAAAAATTTATCATTTGTTTTCTTTTAATTGAATTCTTATATCATTGTCATCATCCTCATGCTTATACTGTTATGAAAGTCATCTTTGGCCCGTAGTGCATAGATGGACTTGGTATGATTATGATCAGGGATTATTTGGTATAATTATGATCGTAATATTACAAATGATGTGGTAAAAGTCCTCATTGGCCCGTAGTGCATTAATGGACAGTTGTTGGCATGATCATGATCATTGATGAAAACACGAATATCCTTGGCCCGTAGTACATGGATAATTTGTGGTCGTGATACTAATGAATATCCTTGGGCGTAGTGCAGGGGTGATTTGATGATGTGGATTATTTATTAAGCTGAGTCTCAGCGATAAAATTGATGATAAAATCTTTAAAATCATAGAAGATAGTAGATATCATGCTCTACTTAACTCTTCTAATGGATTGCTTGTTCCGCTGCAGTTAAACTTGATGTCTATTGTATTTTATCAGTTTAACACTGTTGAAGGCTAACGATAATTTATTCTGCATTATCTTAGTCATAATATTTCTTATTGGGCTAGTTGAGCTCACCTTTGCTTTCATTGTTCTCTTCAGAAATGAGAATATAAATTGTGACTAGTCGGGAACCCGAGTGATTGGTTCAAATGTTTGCATTAGTAGTCCTCACTATTCGTGAAATAGTGTGATAATAAATATATTGAGGACTTATTTTGAGTTTGAATAATGCCTAGAAGATAATATTTGTATTAAAACTCACAAATTTCATCAGATATTTAAGTTTGTATTTGTATTCGTACTACGTATTTGGGTGACTCGTAATGGGTGATGTATACCTATTTTGGGGGCGTCACAAATATTCGCAGCGGAAATAACAATTCATTAGATGAGTTAAGTAGAGAATGAAATCTACTATCATCTATGAATTTAAAAGTTCATCATCAATATTTTATCCCTGTAACATCAAGCAATATACATCTTGCATCAAATATTCATCTTTGCACTACGGGCCTATGATATTCATTTGTATCACTAGTTGGTCATGTTCATCTCAACACCTGTTCATCTTTACACTACGGGCCAAAGATTTTCATCAGGTAATCATTCATCTTTGCACTACAGGCCAAAGATATTCATCAAGTATCACCATTAAAGACTGAGGATGATGAAAAATATTTTAGAGAACGAATCCAGTGAGATAAAAGGACAAAGATTAGAGATTCGTACTTTAGATAATTCAAGTTTAAAAATACTTCATAATAAACCATAATGGAGTAAAATTCGAGAATGAAGATCAAAACATGGATATAATCAAAGATAGTAACCATAATAGACATCTGGGACAAAGAAGTGAAAATTTTATTTTTTGGTGAATAGTGTCGTATTCGTGAATAGTGTCGTATACGTGAATAGTGTCGTATATGTGAATAGTAACCCCGACACAAAAAGATATAAATTCCACAATAAAATTCATACCAATATTTCAGCATAATAAAATTGAAAGAAATAATATCATTTACGAAGAAATTAACATCCCTTACCTCAAAAAGAAAAGATTTAACCTGAATATCTGATGTTCATCAAAGGAAACTTGCACTGAATAACAACTCTCAAAGTATCTAAATACTCACAAAATACGCTCTGCTTTTCAATTCTAACTAAGCACCCTATTTATAGGAAAATGCTAGAACGCCAAAGGAGACTAAATTAATAAAATATTAATTTATTAAAAAATTTCTACGCCCACCATCTTTGCCCAAAACTCAGCACACCTCTAGTGGGGCACACCAAGATCAGATTTTCTATACCAACCAAAAGTGGGGCCCACCATGTTTCTAAATAAAAATATTTATTTCCGAAACTTCAATAATTTATAATAAATAGCCCTTTTATCAGAAAAATACGAATTTTATGTCCATTCCATAGGAAATCAAATTCTCTACAACTTTGTAGATTTAAGTTTTTCTAAATTCCAAACGAAAAATGCCCGAAATCCACATACGGACGATTTTTAATACCTCCATTCCGACAAAATATTGATAAAACACCCCAGCATTAATTCCATCATTTATAATCACATAAAATAAATATTTTCCTATCCTTCATTTATATCCACATAAAATAAATATTTTCTTATCATATAAATCAATAATTAATTCTTCACAAATAATATTACAGAATCACAATTATGATAACCGCATGCTCCCAAAGAAAGAGGGGCTTTTCAGATAAGGAGTTCTCCTTACTTGGAGCCTTGATTAGGTGACCAAACTCCTTTCCTGTATGTAACTTCCTTAGACATTGCCAATAATGCTATCTAATAATATTATTCAAATAATATGAATTATTGATCTGATAATGGGAAATATTGTGCAGTGACAATTATTAAAACAACAATAATATAAAATATCAACGCAACAATTATTAAATCAATAAAATAAAATATTGAACAGTAATTACTATAACAATTATTGAGTAATGCCTTTTTACGTATGAATCAATACTTCAAAAATATAGTGCATTCTGGTGTACATCAGGCGGCAACCACGCCATTCATCGTATTTTAACCACTAGGTAATCCAACAATGTTAACGGTAACAATTACGCAGTTATTTATAAAAACTCAAACTTGTCATTTTCTTCATCCGACAGTTATTCTGTTGTGGGGCCCACAAATGGCTACGTCGTCGTACGAATATTCTCCGACAACAAGAATATTCCACGACCAAACGAATATTCCCCAACAAAAATGAATATTTTATAACCACTTGCTTATTTTATAAAATTTGCACATTTCACCCATAACCAAAGTATTATATCGGGTAAAATGCAAATGTGACCACTGATACGTGGCACACGTGGCATATCTGACGTGGGTAAAAAATTTGTTACTGCTCAAATTCGATCTCCAACTTGAAACTTAAACCCAATGACCATCCGAGCACCACGGGTTCGCTGTTTTATTTTCGCAAGGATTATGATTTATAACTAAACAAAGAATTTCCCCAAATTAAAACAAAACAAAACCCCTTTTCTTAGATATGTTGTCTCAGGTGATTTACCCAAATAAACCCCCAAATTAATGCAGGGAGCAATCGGGGAAGGTTCCCAGCTGGAAGAGGGCCTGGGTTCAGGAACGAGGTTGGATTCAGGAACGATTGAATGAGAGGACGTGGGTTCTATGTGGGTAGCAGCAGAGGGTTCTGCCGACGAGAATTCAATGGCAGGACTGATTTTAGTAACAAAGACAACAATCGAGGAGGTTTATCAACCGTGGTGGTGATGGATATCAGAGGCCTGAGAGTGAGAGTGGAGGCACCAATGGTGGCCGAGTGAACCGTGTTGGTGGGCTGACTGGTAGCGGAACTGCCAAAAATATGGCACCACGGATACCTACTTCTGCTTGAGGAACCTATGATAGAAATTATTAGTGAGAGATTTTAGTTTTCTTTTCTCATCATTGTAGTGATTAAGTTGTCGGCGACCAACCAGCAAAACAAAAGGAGAAAACAAAGATTTTATTTTTATGGTGAACAGCTTCTGATCCTTTCAAATAGAGCTGTTTGAAATTTTATCGAGGGATTCTCTTGACTTTCTTTTGGCGCATTTTTTTCCCTTGTGGTAATAGAATATTAGGGGGATAGAAAGGCGAGGTTAAGCAAGTAAGCTTGTGTTCTGTAGTGTACTGGTACATTTTCTTGTGAAGTAATATTGTTATCATTGTTCTGATATTTTATTCTTGATCTTTTTATGGAGCTATTTTCATGTGGGAGCTTGTGATTTTTGAATGGTGTAAACTGCTAAAAGAGTAGATAATTACGTTATACCTGTTGGCTTGCATCTTAAAATTTTCATGTCATCTCGTCATTACTTTAAATTATGTACTAGTGAAATTTTATTGAGGTTCTTGGGAGAAAGTTCAATGAAGCTTTTGATTTCAGTCCTGAATTGTAATTTGTCTTTCATGGACACTGTTCTGTTTTTTTTTTGTTTACAAAATGGTTTTTGGTTCTTGGTTGACTTTGATTAATCTTCAGAGGGGTTTTGTTTTGTTTTAATTTGGGGGAAATTCTTTGTTCAGTTATAAATCATAATCCTTGCAAAAATAAAATAGCTAACCCGTGGTGCTCGGATGGTCATTGGGTTGAAGTTTCACGTTGGAGGTCTAGAGATAGAATTTGAGCAGCCGCATGTAAAATAAAAAATAAAAATATTCACGTCAGATATGCCACGTGTGTCACGTAGGCACCATGTGAGCAAGTCAATGCATATCTGGCAACAGGGGCTCGAAGTCCAAATTTTTTAATAAAAAAGGGCTCAAAATGCGTTGACCAAAAGAAAAGGACTCAATACCAAAAACCTTTAAAGTTCAGTAGTCACATTTGCATTTTACCCGCATTATATCAAATTAACTCCTTATTATTTCAAGATAATGAATAGAGGAAATTCAATTTTATTTATAATAAGTTGGGGTCTTACAGTATAGTTCATTAATGAATGAATATTAATTTATTTATTTATTTTTACTAAATACAATAATCAATACTCTAAATTACAATTCAAATAAGTTTTTATCATTTTCAAAATCCTAAATTTAAATTTCAAAAATGAATGCTCTTATTACAACTATAACTAGAATAAGAAAAATAATAATTGAAGTATAGTTCATTAATGAATGAGTATTAATTTATATATTTTAATAAATAAAATAATCAATGCTATAAAATACAATTAAATAAATTTTCATCATTTTTGAAATTATAAATTACAATTAAAATAAGTTTTCATCATTTTGAAATCATAAATTACAATTCAAATAAGTTTAATGGTTTAATATTTAAAATGAATGCTCTAATTAAATTATAATTCAAATAAGTTTTCATCATTTTGAAATCATAAATTTAAAAATGAATGCTCTACTTATTAATATTTATATATCCATTAATAAATAGATGTCCATTTTATGTGTGTGGAGTAATAGTGTAATAATGCAATTGTATGATTATGTTGGAGTAATAGTTTAATAATACAATTTTATGTGTGTGGAGTAATAGAGTAATAGTGTAATAAGCAGATGTCCATTTTATTAAGTTATAGTATTGTAATGCAATTTTTAATTTATTTACTAGTTTAGTTTACACTATATATTCATCAAATCGGAAAATACTATTTGACGCCTTTATTAAAAACATCTTAATTATTATAAAATAAAATATTATTTTGGCCAAATAAAGTTGAAAATGTTTACTTAAAATATTCAATATTAACCTTTTCTTTTTTAATTGTAATAAAAATGTTAATTGGACGTATTCAATTTATAATGTAGAAGCTTGTATAAATAAATTTTATGTTATCTTTTTTATAATTATATCATGTAGCTTAGTTGGATAGTACTTAAAGTTATGAGGTTGAGGTTTTGAGTTCAAATCGTGACGGGAGCAGAATTTTTAGTCTTAATTTGGCTTACATGTCATCATTGCCACGTAGGTTTGTTTTACATTGACCAACAATTAAAAAGTATAGTGATCATTTTTGCATTTTACTATATATATATATATATATATATATATATATATATATGGAATTAATCCATGGCACACGTTTGCTCGAAGCATTGTTCAGCAAACAAGTTTATATCCGTTGATCCTTGCAATGAAAGGCTTAGATTAAATCATTTTATAACTTACCGCTACAGGCTGTAGCGGCAGCCAATATAAAAAGGAAATGCAAGCCAAGTTACAGATTTTCCCCAGATAAATGTGTCAACCCTGCCGCTTACAGGCTCATGCGGCAGGCCATTAATATTATTTTGACTAACGCACGGAATCCAAAATTGATCGCATTTGAAGCCAAAAACGAAAAGGTGATCGACGGCCAAAAAGTCGAAAACGTGATCGCATTAGAGGCCAAACACGCGCCATAAGTCAGTAGCGGCGAGCTCACACCCTTTTTAACCATCTGCCGCTCCCCTATCCTTCATGCTTCTCTTACCGACTTACACTGCCGTTACACATATACCCTCCCAATTTGAAAAAACCTCCATTCAAGCATCAAAACAGAATTAATTTACATGAAGAGAAAGCTTGCAACAATTTGTTATCAGTAAAAATTGAAGATCAACAGCCGGTTAAGCCTACAAATTTTCAGATTCAGATATTATTTTGGTAAGATTTACTTTTCAAATAATATAATTATTTTTTTAACATGTATTTATAAAAAAAATAGATGTTTAAACTTTGAAGGAAAATGATCAATTATTTCTATGTTTACATATATGCATGTGAATTTTTTTAAAAAATTGTAATTTATGTATCGTGTTGGATAATTATATAACTATGTGGGAAAGTAGTTATTATAATTTTTTGACTTATGATTAAATTATTTGCTTAATAGTTGTAATGGAGTAGTGTTTTATTTTATTATGAATGTTTATTTTGATAAAATATTGTGAGTTATGTGGGATATAATATGCATGTGAGTATTGTGACTAATAATGATTAATTATTATGAAAATATGCAAAAAAAAAAAGAATTATTAAAATTATTTAAGTATGAAGTTTTTTTTATTAATAGGATATAGATATAATTGCGTTACATAGTTATTCAACAATATAAAAAACATGTGGTTGTTATTTTTTTAGGTACTAGATGGACAGTTGAATTTATGGACCAATTGACCCAAGTGTCCTTAACGACCAACAAAATCATGTGTCGGATGATATATATGACGGGAAAGACAGGGGAAGACTACTCTCATGTCAATTAACTGAAAAAAATACGATCAATGGATATTAACAAAAGCTCAAAAAACTCTTCTGAAAAAATGTGGGTTTGAGATTTTTTGCTATCCGGCAGTTGTACCACAAATTGACATTGGGCTCGTTTCCGCCTTGGTAGAGAGATGGCGGCCGGAGACTAATAGTTTTCACTTAAATTGTGGGGAAATTACAATCACTTTAGAGGATGTACACTTCATTCTTGGGTTGCCGGTGGTTTGTAAACCCTTAACTTGTCCATTATTTGACACTCCATTGGCTTATTTTAAAGAATGTTTTGGTAGTGAAGTAGTTGCTGAATATCAGGAATCAAAAAAATGCGGCTCTATTTCATTACTATGGTTGCAGCAACATTTTAATAATTGTCCCCCTAAAGCAAGTAAGGAAATTGTTGGTCGATGCACACAGGCCTATATTCTTTGGTTGTGTGGGGCAATATTATTCCCCACTAGGAATAAAAACACTGTTCATCCCAATTATATGTATTTTATTGCTAACGCTGAAAATTGTGTAACGTATTCTTGGGGTACAGCTGTGTTGGGCTATTTGTATAGGTCTTTGTATACTGCCACTAGAAAAGGAGCAAAATATATTAATGGTTGTGTTACTCTTTTACAAATTTGGGCATACGAGCGTTTAATAATTGGCAGACCTAACCCCTGGCCTCAATCACAGTTATGGTTACCTAGGGCCCTAGCATGGGCATACTCAGAAAATCACAGCTACCCTGATAGACGACCAAATCTCCATCATCATTTAAAATTTTACAGAGGGGAGTTAGATGTCCAGCCTAAATGGCAAGTAGTTTAGCGCCCTTACATGAGGTGGGATGACAACATGGGTGGATTTAATTTTGAAGGAAGATTGTTGGGATCTGGTAGAATCCCCTTGATCCATTTTGATATTGTAGAATACCAGATGCCAGACAGGGTGATGAGATAGTATGGGTTCTTACAAGGTATACCATCTCCGACAGAAAATCACAAAGAACTTAGAAAGGAAAAAGAAGATAGATTTGTCGTCGTTGATTGCATGGCCTTGAGGCAAGTGTACATTGCACATTGGGAGGCTTACATGGAGCATTTGAAGGGACAGTAGTACGAAATTTCCAACTATATGAAAATTGATTCATACATGGCTTGGTATAGGAAAATTACACATAGGAAACTGCATCGCCCTTGACGGGAAGGGGACCCTACATACGAGCCCCAGACTGTTTACAGCCAGCAACATCATCTTATACAAATGGTACACTAACATTTGCATTTATATACAAGATATTGTCATTTACATACAATCTTGTTTATTAATAATACTAATATTGTACTTTTAACTTACATGACAGGTTGAGAGTGCAAAGTCCTTACTTGATAAGTGCTTTAATTTTACTGAGATGCCTCCAGACTATGTAGTTGAGAAACAAGTATGGGATCATCTTTACGGTGTATACAACTCTGAAGTCAGAGGGAACAATGGTGAAGAGCGAGAGGAGCCAAGTAATGCTGCGGTACAAGAGAGTTACATCCCCACGACCCAAACTTATGTTCCCTCTTTGTCATTCAAGTCTGACTTCACAGAGAAGGAAAAAGTTCAGGTCATTGGAGTATGAATGTTAATATTAATTTTATGTCTTAATAATTGTAATATTAGTAACTCTGAAGTCATGCTTAATATTATTCAGGCTCAAGATATAGAGGAAGGGTACATCCCCACCACCCAAGCTTATGTACCCTCTTAATCATTCGAGTCTGGCTTCATAGAGCATATAGAATTACAGGTATTATTCCCTTTAAATTTTATGTTGTAAAAAGGCAATTAATATTGCTATTATTATTATTATTATTATTTTCAGGCCCAAGACATAACTGGCTTATGTTCTAACCCCGGCAAAAGTTCCAGTTCCACCACCCAGGCATTCGAGACTGGCTTCATAGAGTAAGCGGGTAAACAGGTACTATGAAATCCCTCTTAATTGCATTACTTAAAAATATTGCTATTAGTAATTATTAATGCTACTTTTTTATGTTTATCAATATATTAAACATCGCTTATGGTGCAAAAAAGTCTCCGACCAAAAAGCTGAGGGAATACAAGATAGAGTTTATAAATAATTACTTGTTTGGGAACCAACTTTTGAATCCACCAATATTTCCTGTCATACATCCGCAAAACTTGTACACGCTGCATCACAACGCATTTGAGGCCTTAAGCCCTGCATCTTGGATTTTCGAGCATTCGTTGGACGCGTATATGCTATTATTGCGGCATAGAGAGGAGTACTACAGGACGCAGGGAATTTGAAGGTAGACAAATTTTGGCTTCATGAAATCATTCTTCATGCATCTTGGCAAGAACGTTGTATCCCCAAGCCAGGTGAATGCGGCAGAGAGTTTTTGTCACCCTTATGTCCACCCAGATGTGGGCCCGGCATTACACGAATGCACGTATATATTCATGCCAGTGTGTACTCAAGGGACCAAGCATTTTATCCTGTTTGTATTCTCAGTGCCCGAATGGGCAGTCACTATCTTTGACCCTCTATACGATGATACCCCGTATATGACCATCCAGCAAATGTATAGAGAATTTGTTAAAGTTGTGGTATGTATATTAATTGTTAGTGTTGTACTTTTATATATGTATATCCTTTATTAATATTACTTTGTGCACGCAGGTCAAATTGATACTAGTTTGTTTGAGAATTGGTGATCCATAGCGTGAGTGGCCAACACAGGATCCGCGTGTGCTAATACCAAAGAACAGACCTATATAGCCAAACAATTATGACTGTGGTATTTTCGTCTGCAAATATGTTGACTACTTTGTCAGGAGCAGTGTTAATATTCGTCGAGAAAAATGGTCCTCAGAAGATTTAATGGTATTTCGATACAGAATTGCGAGGGAACTCTTTAGATGTCAAGCTAGACTTCTTCCTACGGATGATATTTAGCTACATTATTGGTGCACTTATTATTGGGAACTCTTTAGATGTCTATTATTATTTTATCAATTGTTAGTGTATCTATTATTATTTTAATTATTATTATGCTTATTATTATAATTATTACGTTTAATATAATAATAATAATGAAATAATAATAATAACAATAATAACAACAACAACAATAAATAAAAATATATCTTACATAATACAACTGAGCATTAATACAAACATAGCTTACATAATACAACCAAGCATAAATACAAACATAATACAACTGAGCAGAATTCCCTACATCGCTTAAATAATACAACCGAGATCTATTTTTTAGGCTCAAGAATCCCTAACACTCGATAGTGATTGCGCTTATCATGGTCGATTTCAAAGCCACAAATTGCACATTTTCAATGCGGTTTAGAACCTACCATTTTTTCGAATTCACTCTTTAACCTTGATTATTTTTCGATGTTGTGTTATGTAGTCAGTCTTCCTCTCTCTGATAAATTATTTTGCTATAGCCTTCTGACTCTGTGCTACAAATTCTTTCATGCCCGTTGAAGCATTGACAAACTCATCAAAAAAATGATTTATGCTCTCGCTTCTTCCAGTGGTTGTCATTCCCGCGGTAAAATATCTCTTTATATATGTTGGAATCCATTTCTCTCGTACATCATACAAACTTCTAATCCACTCATTGTTATACAATTCATAATTCCTAAACAGAATCTGCCAACGCTCTTCAAACTCCCTAATGGATAATGAATTATACACACAATAGTTAAAATGCTCTTTGAAGGATGGGTGCTCAGAATAAACATGATGCAATTTCTCAGGAAATTTGTTGCTAATATGCCAAGAACACAATAAGTGATTAGTAGAAGGGAGTACCGTGGCAATAGCATTACTCATGGCTTTGTCTTGGTCAATGATGATGGTTATAGGCATCTTGTAATCCATGGCTTCGAGCCATGTCTCTAATAGCCAAACGAAAGTGTCCTCTGTCTCATCCCTTAACAATGCAAATCCAAACAATATAGACTGAAAATGGTGGTTAACCCCGGTAAAAGGAACAAACGGCATGTCATACTTATTTGTCATGTACGTACTGTCAAATGTCACAACATCTCTGAAATGTTGATACATTGACCTTAATCGGGCGTCAACCCACAAAATGCATGCTATGCGATTTGTTGCATCTGGTTTGACACGATAAAAAAATTTACTCGAACTCTTGGATGCAAGTTTTTACAAATAATTTATAGCAGCTTGTGCATCATTTTCATCTGCAGAATCACGTCTTAAATCCGTCACCACATTCTGAACATTAACATTAGAAAAAGGAACATTTTGCAACCCGCCACCCAATGTGCTCAAAACGTTCATCATCCTACTAGGTCCAATACCAGACTTATTTAAAGTGTCAATTAATTTTCTTGCAACTGGAGTAATATTTCTATGTGTCTCAATCAAATCTACCTTGGTAGGGGTCACTAGGTGATGATTGTGCTCTAATTCAATAGTAGAAATACGCCAACTGTCTTCTTTCTTATTATGAACAACAAATATTCTAGCTTTGCATCTTTATAAGGCCCTCTGAGTCTCATTGCCAAGTTATTTTCTTACTACCATCTTCATCATCGAGCAAACTCTTTCTGAAATTTGGTGTCTGGCTTTTTACAAACATACAACCTAGACGACACATTATTAGTACCGGCGTGTTTATGACTAGTTGTAATTCTAATCTCAAAACCATTTTTTTAGCATCGACCTATAAAAAATTCAACTTCTTCCAACTTAGAAAATAATTGACCAAATGATGGCACCAATTCAGATTTACTACTTTCAACTTCACTTACAAACTCAGATGTATTTTCATAATTTAAGCTAGCAACAGAATTTGAAGAACTTGATACAAAACTTTTATGAGCAGGTATGTTGTGTGCCATTCTGAAATAAGAAGGTAGAAACGCCGGATAAAAATTTCAGTTTGGACTTGAGATTAAAAGTGGGCAACTACATCAACAAAAAAAAAAACCAAAGCTGTAAAAAAGGAAAGAAATATCGAGAGGAAACTAAGACATGATATATGTGAGAGGAAAGGTTGGAGAGATAATTCAAGAACGGAAGAAGTGAGCATGGTATTTAAAAAAAAATGTCCCTGCCGCTACAGCTTGTAGCGGCAGTCCATCAAATTTCGTGAAAGATGAAAAGCTTTCAAATTATCATAAAAGCCGGTTACCTTTTTGTCATAAAGTTAAAAAGTGGTCAAAAAGCCTGTCACCTTTGTCATAAAGTTGAAAAGGTGGTCAATATATTTTTAATGCCTACCGTAGGAGCTTGTAGCGGTAGGCTTAGATTAAATTATTAGGGGCAGTAATGTAATAAACCATCATTTTACATGGCAGGTGGACTGCCGCTACAGCTTGTAGCGGCAGGGATAAAAACCAACCAATCTGAGCCTTTTATTGTAAGGATCAACGGATATAAACTTGTTTGCTGAACAGTGTTTCGAGCAAACGTGTGCCATGGATTAATTCCTTATATATATATATATATATGGGATTTAATCCATAGCAAACGGTTGCCATAGGCACTATTCAGCAACCAAATTTACATTCGTTGATTCATACATTTAATGGCTGAGATTGGTTGAATTTTCCTCCTGCCGCTACAGCTTGTAGCGGCAGTCCACTGCCTTCCATTCCCATTAACAATTTATGTTACTGCCCCTAACATTCTACTAGAATTATATTATTATATTCTTCTATGGGTATTGAAATAAAACTTGTCTCAATGGGTTGGTTTTCTAGACCCAACCATGGTAAGGGAAGCTAAAAATTATTATTATAAAATAATTCAGGGAACTTATATATAATCTTGATTCATTAATCACAACTAAATTATATGACTTTTTAACATTGTTTTAATTATTAAAATGATCCCATTTTTTGTGCAACTATTATAGATAAATGATATATGTAATAAATTTGGTACAAAAAATGAATTAATAGTTGCACAAAAAATGGGATCATTTAATGATAAATGATTCAAGAACAAATAAACCTCATTTTCATAGTATGTTAATAAAAATAATTACTTAAAAAATCGTATCAAAAAAAACAACCCCTTGTAAAGATGTCCAATTGTATTAATTTACGGACAAAATGTTAGTACAATACGAGTCAATATTTTGTCACAAAACTCAAATTAAATACTTATAAAAAAGAGAAATTGAATTAACAAACATGAGCCTAATACTTTATACTAAAAAATTTTAATATTTAAAACAATGTTAAAAAGTCATATAATTTAGTTGTGATTAATGAATCAAGATGATATATAAGTTCCCTGAATCATTTTATAATAATAATTTTTAGCTTCCCTTACCATGGTTGGGCCTAGAAAACCAACCCATTGAGACAAGTTTTATTTCAATACCCATAGATGAATATAATAATATAATTCTAGTAGATTGCTAGGGGCAGTAACATAAATTGTTAATGGGAATGGAAGGCAGTGGACTGCCGCTACAAGCTGAACCGGCAGGGGGGAGAATTCAACCAATCTCAGCCATTAAATGTATGAATCAACAGATGTAAAACTTTGGTTCTTTGAGCAGTCTTTATAAAGAACTGCTTTCTTATGGATTAAATCATATATATATATATATATATATATATATATATATATATGTGTGTGTGTGTGTATTAATAATTTATACATATATATATATAATTATTTATTAATAACTTACATTCATTAATAACTTATATTTATTAATTAATAATTTACATATATCTTATGCGTACCGCATGCGGGTGGAAAAAAAAAAGAGAGTAAGTGGCCATGTGTGGATACTTTAAAAATAGTAAGTGGCCATGTGGCAATATATATATAGTCCCCTTCCTATCTCTTTCTCTCACCAATATATTTATCCAAATAAAAATAACGTAACAAACAAACAATTACTAGCTCACAAATTGTTGCAAGTTGAGGAGAGTCCATTTTACTAGGAAAGTTACCTTTTAACACTTTTCTCAGTAAACAATGTGAGATTTAGATTAGTTATTATGTGCAATCTTACATCCAATAACCCACCCACTCCTTGTAATCTCCTCCATCTCTTTCTTGTAATCTTCATCACGTTCAAACTTCATCTTATTTGACCTTCATGTTTCCCAAGTGTTCGTCTCAAAAACTGCTCTAACTGAACCATTGTTGCGATTCAATTATTCAGAAGTCTTCATCCTCAATTACAAACACCAAATAATCATTTTCAGTTTAGATTAAGGATATACCATTTCAAATCTTTTACACTTCGTCAAATTCTTTGGGAACTAGAAATAGGTATAAATATTATTTATTCTTTATTTTATGGATGAAGCTGGATGTCATTCTCCCTCTCAATTACGTTGTGATGAATCCCCTAAATGGGTTAGCCCATCCTTCACATAGTTAGTAGATCAGAAACATTTCTCTTCCAATTTGTTTCTTTTAGTCTCTTTCTATTAAACGCGGAGGGAATTCAGGCTATCATTATAGACATTGGTAAATTTGTTACATTCTTTGGTTTCGCATTATCATTTAAATTTTGCAGTTTCTTGTTGAAATTTGATACCAATACATTTGACTTGTTGCTTTAGAGTGATACTAGATTAGCGGTGAAATTTATCTAGGCACACTTAGAAGGGGGTTGAATAAGTGTGGTAATAATTTATGACCAATTTTTAAACTTTAAACTAAACTATTAAATTCAGGCTACTATGATAATTGAAATCAGCTTACTGAATTAATATATTCTATTTAGAAAATATTCTGCTTAATTTATATTTTAAATAAAATACTTGATGTTAAAGAATTATCTTAATATAATACAATTATTCAAATTTTAATTATTAAGATAATTAAATAGCTTATGTGATTTTAAAGTAAAGCAAATAATAAAATCAACACCAAGATTTTTTACGTGGTTCAGCTATTACCCTCTATAATAATAGCCTAGTCCACGTCCAATACCAACAAGTATTGGAGACTCACTTTATTTATTTCTTTATAAACAATCACAGATTACAAAACAGATTCTTACAAAAAATAATTAACAATTAATTTTCCTTAAGCGCTCTTGCTCCTTGTGCACCTATGCACTCTTCAAGCACCTTTACTTCCTTGAACCTGTTTGTAAGTCTTTCCCTAATCCACTAGGATTAACACTTTTAGACTACACTTAGTTTAAAAAGAAAATTCAATAAATATAGAGGTCAATGATCAATGCAAGAATATCCAATTTAACAATTAAAGGCTCAACTCTTTGCAATGATCAATTATCACAAAATAAATAAGCAATTAATTTCTTACCCAATATCAGCTCAAAGAATACCAGAAATTTATTTACTTAGCTGATCGAGATTTACACCAATTAAACACGTTGCTCAATATAATCAGTAATTGATGCAGAAAATAATTTCATGTGTTGTGTAATTTCCATTCATGAAAATCTTTGTTTTTTTATAATATGATATATTACCGTTAATTATAGATATGATCAATTTGTCCAAGTCAAACGGTATTAAAATATCAAGGAATACTCACAACGGAAAGGAAATAAAAGTCAGTATTTATCTAGATTAGCAAATCACTCTCTTATACAGTTTGGATAAATAAAAGACCCATTAAAAGGATAAACCACTTAAACAACTTTGACTTTATCTCAATCATGAAATAACGTGTAGAAGTGGTTTGCAACAACACTTACCCTTTCCAAGACTCAAGATCTTTAAAATTCCAAGATAATCATAATTGCTTTTCCTTGAAACTCTCACATACATCTTATCACAATAAATGGTTAGCTAGCATGAATATATAAAGAATTCATATCATAACCTGATATCAATTATTTATGCATGAGAAATAATCACTCCTTGAAAATTGCACATGCAACAAATCTCAATAAAGTCTAACTGCCATCTCTAAATATCCACGTGTAGCATTATTGTGTGTATTACTCCTCAAAAACTTTTTTCATAAGATTTTACAAACATTTTTCATTTAAGACATATAATAAGAATGCAAATAATAATATGTCCTAGAGCCTTTAAATAAAAAATCAAATATTATGCAATTGACCTTACATTTGTCTCCTAGAAAGAGAAAATTTCTTCATCCATTGAAAAACCCCACAATTTGTTCTTTAATCAACGAATACCTGAAACACCATAAAACAATTTAGTACTTGAACATTTCATCATCAAAACTTAAGGATGAAATATGACAAAGTCAACATTCTCCCCCTTTTTTATGATGACAACCCAAAATTGTTTAACTCTCATAAACTCCCCCTGAATATATGCATAACAAAATTAACTCCCCCTAAATTCATTCAATAAAATTATTTCAGGATACTAAAATTCGATTTTCAGTAAAGTTACAAAACCTTGATTTTTGTAAATAACCTGCAGTAATTGTTAGTTCATCAAATATCAAAATATTTACTGCTAAATATATCAAATATTAAAATTTAAATCCCAAATTAAACATAAGTCTTTTGGTGATGCACACCAAATCAAAACCAATATTTTTAAACATCCAAAAATAAGCAGAAATAATCATAAAAACTCTCCCCCTTTGTCATCAAACAAAAAGGAAGCAGTTCATTCGTCGAGCTCTACCACGGCTGCAAGCTGAGTGAAATAGGGACGATGATTTGCACGATGGACCTTCTTCTCGAATGCTTGGGTCGTGACAAATTGGGGAGGCACAGGAATGACGATTCTTAGGTGGTAGATGTGACGCCCCCAAAATAGGTCCAATCCATCCAACCTATTCTGAGTCGCCAAATACATGGTACAGAAAATAACTACAACTTTATTACTACAATTGTCATGCAAAATACAACAACACATATACCGTGAGTTTTAATACCAATCGTGACTCATGTCCCAACTATGGACAAAGACCTCACGGTGATACCTTACATAAAGGTACAATCTAGAACTGTTTTAGAAATTAAAATCTTTGGGAAGTGCTCAAGGAAACCTTCGTACATAGGAGGCCATGAATCTAAGTTATGATAGATATCATATGTCTAGAAAATTATCCTTGGTTGATCCAATAGACCCCAAAGAAAAATGAGAAGATTACTATCATGTTCCTTCCAATGGTGAGTCTTCTCTTGACATATAACTATCTACACCGTCTGCGATTGAACATTATGTTTTAACCCAACTCCAAGATCATATAGGTAGTGCTCGTAGATATACTCAGCAAGTGGATGTGCACAACCTTGTCTTATGATAACATGAGGATATATGTCATTAGACATCTTGTATGATAGTGGCAAAACACCCTTCCAAAGTTGGGTTCACCTCACCCTATTCGGTTCACCAAAATTAAATATCAAATGACGTATACAATATGACACACTTATCTAAAGTTCTCAATAAAATTATTTCCATACTATTTAGGGAGAACCTCAACAGCTATATAGACCACCGCTTCTATTCCTCTTTATATCCCTCGCCAACCTCAACACACTTTTATTACCCTCGAAAAGAATTGTGAAGCAAAAGGGGTGAGCATAACTAACCCAGTAAAGAATATCATAACTAAAGATAATTAAATTATCAATAGCCTTCATCAGTAATAAATCAGAGATTTAGAACATATGGTAGATGATAAAACTTTTCAACCATAGTTGCAGCGGAATGTGCAATCCATTAAAAGAGTCAAATAGACCATAATGTCTATTATATTCTCTATGTTAAAAGTCCACCAATAATATTTTATCCCTGTAACATCAATCAACAGCTCCTGTCCACAATCATATGAATAACTCATAATCATAATTGTGATTCTAAATTCCTCTTCTCATCCAAGACGAAGATAATTTTCATCACCTGTCTTTACCTGAAACATCAAAGATCATGGTTATACCAAATCACAGTTCCTATTCATAATCATACTAATAAATTCATCTTTGCACTACGGGCCAAAGATATTCATTAACAGTTCATCTTTGCACTACATGCCAAAGATATTCAGCAACATGTCATCTTTGCACTATGGGCCAAATATATTCAATAACAGTCATCTCTTTTACTACTGGGCGAAGATATTCATCAACACTTCATTTTTACACTTCTGGGCCAAAGATATTCAACAACATGTCATCTTTGCACTACGGGCCAAAGATATTAATATCTCAAAGAAATATATAATCATTTCAGAATTTATATAAACAATAATCATAACCATGTTGATCAACTCACCTTTGCACTTAAGCTAAAGAAATTTAATTATAAATTCAATGGTCATGATCATACCAGTCAACAATTCATCTTTGCATTACTGGCCAAAGAGAACTCATAGTCACGATCATACAAATAATCTACCCATCTTTACACTCAAGTCAAAGAGAAATTTCTTCACCAGGATTATAAAAAATGTTATATATGATAATAAAAACAATATGATCAAAACATGGATTTAATTTAAAGAGTAAGATTCATAAATCAAAAATAACTTGGTTAGAAAAAGAAACCAATTTTGTCGTGAATAGTACCCCGTGAATAGTAACTTGTGAATAGTAATTTATGAATAGTAACCCCGACATGAAAGAAATAGAAATTCCACAATAAAATTCATACCAATATTTCGGTATAATGATATTGAAAGAATAACATTTCTTAAACATATAAACAATTTATTTTAATTATTTACACTTTACTAATTAATGCATTTAATCATCCTAAAATGTCAAACTCATAAGATTTCATCACCAATAACCAACAACCTCATCAAAAATCTGCATATACCATATATAGGATTCCCAAGCCATAATTTTTAAGGTTTGTAATATTCAAGAACGCAATCAAATTGCAAAAAAAATTTAGCATTTAAAAATTATACGTTTTGTCCAAAAATCGTAGTTTAAAAAATTTACAAACCATATACCCGATCACCCTTTATGCACAATTATTAATTAAACGAAAAGATAAAGAATAAAATCATACCCTCAAGATCCGAGCTTCCTCGTGTACAAGTTCACCTCCAAATCTTTTTGCGCTCAACTCAATCCACCGGTTTGGTTCCTTCCTTTCATACCCTTGAAGATCAACGTTAGCCACCCAAGTGTTTTGGCCCTTCTCAGAGGTGATCCACCAAGGAACCAAGAAAGAATAGAATTCAAGAAGAAGGGTATTGGCTCAAACCCTAGTTTTCTATCTCTATAGAAAAGGCGCGCATTCTCCAACAAATTGGAATTATGTCGTTGTTGTAAAGTCAACACCCCCACCACCCATAATAAGACTCTCTTATTTATAGATGTCAAGCAACCCACCTTAACAATTAAGGAATTGGGTTTTATTTAATTAATTAAATTCTTTTAATTAATTAAGCTCCCTAATCTTATTAGGGATAATTAATTAAACTCTTTTAACTAATTTTCCTTCCTAATCCAATTAGAATAAATGAGAGTACTTATATTAAATTAATTCCTAAACTCTTTTAGAAATTAAAATAATAATAATTGTAATAATATTAATAAGACTCTCTCTTATTAATTTATATTTAATATTTCTAAAATATTAAATAATAATATTAAGCTATTTAATTTATTCTATCACCATAGATTAAATTAAATATACATAACATATTATTACGATTATGCCATTAACTTCTTAAATAATTATTCTTCCTTTTATGGTGTGACCTTTTAGGTTCTCCATATTAAACCTATTGTGAATAAATCAATTAGAATAATTTAATCTTATTTAAATAAATAAATTAAACAATTAATTTATTTAAATAAATAATATTTATTCTACAATAGGATAAGCCTCCCTAATGATCAACGACTTTCCGTATAATATAGATTTCAACATTAATCATAAAAGAACCTTTGAGTAAATAGTTACCGTGATAATTCAATCCTTCCACCATACAATGTCCCAATTAAATATAAGACATGGAATTATCACAAGTCTTATTTTATTTAATTATATGTATTTCGATCTCTTAAATGCACAACTCCAAATAATGCAAATTAGAAACTCCTTTCTAATTTCATTCGCCGCCAAGGACTACCGGGTTGTCATTTATCGAATCACATAGACATTTCTCTTCTTTTATTAGAAGTGGTAGATTCTTTATCGATCATACATTATCTCCATGTACAACTTATTATACCCAAGCATACCCTTTGATATACCCTAAGGGTCTTAAGGAATAAGTCAAAGTATAACTCATCATACACAAGATACTATGATGATCTCAAGTCCAAGGATTACTTGTACTACTATCACTACAGAATTCCTATCGACAGCAAATAAAACTCCATTAGGTATTCCTTAGCGAGCCAATGCTCAAAGGAACTTATTCTCTAATAAGCACCTACATACTTGCTTTAGTGTTCCACACAAATGATCATGAGATCAATCATCCTCATCCAACGAGCAAGCAACGATGTACCAATCTATCCTGATTCACTAATCCCCAATTTAGTAATCCAACGATTGGGAACTATTTTAGTTTTAAGCTTTCTAAGAATTTAGATCTCATTAGAATGATCATCATCATTATTCTAAAAGCATTGCTTAAAACTACGGGTTTATCACATATTATAAAACAAAGATCATGTAGATAATTAAAAGCCTTTAATAAATTAATACTTTTATTAATAAATGAATAAGATTGTTACAAAGTATATGCTTTATCATCAAACATGATTGGCTTTGTGTGCATACTACTTTCAATCTCCCACTTGCACTAAAGCCAATCGCATATGGTATCTCATACTCTTCTTCTCTAAGTGACGATTATCCCGTCATTGGATAAGCTTTAGTTAATGGATATGTAATGTTGTTCATGAGAGTCCACTATCTCTATAGTGATTTCCCATCTTTCAATGATTCTAATAATCAAATGAAAGTGCCACAACACATGTTTAGATCCAAGATGAGACTTAGAACTATTCCTAGTTCTCAGAATGAACTTTTAATCCAAACAATCAACTCATGCAGCTTTCATTTATAGCTATATACTTTGTCTTTATCACTAAACCAACAACTCTTTGTTGCTTGAACCTTTCCAATTCATCGCACCACTGCTCAAGATAACGCTTTACCTTAAAGTGGATTTTCTCTTGTCTCTTGGTCTCGTCTCGAAAAACTTGAGTCCATAAAGCCTCTAGTTTTAATTAAGACCCACCATGAATATGATCACATCCTTAGTGCCTTGCTAAGCACTTTAAGATGTTTTTCACCGACTCATAGTGAACTTCTCCATAATACGACCGATCAACATCGTGTCTCAGATATTTCATCAGATATATGATAGTCACCATGCGACCTCTCTTTTTCGTGAGTCTGTGGGGACTATTAAGAGAGATACACTCCATAGCTCATCGACATGAGACATCTCTTGAGTTTGCCATGCTAAACGACTTTAGCATCAAATGAATATACATTCTCGGGTTAAGTCGAGCATCCTTTTAAATCTATCTATATAGATTTATATCCCCAATAATGATACTCTTCCCAAATCATTCATGGAGGAATGTTTAGACAACTTTATCTTTACCGATTGTAGCATTAGTATGTTATTCCTCATCCGTAGTATATCAACATATAATACTAGAAATTTCACGACGCCCCAATCGACCCTTTTAGACACACTAGAAGTCTTACCTCATCGCATGTAACTCGATCATCATCTTCTATGATGCGTACTTCATCATCATCATCATCCATGATGAATCCATACCTCCTAGGTATCTTCTTGTACTATTCCGCATTTACGATCTGGCCAGGGTACAATAGGTCTCTACAAAGTTCCTCTTATTCGACTTATAAGTGTTTTGTGGTTCTTGAACTCTTCAAGATCTATTATCCTCCCACTAGCCCTTTTTATGATAAACACCTTTATCTTAGGCGGCGCGTGTTTCGCAATAAACACCTTTTGCTAAGTAGGATTATAGAACATATACCCTAAACTTACTTTTAGGATGTCCCACAAATCAGATTTGTCAAATCTTGTCCCAAGCTTATCCTTTGAAACCTTTTCACATAAGTTGACAACCCCTTATCTTAACATACTTAAGATTAGAATCCTCCCCGCCCATAACTTTTATGGAGTCTTGGGGCCGGATTTTGAGGTTACCTTTTCGTAGATATGCAACCATTTCTAGACATGATCCTGTATGAGGATACCGAATGCTCAGAAAATCATTATGGACCGCACTATGTTCAAATAGGTACATTTTTCCTTTCGTATACATCAATCAATTATTATGTATCGAGAGGTGTCCATTATGAGAAAACCATTTGAGATGATCTAGAAACTTATCAGCACAAGTATTTATTCCTCGATCTAATCAAAGAATCTTAATACTTTGCCAATTTGTTTCACTTTTGAATTCTTTTGAACCTTTCAAATAATTCACACTTGTATTTCAAAGAAATACACACATTCAACTCTTTGAATGATCATCTCCTTTTCTTATACTAGTTTGTTCAATTTGCAAAATATATTTTCACGTAAGTCAAGTATACAAAATCCATTAAGTAATATTCCATTTCTATACAAAACATTATTATTATAAATAGAACAACAATTGTTCTTAATTATAATACCAAAGATTTCATCATCCAACAATAAAATGGAAATAATATTTTAACAAGAACTGAATACAATAACAACTTATCGACTTAATAGATTTGCCCGTAGGCATTGCTAAACTATAAGTTTCTATGGCTAATATGGCAACCTTTGCTACATTTCCCACACATAGGATTACTTATATTTGTTTAGCTTTCTACTGCTTGGTCCCTTCATAAATCTATATTTATGATAACCAAAGCTCAGATCCAATACCCAAGTAGAACCTCGACTTAAAGAAAAATTTATTTTAAATCATGAACAAAATTATATTTGTAACCAAACTTCACTAAGCTTCTTTTTCGTTAGCCTCTCGCAAGATGCTTCTCGCAGCTTTTTTCCAAAGGTCCAAAGCTTATTGCAAAGGAAGCAAACCCTTTGCTATCCATATCGCTTTTTTGTTCTTATTATCCTTTGTTTACGCCTTTCTATTTACCTTCTTTGAATCGCTCTTCTTTCGTAAGATCCTTTGGCCCCTACCAAGAAGACTTGATCTTTCTTGGTTGAAAGTGACTCAACATTTTTCAATATGTTAAGCAAATCAACAGGTCGATATCTAGCTTGTGTTCATATGAAAATTCACAACAATTGTGAAAGGAGTCCGGAGTGAGTGCAAGATCAAATCTTAGCTCAACTCTCCATCCATGACAAAACCCATTGTCCTAATCGATCAATCAAATTGATTATGTTAAGAACTTTTATTCTGCATCTATAGTGCCATCGGCCATTCTAGATCTAAGAGCTCCTTAGATATCTCGATATCTATCACCCCATTTTCCTCACCATCAACTACTTGATGTGCGTGAATATAGTAGAAGCATCCATAGTTTCATGCCGACGACTCAAGCTCATACTCATGGATGCGAGCATGATGCATCGAGCCAATCAGGCATCATCTCGCCACTTTCTAAAAGTAGCAATCTCTTCCTCAGAGGCATTGTCTGCAACCATCAAGCAGGATAGGCGACATGACATAAGATAGCTTTTCAACCATGAGAACTATTCTCAAATTCCTTAACCAATCCGCTTAATTCTATTCCGTTAATTTAGCATCTAATATGCTTCGCAAAGGATAGTAATTTTAGACATTGTAAAATTTCAGAAAATGAATTTGTAATTAACAACATTTTAACATACATTCTTTTATTAATTACCAAAATAATTTAGGTCTTGTTTTAAATTGGTATCTCCCACTATTTTCTTCAAACTATATTACCTCACTTATATAGTCTCGCAAAATCTAATTAAAGATTTGCTAAAGAGAATAAGGATCCCATTTCAAATGTATATAGCCTTGTGGTGACACAAACAAACTATATATAAATAAATAGGTAGACAACTTTTGTCAATTACATCAACTATGCAACTCAGATTTTATTTTGCTCTTAGATTATTTTGATCAAGTGGTGGCACATCCGAATCAAAATTATCCAAGTTAAGTCCAACCTAGCACTCCATATATTCAAAAAGAAAATATCATCCTTGTGGTGACACAACAAAACAATATTGTTCAATTTTCTTTATAAGCATCAAATGTGATAAATTAACATCTTAAATACTTAATACTTGCCTTTGTGGTGACACAAACAAACTCATATTAAATATTTAATACTCTATTAATTTTATCATGCTAGAGAAGGCTTACGCTCGATATTCCAAATATCTTTGAACGCTTAGACTTAATATAAAAAAATCGAGGGTTTTGTTATTAATTTGTCTCATCTTGTTTAGCGCATTTATATATATATATATATATATATATATATATTATATTAATTAAATGACATACAAAGCATGTTTGCATAATATATATATATATATATATAGTATAAGCATGCATATATAGAATACTATATTCTACCCTTGATTGATTATGGACTTTTATTCTAGTTTGGTTCACTAGAGCCACCAAGTGAACCAAAAGGTCAAACCCTAGGGGTGCAAGAAATAATATTTAAATATAACTATTACATTTAAACCCTGCTCCATTACAAACGGGTCTTCAAGCGCCTCTTGCTTCTTTGATCTCCAATTTTCAAAATTAATTCTAACTATTCCTATTACAAAACTATTTAAAATAAATAGAAACCTCGATCAAAGAAATAGGGGAAGTACATAGGAGGAGATAGAATTTACATTAAGAAAAAATTAGAGAAGACGAGGTACGCAGAATCCCCATTTAATAAAACCCATACATTCATGCATCCAACTAAAATAAAATCCAATCACATCGTCAATAGTCCATAATCAATCCCATTTATTATCATACACATCACCATACGCATCAATAAATAACATTCATCTTATGAATAATAAACATTTAATATATATATTGATATCATTTAATGGGCAAATTTAGTTAAGATAAAATCTATTTTTTGAATCAAAATAAACTCCTTTATTTTAATCCAAATTTAAATCAAAATAAAACTATTTTATTTTAATTTATCCAATTTTGAATAAAATAAACTATTTTATTTTAATCAAAATCTTTAATCAAAATAAACTCCTTTATTTTAATTAATTATGGAATCCAATTCCATATATATAAAAAAATCTTTAATTAAAATAAACTCTTTTATTTTAATTAATTATGAATCCAATTCCATGTAAAAAAAAAAAACTTTATTAAAGGAAACACGGATTATTCTTTTTCCTATTCACAAATAAACTCCTTTATTTTGAATAATATGAAATCTTATTTCATATCTAAATAAACTCCTTTATTTAAGGAAATTGGATTCTCTTTCCTATTCACAAATAAACTCTTTTATTTTCAATAATATGAAATCTTATTTCATATCTAAATAAACTCCTTTATTTATTTAAGGAAAAATAAAATCCAATTTCAACTCCAATTAGTTATCATGGAATCCAATTCCAACTCTAATTAGTTAAGCATGAAATTTAATTTTAAAATTAAAATAAACCTTTTATTTTAAAATTAAAATAAACTTTTTATTTTAAAATTAAAATAAACCTTTTATTTTAATTATAAAATTATTTTTATAATATATATATATATATATATATATATATATATATATATATATATATATATATATATATATATATATATATATATATATATATATATATATATATATATATATATATATATATATATATATATATATATATATATATATATATATATTATTATAAAAATTTTTTTTTTTTTAAAAACATATCATATATTATTACTTTAATATATATATATTAATTATTATATATAATATTATAAGTTAATGATTATTGTAATCAAGGTTTTTTTTTTATATATATATATATATATGATTACTTTAATCATTACATGCTAATATATTACTATATCATCATTACAAGCTAATGATTATTGTAATCATTAAGGCTCTTTTTTGATTTCAGTCTTTGCGTTGAAACCACTAATATTGCATGGCTTTGTGATGTTTTATTGAAAAACGGATGAAAATAAAACAAAACAAAAAAAAAACTTGTTTTTCCGAAAAAAAATTTTTTTTTTTTTTTTTTTTTTTTAATAAATTTTATACAATAAAATTATGCCCAATTAAATTGTTCTAAACACATATCAATATACATATCAAATTAAAACAATTAATAATTCGTGATAAAGGTTTCGGCTCTCGATGCCACCGTTAGGTTTGTAATATTCAAGAACGCAATCAAATTGCAAAAAAATGCTAAACGTAAAAAATCGTAGTTTAAAATTTTACAAACCATATACCCGATCACCCTTTATGCATAATTATTAATTAAACGAAAAGATAAAGAATAAAATCATACCCTCAAGATCGAAGCTTCCTCGTACAAGTTCACCTCCAATCCTTTTCGCTCGCTCAACTCAATCCACCGGGTTGGGTTCCTTCCTTTCGATCAACGTTAGCCACCCATATGTTTGGCCTCTGAGGGTGATCCACCAAGGAAGAATAGAATTCAGAAGATGGGGGTATCGCTCAAACCCTAGTTTTTCTATCTCTATGTAAAAAGGGCGACTCTCCAACAAATTGAATTATACGTCGTTTGTAAAAGTCAACAACCCCCACCACCCATAATAAGACTCTCTTATTTATAGATATGGGCAACCCACCTTAACAATTAAGGAATTGGGTTTTATTTAATTAATTAAATTCTTTAATTAATTAAGCTCCCTAATCTTATTAGGGATAATTAATTAAACTCTTTTAACTAATTTTCCTTCCTAATCCAATTAGAATAAATGAGAGTACTTATATTAAATTAATTCCTAAACTCTTTTAGAAATTAAAATAATAATAATTGTAATAATATTAATAAGACTCTCTTATTAATTTATATTTAATATTTCTAAAATATTAAATAATAATATTAAGCTATTTAATTTATTCTATCACCATAGATTAAATTAAATATACATAACATATTATTACGATTATGCCATTAACTTCTTAAATAATTATTCTTCCTTTTATGGTGTGACCCTTTAGGTTCTCCATATTAAACCTATTGTGAATAAATCAATTAGAATAATTCTAATCTTATTTAAATAAATAAATTAAACAATTAATTTATTTAAATAAATAATATTTATTCTACAATAGGATAAGCCTCCCCCTGATCATCAACGACTTTCCGTATAATATAGATTTCAACATTAATCATAAAAGAACCTTTGAGTAAATAGTTACCGCATAATTCAATCCTTCCACCATACAATGTCCCAATTAAATATAAGACATGGAATTACCACAAAGTCTTATTTTATTTAATTATATGTATTTCGATCCTTAAATGCACAACTCCAAATAATGCAAATTAGAAACTCCTTTCTAATTTCATTCTCGCCGCCAAGGACTACCGGGTTGTCATTTATCGAATCACATAGACATTTCTCTTCTTTTATTAGAAGTGGTAGATTCTTTATCGATCATACATTATCTCCATGCATAACTTATTATACCCAAGCATACCCTTTGATATATACCCTAAGGGTCTTAAGGAATAAGTCAAAGTATAACTCATCATACACAAGATACTATGATGATCTCAAGTCCAAGGATTACTTGACTACTATCACTACAGAATTCCTATCGACAGCAAATAAAACTCCATTAGGTATTCCTTAGCGAGCCAATGCTCAAAGGAACTTATTCTCTAATAAGCACCTACATACTTGCTTTTAGTGTCTCCACACAAATGATCATGAGATCAATCATCCTCATCCAACGAGCAAAGAACGATGTATGTACCAATCTATCCGGATTCACTAATCCCCAATTTAGTAATCCAATGATTGGGAACTATTTTAGTTTTAAGCTTTCTAAGAATTTAGATCTCATTAGAATGATCATCATCATTATTCTAAAAGCATTGCTTAAAACTACGGGTTTATCACATATTATAAAACAAAGATCATGTAGATAATTAAAAGCCTTTAATAAATTAATACTTTTTATTAATAAATGAATAAGATTGTTACAAAGTATATGCTTTATCATCAAACATGATCTCATTCTAGAATTTTCTACCAAAAATTATTTATAAACCTAATTTCCAATTAGTCACCTCTTAAAATTTATAACAATTCATACGTTCATTTTTAATGGTTCAAAATTTGTGGACATATACTCGACTTATATATGTATAACATATCCAAAAATCACAACGATCCAACGGTCGGATTAAAAATTATAACTCACATGATAGAGCTTTAAGAACAGGTTTGATCTTCTAATACCTCTAATCAGGCAAAATCTTGATAAAACACCTCAACATTAATTCCTTCATTTATAACCACATAAATAAATCCATCATTTATATCGCATCAAATAAATATTTCCTTATCATATAAATCAATAATTAAATATTCACAAATAATATTACGAAATCCACAATTATAATGACGGTGGTTCCCGGGAAGAGGGGCTTTTCGATAAGGATTTCTCCTTACTTGCAGCGAATTAGGTGACCAACCTCTCCTTGATAGAACTTTCTAGACATTTCCAATAATGTTATCTAATAATATTATTCAAATAATATGAATTATTGATGCGATAATGGGAAATCTTTGTCTTAAGTGACAATTATTGAAACAACAATAATATAAAATATCAATGCGACAATTATTGAATCAATAAAATAAAATATTTAATAGTAATTGTTGTAACAATTATTGAGTAGTGCTGCCTTCTTACGTAAGAATCGATAATTTAAAAATCTTTATGCGCATCACAAGATTGTTCTTTGTGCGACCAGCGTATTCTTTATATTTTAACCATCGAATATTCTAACGGTGTTAGCGGTAACAATTAAATCACTGATTTATAAAAACTCAAACTTTGTCATTTTCTTCATCAAGCAATTATCACATTATGGGACCCACGAATGATTGCGATGTAAATGCGGATATTCCCGATAAAAAGAATATTCCACGACCAAACGAATATTCCCCGACAAAAGGAATATTTTATAACCACTTGCTTATTTTGAAAAATTTCATATATATCACCCTTAACTTTAGCTTTTATAAATTTAACCATTTCTTGAATAATAATTATAAGAAAAATTGAATACTTTTATTTCATAAAATCAGGGGTCTTCTGATAACTACTACTGTAGTTATTTATAATAACTTCGAACTTATCGTTTTCTTACATCAAAGCGATTATTACATTATAGGGCCCCCTGAAATGATTCTTGTGGTTATGCGAATATTCACAGACAACAAAGAATATTCCACGACCAACGAATATTCCAGATAGAAATGAGTATTTTATAACCCTTGCGTATTTTGAAAATTTTACATATATTACCCTTAACTTTAAACTTTTATCAATTTAACCATTTCTTTGAATAATAATTATAAGAAAATTTAAAATTATAAGGATTTCTCCTTCTTTGTCATCACTTGATTAGGTGACCAAACCTCTCCTTAACTGACGACTTTCTAGACATTGCCAATAATCTTTATCTAATAATATTATTGAATAACTAGCCCGATGAAAGAATAATATTAATAATATTATTTGAATAATATTATTAATTCATATTCATATTATTTGAATAATATTATTAGATAGCATTATTGTTATAAATAAAGAAAATTTTAAGATCAATCGATGATATGAGATAATTGTGAAAAATAAAATATTCAATTTTTCATAATTATTATTTAGTAAATGTTTTTTCCAAAATAAGCAATTTGAATTTAAGTTTGAAATGAAAATGTTAAGTGAAAACGATGTGAGTTAATTTTGATGTTTGAAATGTTATTTTAATAATTGTCACTGACCCATGCAGAATAATATTATTAGTGTGTAATTAATTATTGATTTAGTGATAAGAAATGATCAAATTGGTGATTGAATGTTGACTTTCTTAAATCTGATTTGAGTTACATTTTGTGTGGATGACAGGTTAATCACATTATTCGGTCTTTGCTCTTTTGAGGTAAGGGATATTGTCGTTATTATGTAAGGGATTTTAAGGGTTATTATGTTTCTTCAGTTTCATAATTTTTCTGACCTTCAAAAATTCTAGAAAAATTTGAAATGATCTTTTGATGAGTTTTCTCGTTTGTGTCCAAAAATGGAAATTTTTGGATGTATAGATTAGGAGTTATGGATTTTATGAGAAAAGACTATTTTAAAAGTAAACACTTATAACTCCTTGTGGTTAACTCCAAAATTGGTGAAATTTTTATTGGGAGTACATCTATATAACATCAATATATTTTGTAAATTTCAGAATTTTTGGACAAAAGTTCAATTTATGATAAATGTCTAAATATTTGGCAGTTTTGGCCAGGTGAAAAATAGTAAATGAATTTTAAAAATTTCAAGAAAAATATATGTTCAATATGGGACTATATTCTGCTAAATCCCAGAAAAGAAATATTTTTAGAACTGATTTGGTATTTTTCATGAAAATGGACTAGTTATGAGTAAATAAATTAAATATGTAATGTGAAGTAATAAAATTGAAAAAATAGGATTTTATGACTTGGGAATCCTATATATGGTATATGCAGATTTTTGATGAGGTTGTTGGTTATTGTTGATGAAATCTTATGAGTTTGGCATTTTAGGATGATTAAATGCATTAATTAGTAAAGTGTAAATAATTAAAACAAATTGTTTATATGTTTAAGAAATGTTATTCTTTCAATATCATTATACCGAAATATTGGTATGGATTTTATTGTGGAATTTCTATTTCTTTCATGTCGGAGTTGCTATTCATGAATTACTATTCACGAGTTACTATTCACGGGATACTATTCATGACGAAATTGGTTTCTTTTTCTGACCAAGTTATTTTTGATTTATGAATCTTACTCTTTAAATTAAATCCATATTTTGATCATATTGTTTTTATTATCATATATAACATTTTTTATAATCCTGGTGAAGAAATTTATCTTTGACTTGAGTGTAAAGATGGGTAGATTATTAGTATGATCGTGACTATGGGTTCTCTTTGGCCAGTAGTGCAAAGATGAATTGTTGACTGGTATGATCATGACCATTGAATTTATAATTAAATTTCTTTAGCTTAAGTGCAAAGGTGAATTGATCAACATGGTTATGATTATTGTTTATATAAATTCTGAAATGATTGTATATTTCTTTGAGATATTAATATCTTTGGCCCGTAGTGCAAAGATGACATGTTATTGAATATCTTTGGCTTGTAGTGCAAAGATGAAGTGTTGATGAATATCTTTGGCCCGTAGTGCAAAGATGACCTGTTGTTGAATATCTTTGGCCCATAGTGCAAAGATGACATGTTGCTGAATATCTTTGGCATGTAGTGCAATGATGAACTGTTAATGAATATCTTTGGCCCGTAGTGCAAAGATGAATTTATTAGTATGATTATGAACAGAAACTGTGATTTGGTATAACCATGATCTTTGATGTTTTAGGTGAAGACAGGTGATGAAAATTATCTTCGTCCTGGATGAGAAGAGGAAGTTAGAATCACAATTATGATTATGATTTATTCATATGATTGTGGACAGGAGCTGTTGATTGATGTTACAGGGATAAAATATTATTGGTGGACTTTTAACATAGAGAATATAATAGACATTATGGTCTATTTGACTCTTTTAATGGATTGCACATTCCGCTGCAACTATGGTTGAAAAGTTTTATCATCTACCATATGTTCTAAATCTCTGATTTATTACTGATGAAGGCTATTGATAATTTAATTATCTTTAGTTATGATATTCTTTCTTTGGGTTAGTTATGCTCACCCTTTTTTGCTTCTGATTCTTTTCGTAATAAGAGTGTAGCGAGGAATCGGCGGGGATAAAAGAGGAATAGAACGGTGGTCTATAGCTGTTGAGGTTCTCCCTAAATAGTATGGAAATAATTTTATTGAGAACTTTAGATAAGTGTGTCATATTGTATACGTCATTTGATATTTAATTTTGGTGAACCAAATAGGGTGAGGTGAACCCAACTTTGGAAGGGTGTTTTGCCACTATCATACAAGATGTGTAATGGCATATATCCTCGTGTTATCATAAGACAAGGTTGTGCACATCCACTTGCTGAGTATATTTACTAGCACTACCTATATGATCTTGGAGTTTGGTTGAAACATAATGTTCAATCGCAGACGGTGGAGATAGTTATATGTCAAGAGAAGACTCACCATTGGAAGGAACATGATAGTAATCTTCTCATTTTTTTTTGGGGTCCATTGGATCAACCAAGGATAATTCTCTGGACATATGATATCTATCATAACTTAGATTCATGGCCTCCTATGTACGAAGGTTTCCTTGAGCACTTCCCAAAGATTTTAATTTCTAAAATAGTTCTAGATTGTACCTTTATGTAAGGTATCACTGTGAGGTGTTGTCCATAGTTGGGACATGAGTCACAGTTGGTATTAAAACTCACAGTATATGTGTTGTTGTATTTTGCACAATAATTGTAGTAATAAAGTTGTAGTTGTTTTTTGTACCATGTTGTTGGCAACTCAGAATAGGTTGGATGGATTGGACCTATTTTGGGGTGTCACGATTCTGAATTAACTCTTGTTGGAATACCCTATGTTAAAATCTGATGTCCGCGTGGTTGCCTGATGTAGCACGGTATTACGATATTTTGAATTATTGATTCTTACGTGAAGAAGGCACTACTCAATAATTGTTATAGTAATTCTTATTCAATATTTTATTTTATTGATTCAATAATTCTTTGCGTTGATATTTTATATTATTGTTGTTTCAATAATTGTCACGACACGATATTTCCCATTATCGGATCAATAATTCATATTATTTGAATAATATTATTAGATAGCATTATTGGCAATGTCTAGAAAGTTACATCGAGGAGAGGTTTGGTCACCTAATTGCGGCGCCCGATGAGGAGAAATCCTTATCGGAAAGCCCCTCTTTCACAGGAGCGGCTTTGTTGTCATAATTGTGATTACGTAATATTATTTATGAATAATTAATTATTGATTTATATGATAAGGAAAATATTTATTTGATGCGGATATAAATGATGGATTTATTTATGTGGTTATAAATGAAGGAATTAATGTTGAGGTGTTTTATCAGTATTTTTTTGGAAATGAGGTATTAAAAATCAAACCAGTGTTCTTGTGATATATTACGTGAGTTATAATTTTTAATCCGACCGTTGGATCATTGTGATTTTTGGATATGTTATACATATATAAGTTGAGTATAAGTCCACAAATTTTGAACCGTTAAAAACGAACGTATGATTTGTTATGAATTTTAAGAGGTGACTTGTTCAAAAATTGTTGAAATTTGGAAATTTATCATTTTGGTGGAAAATTCTAGAATGCGTGGGCCCCACCTATGGTTGGTGAAGAAATGTGCTAAAATTTTAATTCAAATGTGGTGGGTGGCAATAGTAGCGAGTAAAGCCATCGTGTAGCGATTCAAATGCTCTACTACGTCTTAACATTTTCCTATAAATAGAGGGCTAAGTTAGAATTGAAAATCACACCAGAAACATAAGCTTTCTCTCTTTCTCTCTCTATATTATCACGCATATTTTTTGAGTATTTAGATACTTTGAGAGTTGCTATTCAAAGACAAGGTTCCTTGACTTTACATTAGGTCGAAATCTTTTGCTTTCTCGAGGTAAAGGATTTTAAAGGGTTATGTTTTTCATGTTTCGTAATTTTTCCGACCTTCAAAAATTCTGGAAAACTTTGAAATGATAATTTGATGAATTTTATTGATTGTGTCCAAAAATGGCGATTTTTGGAGGTATAGATTAGGAGTTATGGATTTTATGAGAAAAGACTATTTTAAAAGTAAACCCTTATAACTCCTTGTGGTTAACTCCAAAATTGATAAAACTTTTATTGGGACTACATTTATATAACATTAGTATATCCTATAAATTTTGGAATTTTTGGATAAAAGTAAAATTTATGATAAATGTCTAAATATTCGGCAGTTTTGGCCATATGAAAAAGAGTAAATGAATTTTAAAATTAAGAAAAAATATATTTCAATATGGGACTATGTTACGCTAAATCCCATAAAAGAAAAATTTGTTTGTCTTGATTTGGTATTTTTCATGAAAATGTTCTAGTTATGAGTAAATGAATTAAATATGTTATGTGAAGTAACAAAATTAGAAAATAGGATTTTATGGCTTAAGAATCCTATATATGTTATATCTGATTTTTGATGAGGTTGTTGGTTATTGGTGATAAAACCTTATGAGTTTGGCATTTTAGTATGATTAAATGCATTAATTAGTAAAATATAAACAATTAAAATAAATTATTTATAAGTTTAAGAAATGATTAAAATATTGTGGTAATATTAATAATATTAGATTATGAGATTATTAAGTGATTTATAACATTTGGATTAAGGTGTTATGAAATCGTTGATTTATGAATCTTACTCTTGAAATTAAATGCAGTTGTTGATCATATTATTTTTATTATCATATATAACATTTTTATAATCCCGGTGATGAAATTTCTCTTTGACTTAAGTGTAAAGATGGTAGATTATTGGTGTGATCGTGACTATAGGTTCTCTTTGGCCAGTAGTGCAAAGATGAATTGTTGACTGGTATGATCATGACCATTGAATTTACAATTGAATATTTTTAGCTTAAGTGCAAAGGTGAATTGATCAACATGATTATAATTATGGTTTATATAAATTCTGAAATGATTGTATGTTTCTTTGAGATATGAATATCTTTGGCATGTAGTGCAAAGATCAATTATTGATGAATATCTTTGGCCCGTAGTGCAAAGATGACCTGTTATTGAATATCTTTGGCCCGTAATGAAAAGATGACTTGTTGATTGAATATCTTTTGTCTGTAGTGCAAAGATGAACTGTTGATGAATATCTTTGGCCCGTAGTGCAAAGATGTCCTATTGTTGAATATCTTTGGCTTGTAGTGTAAAGATGTCATGTTTTTAAATATCTTTGGCCTGTAGTGCAAAGATGAACTGTTGATGAATATCTTTGGCCCGTAGTGCAAAGATGAATTTATTAGTATGATTATGAATAGGAACTATGATTTGGTATAACCATGATCTTTGATGTTTCAGGTAAAGACATGTGATGAAAATTATCTTCGTCCTAGATGAGAAGAGGAATTTAGAATTACAAATATGATTATGAGTTATTCACATGGCGTGTGAGCGATCTTGATTAATGTTACTGAGTTTAAAGCATTGTTGGTGGACTTTTAACATGGAGAGATAATAGACTTTATGGTCTATTTGACTCTTCTAATGGATTGCTCATTCCATTGCAACTATGGTTGAAAAGTTTTATCATCTACCATATGTTCGAATCTACGATTTATTCTTGATGAAGGCTATTGATAATTTAATTATCTTTAGTTATGATATTCTTTCTTGGGCTAGTTGTGTTCACCCCTTTGCTTCACAACTCCTTTCGGGTAATAAAAAGTGTGTAAATTTGGGTCGAAGCGGGGATAACAGGGGAATAGTGTGGTGGTCCGAGATTATCAAAGTTTCTCAACACATTATAAAACGGCATAACATACAATATATAATTGTATTGAGGACCTAAGATGTGTGTGTCGTATATTATACGTCACTTAATAATTGATTTTGGTGAACAACAATAGGGTGAGGTGAACCCAACTTTGGAAGGGTGTTTTGCCACTATCATACAAGATGTCTAATGACATACAATCTCGTATTATCATAAGAAAGGGTTGTGCACATCCACTTGTTGAGTATATCTACGAGCACTACCTATATGATCTTGGAGTTGGGTTGAAACATAATGTTCAATCGCATACGGTGGAGATAGTTATATGTCAAGAGAAGACTCACCATTGGAAGGAACATGATAGTAACCTTCTCTTTTTTCTTTGGGGTCTATTGGATCAACCAAGGATAATTCTCTGGACATATGATATCTATCATAACTTAGATTCATGGCCTCCTATGTACGAAGGTTTCCTTGAGCACTTCCCAAAGATTTTAATTTCTAAAACAGTTCTAGATTGAACCTTTATGTAAGGTATCACTATGAGGTGTTGTCCATAGTTGGGACATGAGTCACAGTTGATATTAAAACTCACAATATATGTGTTGTTGTATTTTGCACGACAATTGTAGTAATAAAGTTGTAGTTGTTTTCTGTACCATGTATTTGGCGACTCAGAATAGGTTTGATGGATTGGACCTATTTTGGGGGCGTCACAGTGAAGGCCAGACATTTCAGTCTGCATTTTGTCTTGATTACTAAGGACCAATTTCAACATGTCAATGATCTCAGAAGAAGATTGAGTGGGGGGCTAAACAGAAGAAGATGGAATTGAGATTGGAGGAGCAGAATTTTCAGAAGTGATGCGAACAAACATACCATCAAGTAAACTGATACACGACATTTTCAGGCACCCAACACTTATGGAATCAATAACAGAAACAGAATTTTCATTGTCAAAAGAAATTTTAAAATGATTAAGCAAGGTAGTGAGAATAGCATTGTAAGGCAAACAAGTCTTGGTTTTTCGCAAACAGGTGGTCATGTGATGAAGCATCATTTGAGACAAGTTAAAAGAAACACCTCTTAAAATCATGGCAACAATTATCAAGTCTTGATAGGTAAAATCTGCTCCTCCACCTAAACGAGGCAACAGATTGTATCTAACAAGATGATGGAGAACACAAGAGAGAGGAGAGACATCCACTGTTTTAGGAGTAAAAACATCATTTAATTAATTGTTGTTCATCACAATTTGTAACTGTTCAAGAGGAGTGAATGGAAAATGAAAAGCACCTTTCTTTGTAAAAGGACACACCAGAAGATGGAATATTCAAAATACTACCAAAATCCATGACTGTAAAATATAACGATTTTCCTTTGACAAAAGTGGTATAAAAATCACCATAACATTCGAGATTTGTGTAAAATTGTTGGACAAGTCTAGGGTATACCACAGATGGAGGAAAAAGCATTGAAGAAATACCACAAGACTCAAACAATGGTTTCAAAGGAGATTGTTAAAAATAGATCTGATCAACAGACTTTTCATAGACAAATTGTTTTGGAAAAATGACTGTTTTAAAATGCACCTCATACGCATTACTGTGAAAGTAGTTGTCAGGCAGATCAGATGAAAGGTTAGGGTTTACCAAAATAGGTGGGGTGGGGGTGTAACTTCCGGCTTAAAAGATGGAGTCGTTGGTTGACGTCGCCAAAAGGGTCCAGTAGATTTTGGCAGGGATGGACTGAAACTTGACTCATCAGAAAATGAAGAGTCCACATACTCTGTTTCCTCAGATACGACCTTCTTCAGTTTCCGTTGCTTGCGTGAAGGTCCGGTAGATTGAGGTGGAACCGTCGTCTGATCGTCATCAGAATCGATAAGCGATCTCTTGCGCGTACGAGTTCTCAAGGTGAGTTAGGTGTGTGGAGGAAGAACAAGATGAGAAGGTAAAAGAGAATCAGAAGAGATATAAGTTATAAAGAAAATGGAAAGATACAAAATATAAGAACAAGAATGGATGCATGTATGTATACTTACGTCTCCCAAGAAACCCTCGCAGTCCCGTATTTTCAGTTTTCAAATTATGACAGATATGGCGTGCATGAGTAAAAGACTTAAATGAGCAGCCAAAAATTTTAAAACACATAATTATCCTAATTTTATTAATTAATGAGATATACATGCAAGCTAGGATAATATTAGCAGAGAGTTTAAAATCATGCCATACACATCCCAAGTTCTTTTCGTAGTATGCAAAATCTATCTTCACTTAAAGGTTTAGTAAAAATATCTGCAATTTGATTTTCAGTTGGAATAAAAATCAATTTAATTAATCCTTTTGACACATTGTCTCTTAAAAAATGATGCCTTACTTCTATGTGTTTTGTACGTGAATGTAACACAGGATTTTTAGATATATCTATAGCACTAGAATTATCGCAATAAATAGGCACACAATCACATAATATATCAAAATCACATAGAGTTTAACGCATCCATAATATCTGAGAACAACAACTTCCTGCAGCTAGGTATTCACCCTCAATAGTTGAAAGAGCAACTGAGGTTTGCTTTTTACTATGCCATGATACAAGACTTTGTCCTAAGAAAGTACAAGCACCACTCGTACTTTTTCTATCGATTTGACACCCTGCATAGTCAGCATCTGAATAGCCTATTAGTTCAAAGTGATTACAAATTGGATAAAATAACCCTAAGTTTATTGTACCACTTAAATATTTCAAAATTCTTTTAACAACATTTAAATGTGACTCCTTGGGTTTTGCCTGAAATCTTGCACATAAACAAACACTGTACATTATATCGGGTCTAGAAGCAGTTAAATATAGTAAGCATCCAATCATACCTCGATATTTTATTATATCAACATCAATACCTTTTTCATCAGTAGTGAGCTTTATTGATGTGCTCATCGATGTACCTTTTGAGTTAGATCCTTCAAAGCCAAATTGCTTGAGTAATTCATTTGTGTATTTGGTTTGATGGATGTAAATTTCGTCCTTTGTTTTCTTGATTTGAAGTCCCAAAAAGTAGTTGAGTTCTCCCATTAAGCTCATATCAAATTCTTTTTGCATGCACTTGGAAAACCACTCACAAAGATGATCATTAGTAGCACCAAAAATTATATCATCTACATATATTTGAACAATAATGATATCTATATTTTTATGCTTAATAAATAATGTAGAATCTATTTTACCTCTAATAAATCCATTTGACAAGAGATACTTACTTAACCTTTCGTACCATGCCCTTGGAGCTTGTTTCAAGCCATAAAGTGCTTTCTTTAATTTGTAGACATGATTAGGATACTTTTCATGCTCGAACCCAGGAGGTTGTTTCACATAGACCTCTTCGTTAATGTATCCGTTGAGGAAAGCACTCTTTACGTCCATTTGATACAGCTTAAACTTTTTGTAGCATGCAAATGCCAACAAAATTCGAATTAATTCTAGCCTAGCCACTGGTGCATAGGTTTCTTCATAGTCGATCCCCTCTTGTTGGTTATACCTTTGAGCTACTAGCCTTGCTTTGTTACGAGTGATTGTTCCGTGCTCATCTAGCTTGTTTTTGAATACCCATTTCATACCAATGATAGAAGCATCTTTTGGAGGAGGCATAAGTTCCCATACTTGGCATCTTTCAAATTGTTGAAGCTCTTCTTGCATTGCTAGTAACCAGTTTTCATCAAGAACTGCATCCTTTGCATTCTTTGGCTCAACCTGTGACAAAAATGCAGAAAATGCACAATGATTTTGTAAACCTCTTCGTGTGGTTACACCTTTGTTGATATCTCCAATGATATTCTCCGAAGGATGATTCTTGACATATCTAGTTGTTTTTGGCATTTGAATATCATGTAAAACTTCTTCTTGATCATGAGATTCATCTTCAGCATCTTGCAAATTTTCAGGTTCACGTTCCTGCTGGTTGTCAATTTCAGTTTCCTGAGACTGTTCATTAGGTCTCCTGTTTTGATCATTTCGGTTTGCTGAAATTCTGACTGTCTCTAAATTTCCTGCACCATCTTCACTTTCTCTTGGAACATCATTGTTAGTCTCGTTGAAAGTGATATGAACAGATTCTTCTACACATAACTTTCTAATATTGAAAATACGATAAGCCTTACTATTTTGTGAATAACCAATGAAAATTCCTTCATATGACTTAGCATCAAATTTTTCCAAATTATCACTTATATTTAAGATGAAACATTTAGAACCAAATACTTTGAAATAACTTATGTTTGGGATTTTATTATTTAGAAGCTCATAAGGTGTTTTCAAAATAATAGGACGAATAGTACTCTATTTAAAACATAACATGATGTACTTCTTTGCTTGTTAAAATTTCTTTGTAAGCTTACTTTCTTGTAGTAGAGTTCTTGCCGTCTCTTGTAGAGTTCTATTCTTCCTTTCCACCACCCCATTTTGTTGAGGAGTCCTTGGGGCTGAAAATTCATGGCTAATACCCCTTTGATCACAAAAGGTTATTAAATCTTTTTGAAATTCAGTACCATGATCACTTCTAATTCTAATGAGTTTATAGTTATACTTAGTTTCAAGATTCCTTATTAATTTTTCAAACTCTTTAAATGCTTCATCCTTAGTTCTCAAAAATAATACCCATGTGTATCTTAAAAAATCATCAACAATTACAAATGCATAAAATTTACCATTAATACTAGAATGTCTTTCCGATCCAAATAAATCAAGATGAAGTAGTTGCAAAGGAGAAGAGGTTGATACCATATTCTTTGCTGAAAAAGAAGTTCTTACTTGTTTTCCCAGTTGGCAAGGAATACATATTCCTTTCTTTTCAAACCTGATTCTTGGTAATCCTTTGACGAGATTCTTTGAAGATAGTTTCTTGATTAAGTCCATGTGAACATGTCCCATCCTTTTAGGCCATAAATAAGCTTCATCTTGTACTGAAGTAAGACATAGTTCTTCCTCCTGTTGCTCAAAATCAAGAGTATATATATTTCCTTCTCTTTGTGCAACTAGAGTAGTATTGTTAGTACCATGAAATATTGTGCATTTATCTTTTTCAAAATTGACTTGATGGCCATTATCCATTAATTGGCTAATACTAATTAAATTGAATTCCAGACCATTAACAAGGTGCACATTATTTATACTTACCTTGCCATTACCAATTTTACCTTTTCCAATTATCTCGCAGGTTTTATTGTCTCCAAACGTGGCCGTTCCATTCTTCTTTTTGATATTTAGTTCAACGAATTTTGATTTATCACATGTCATGTGCCAAGAACATCCGCTATCAAGAATCCATTTTTGAGATGGAACTCTTACCTTTAAACATACCTGTCAAGAAAGAATAATTTATCATTTTGGTACCCATATCTTTTTGGGTCCACTTATGTTAGTAGCAAGTAAATCATTCTTTTTAATCCATACTTGTTTAACCTTATTTCATTTCTTAAAATAATTTATATCTAAATGACCTTTAATACCACAATGCTTGCAAGTCGTGAAAGGAGAGCAATAATTTAGACTAAATCGTGACTTTGATTTTAGCATTTTCATATTACTCTTTTTATGCATAGGATCATAACCAATTCATGACATTCAAATTTTCTTCACCTTGGACAAATTTAGCAAGAGATAATTTTAGTGAAGCTATTTCTTTTTGAAGCTCATTGTTAGGAAGAGTTTTAACAGAAGATTTATCACTAAATGCATCAATACACACATCTCTCATTTTTAGCTCATTAGTCAATTTTTGGACTTCATTATTTAAGAAATTTACCTTATTGAAAAGTATTTTGTTATAATTATCTAAATAATCAATCTTAACAATCAAAACATTTTCTTCTTTACAAGTTGATTCCTTTTCAATTTCTTTCTTTTCATCTATTAGTGAATCCACTTCATTCATTAAAGTATTAACTAAATCTCTTAAGCATGCATTCTTTTCTTTTAACTTCTTATTTTCTTGTTCTAATAAGTTCATTTCATTAAAAGATACCTAATTAGATTCACCTTCAATTCCGACGAAGCATACTTGTGGTATCTCATCTTTAGCATCGATCTCCACTTCGGATTCCTCATCACTCCAAGTCACAAGGGCTTTGTTCTTCTTGTTATCTTTGTAGTTTGTCTTTCCTTTGTTCTTCAATTGAAAACAATCTTTCTTGAATTGATCAGGACGTCCACATTCGAAGCACGTCTCTTCAGTTTGCTTTCCTTTGAACTTATTTGAATTGAAAGTATTTCTTCTTTTATTCTTCCTTTGTAGTAGCCCCTTGAGTCTTCTTGACATCATTGTTATTTCTTCATCCGAGTCATCATCAAGCTCCTTTTCGTTATCTGCATTAAGAGCTAAAACCTTTCTTCGAGGAGTTTCTTCCTCATCATCATATATCTTTAACTGATGTTCATATTCTTCTAATTCACCAAACAAAGTTAAAGTATCCATGGAAGAAATAGTTGTAGAATCTTGAAGAGTAGTGATTTTAGAAGCAAACCTTTTGGGCATAGCCCGAAGCAACTTACGGTTGATCTCACTTTGAGGAATAGTCTTGTCCAGTAATTTCAAGGAGTTTATAAGGACTAGAAATTTTGCTTGAGCTAGCTTAATGGTTTCATCTTTTTCGAGCTTAAACATTTCATAATCGTGCATAAGCATGCTTAGCTTGACTTCTCATACCTTGGAAGTACCTTCATGACTTACCACAAGAGTATCCCAAATTTCTTTAGTTGTGTTGCATGAGAAAACTTTGTCTATCTCGGATTGTACCATGCCACTGAGAAGCGTGTTCATTGCCTTTGAATCATATGAGACCATGTAGATTTCGGTTGAATCCATTTCTAGTAGAATATTTGGTGTCCCATCATCTCTTCATGGAATAAGCGGTCCGTTTCTCCACACCCACCATTTCCAGGATCTCTTTTAAGATAGATCCTCATTACGAACTTCCGAAGTTGTAATTTTCCGTTCAGAAACAAAGAAAGGAGGTCTATTGGTTGATTGTCCTTCTTGATTGTTGTTCCCATAATCGTGCCGTGTCGAAATCTTTCCCTACAAGTCACCTTTAAGACCAAGATAAGTAGAGCCAAGCTCTGATACCAAATGAAATTTATCTAGGCACACTTAGAAGGGGGGGTTGAATAAGTGTGGGAGCAATCTATGACCAATTTTTAAACTTTAAACTAAACTATTAAATTTAGGCTACTATGATAATTGAACTCAGCTTACTGAATTAATATATTCTATTTAGAAAATATTCTGCTTGAATTTATATTTTAAATAAAACACTTGATGTTAAAGAATTATCTTAATATAATGCAAGTATTCAAATTTTAATTATTAAGATAATTAAATAACTTATGTGATTTTAAAGTAAAGCAAATAATAAAATCAACACCAAGATTTTTTTACATTATTCAGCTATTACCTTCTATAATAATAGCCTAGTCCACGTCTAATACCAACTAGTATTGGAGACTCACTTTATTTATTTCTTTATAAACAATCACAGATTACAAAACAGATTCTTACAAAAATTAATTAACAATTAATTTCCCTTTAGCTCTCTTACTCCTTGTGCACATATGCACTCTTCAAGCACCTTTGCTTCCTTGAACCTGTTTGTAAGTCTTTCCCTAATCCACTAGGATTAACACCTTTAGACTACATTTAGTCTAAAAAGAAAATTTAATAAATATAGAGGTCTATGATCAATGCAAGAATATTCAATTTAACAATTAAAGGCTCAACTATATGCAATGATCAATTAGCACAAAATAAATAAGCAATTAATTTCTTACCCAATATCAGCTCAAAGAATACCAGAAATTTATTTACTTAGCTGATCGAGATTTACACCAATTAAACACATTGCTCAATATAATCAATAATTGATGCAGAAAATAATTTCATGTGTTGTGTAATTTCCATTCATGAAAATACTGCTTTTATAGCCAACAATATATTACCGTTAATTATAGATATGTTCAATTTGTCCAAGTCAAACGGTATTAAAATATCAAGGAATACTCACAACGGAAAGGAAATAAAAGTCAGTATTTATCTAGATTAGCAAATCACTCTCTTATACAGTTTGGATAAATAAAAGACCCATTAAAAGGATAAACCACTTAAACAACTTTGACTTTATCTCAATCATGAAATAACGTGTAGAAGTGGTTCGCAACAACACTTACCCTTTCCAAGACTCAAGATCTTTAAAATTCCAAGATAATCATAATTGTTTTTCCTTGAAACTCTCACATACATCTTATCACAATAAATGGTTAGCTAGCATGAATATATAAAGAATTCATATCATAACCGGATATCAATTATTTATGCATGAGAAATAATCACTCCTTGAAAACTGCACATGCAACAAATCTCAATAAAGTCTAGCTGCCATCTCTAAATATCCACGTGTAGCATTATTGCGTGTATTACTCCTCAAAAACCTTTTTCATAAGATTTTACAAACATTTTTCATATAATCATATAATAAGAATGTAAATAATAATATGTCCTAGAGCCTTTAAATGAAAAATCAAATATTATGCAATTGACCTTACATTTGTCTCCTAGAAAGAGAGAATTTCTTCATCCAGTGAAAAACCCCACAATTTGTTCTTTAATCAACGAATACCTGAAACACCATAAAACAATTTAGTACTTGAACATTTCATCATCAAAACTTAAGGATGGAATATGACAAAGTCATCAAGCGGGTTTTAGTTGAATTCCCACCTTAGAGTTTCAAGTGATTTTAAAAAATAAAAATTCACAAGTTTTTAAGTTAGGTATATAACTTTTAAGGAAACTAAAATTTATGTGATTTTTGTGGGGTGGTGAGAGTATTGGTGTATTGTAAATCAGACTCTGCTAGGCTTTGAGTGCAATTGTGATACTGTGTGCAATTGTGCGTTGTACGCATGACAATATGTCCGTGTCAAGGTTGTGAATGAAATGGAAATTGTTGTTCTGGGCTTGGCCATAGAGGCTTCAGGATAGTCCGACATTGTTTACCAATGTTAACTTGTCCTACTTGTTTTTTGTAAATAGAGAAGAGTTCATGACAAAAAATTTCATGCAAGAGGTACAGCATAGAAAAGCTTGGACTGGCCTGGGCCTAGCTTAGGCTGAAGGCCAAGTTGTTAACTAACTTATCTGGGTCTGGTCAATGGCCAGACCAGGCTAGGCGACCAGTTTGTGCTTGCCTATTTCTCATAAAATAAAAAATAATAATAATAAAATAAAAGAAACAATTGGTACAGTAAGCTTGCAACTATAGGCGTGCACATTAACATTATAAGTTTTGTTAAAAGAAATTTTATTTTTGATTTGCATTGGAAGATAAATATAGAATGATTTGCATTAAAAGAGTAACAATATTTAGCAAAAAAAAAAAAAAAGAGTAATAATGACAGCTAGTGAAATATGTTCTCCTTGTACCTATTGCACTATTTCATCAATGGAAGGGTGTAGGAAAAACACTCAAATTGATGATTGCATTACACCCATAATAACTTAATATATGTAATTGATGAAATTTAAGAGGGCAAAAAAATGGTTGGCAATGATATTTCAGCTTAAAAATTTATTTTCCAGCACAAATATACAAACACTTCATACACATCAATGTAATATATTTACAGAATTGGTGTCAAGCAAACCAAATGCTACCCGAGTGAATGATCGACCTGCTGATCCATTACCTATTCCATAAAACATGGTTTTAAGCTACTGAAAGAGAAACCAAGTTGGAAGTTGTACCAACAAAATATATTTCAGAAAAGTCCAGTCTTATAAACACAAAAGTAGAAGAGATCATAGTGATATTTGGCTGAGGAAGCTCGAATACATTTTGAAGTTCTGCAATAAGATGGAATTAACTTTTTAAAGATTATTCTGAACAGCTTGGAGGCTTTTCTTTTGGATGTTTGGAGGAGTAGTGATCACCAAGCTGGTTCTGATTTGCTAGCTGCGCCTGAAAAGACAACATTGAATGAGTTAATATAATACAAAAACAGCTTTCTCCTATGTAGTTCAACACAAACAGCAAAAATGTGATTTATTGTATGATAACCAAATCGAGGAAGACAGCTTTATCATCGAGGATAAAATAATTCTCACTAATAAATTAATCGAATTACAAAAACACTAGAGGCGAGGTAATACCTCCTCCTGTCCCAAACCAAATTGAAACTCAAAACTTGAGAATATATATATTTCTAAAAAAAAAGACAAAAATAAACAGACTTGTGTAGTTCTTCAAAAGGAATAACGAAAAGGAGGAAGTCGTGATAATCCCACAACCAAATCTAAATAGATCTGTCTTCGTCGATTAACGCAAATAAAACCTTCTCCACGGACAAATCGTGAAGAAAAAAAATCCGTAAAATGAAAAAAATATCAAACTAGGAGAAAATAGGTTCCATAGATTGAAAATATCCAAATTAGGAGAAATAAAACCCCATAAAGGGTAAAGAAACCCCATAAAAGAGGAAAATAAGAACAATTCAGGAAGAATGTAAGAAAAAACTTGGGGGAGGGTCTCTTTTGTGTAGATCAGAGACGCTACCCATAGCTGAAAATATAGAGGCTATAGTTTTTTGTAGAGAGAAAAGAGATAGAAAAGAGAGAGAGAGGGGTGTTTTTTATGACACCTATCGAGCTCAATCTTTAAACTGTGATGAATTTACAAGAATTTCCACCAAAAAGTTTAAAAAACTAATCTCTTTTGGACAACATTTTTGTACCAAATACGGACTGCACATGAAAAACATGGAAGAAAAGACTGACCTAGAAAAAGATTAGCATGAAATCCACAACTTTGCTAGCACACAACACAGATTTCAGGACAAATACTTGTTGGTCGTTGGATCAATACCTCCAGCACACAAAAAAAAAAAAAAAAAAAAAAAAAATTGGGTCAAGTCTTTCCAGAACAACAGACCAGTCAAAAGCCTTGATCCTAGAGGGAACCTTAAAGGGGTCACATTCATCATTACGAGCGTGATATAACGCCTTTTAGTCCGAGGTTACACATAAATCACATACACTCTTCCATTATCAAAAGAGTGACGTTCTCAAAACGTCCCCACCAACCATGCTTAATTTTTCAACATGATACTTAGTTGTCCAAAAATATGATCCATATTTTGTTGCTGGTAGGTATAACCATTTCTTCAAACTCATCTTTTTATTTTGAGCTACCTCCAAGGTAAAACTTTTGTTTAGTCTTTGGTTCTCTGATAGACTCGATATTAATTATTTACTTCAGCTCCACAGATGCTACAAAACTTTGTCCCTTCAGCTCCACAGATGCTACAAAGCTTTGTCCCGAGAAATATGTTAAATGTGTATGGAAGCTACTGTGGATACCTCTCACTTGTTTCACCATTCTCTCGAACGTCGAAGTTGTGGTGTTCGTAATTTGGAGATTCCAAACAATATTGAAATTGCCCAAAGAGAGTTGAAGAGTCGCATCTTATCAGGTTTCAGGGCTTTGGTAGGAATGGAGATGGTACAGTGATGTGGTTACTTTGTCAATAATTACGTGTTTGGACAAGGTGGAATGCTCAAATTTCTACTACCAGTTCATACCCACTCGTTCCCTTTTAGGCGTGTTCACTTTTTTTACTTCTTTGTGGTCTTCAGCTGTGGACATTATTGGTGTGATTTCATGTTCAGATTTTTTTCAGGGACTCATTATGATTTATAGAAAAACTCTTCTCTAACATCTCTCTAACTATGAACTGACCAAAACCTTACTAATTTTTGGGTATCTTCTGGGCCTTTACTTTTTATCTTTTGAACTTCACAACATCTCAATTTGAATTTCTATAATTAGAACTCATATTCTCAGCTATAATAGATATCATCTTTCCATTAAAATTCAAGTATATATAACCTTAAAGTAACAAGACTTGGTTGATATGCATCATTCCTACATAATTTATCTTAACTAGACCAAGTTTATTACAATTTTTAATTTAGCATTAATACATATCTTATTTTAAATTATTATAGAACAATACGTGATCCCATTGTGCATCTTGTCAATCCCGATGAAAATAGAAAAGAAAAGAAAGAAAAAGAATTATTTTTAAAGATGTAAGCTAAGAAAAAATGAAACCTAGAATATCAGGTTTTTCCAACAGTTATTATTAATAGTAGGTATTCTCTATTGTGAGATCTTTGTCATGATAATCCCTATACATAGTTTTTAGATGAAAGAATATTTTATACTAGTAGAAGTAAGATAGAGAACTGGATCAAAACTGTCTACAAAACAAATAAGTCGAAACTACGTTAAATGTCTTTGATCAAGGATAACAAAGATACTATAATTCTAGGAAGTTCATCTCTTTTTTCTTTTATTTTTTGTATAGAGTTAGATGCACTTTGTATCCCCCAAGTTTATCTCATTTTGCACATTGCATCCTATACTTCAAAACGTAACATTTGCATCACGTTCTTTTAGTGAACCGTCACATAACACCCTCTGGTCTAAAATTCGTCGCTTTTGACGGGTTAGTGTTTAAAAGTGATGGATTTTGCACTTTTAAGTGACGGATTTTGGGTCGGAGGGAGTTCTGTGTTCGCTAAAAGTGCGGGATGCAAAGTGTAACGTTTTGAAATATAGGATGCAAAGTGCAAAATGAAGTAAACTTTGGAGATGCAAAGTGTATTTAACTCTTTTGTATATAATGGCTTCCTTCAAATCAATTTATAAGATCAATATGATGATATTCATTTTGTCCTTATTACTTTTCAGTAGTCCAGTAGCTTTCATCACTTTCCATGAATAAACAATTCAAGTTTATTTTCAAGTTCTCGTCACAGCTCTCAGCAATAATCATCCACTTTAGTCTTATAGTATGAATTCAAAGTTTCATGTCTCAGTAACTTATAAATATTGAAAACTCCTAATTACTACTGAATGTCCTATATCTCCATAGGAAAATAAAATAAATAAATTGCATCAATTACTCTAACATTAAACATAATAAAAATTTCAAATAATAAATATAAAAAATTTCTTCTTTGTAGTTTGTTCTTTGTGACAACCCGGAAAAATCGGATTGTCCTGAAAATTAAGTTTAAAGAATTATTAATTAATAAAATAAATTTTTATTAATTATATTATGTGTTGTGTTTATTAGTCGTTCTATAACCTAAGATGATTACAAAACGGGAGGATTCTGGCTATGAGCTAGGATAAATGTGTAAAAATTTTAAAGAAAGAAATAAAAAATTTCTGAGAAAATAATTTTTTCGATAAAAAGACGAAATAGACACTATTCATTCGATGAATAACCTAAGTCGGTTTGAGAGTTCGGTATGTCCGAATTCCATTCCGTTTCAAGATTTGACAGCAATATGTCGTGCAAAGTCATATTAGCCGATAAAAGTTTTCTCAAAAAATGTGCAGAAATCGAAAGAAATAAAAACGACGAAAATTATTGTTATGTACTTTTCGAACGTTTAGCTATGTTCTGGGAAAACGTGACGAAAAATAATATTCATCAAAAAGGTGTTTTAAAGTATTTCAAATTTTCAAAGAACGCATAAAAGTTGATCTGTAGAGAAAAGATGGAATATCTAAAAATATTTAAATTTGGAGAATGCATTTTTTTCAAACTGTCTGACGAATTCTGAAATACGGAACAACGAAGCTTCTAGGAGAAGCTTCGTGGGATATTTTGGAAGAGGTGGGAATAGTAAATTTTGGCCCAAATGACCATTTTACCCCTAGCCTTGCAAAGCTTATAAAAGAGAAGCCTTGGTTCATTTGTTTGGTTAGAAAAAATCAACCGACACTTGAGAGAGAAGAAGAGAGAAATTCGGATGGAAGAAGGAAAGGAATGAAAAGCTAGCACAAATCGCAAGCTTTGTCAAGAGGAAAGAAGAATAAAGAACAAAGGTAATCCAAAACCTAGCCTTAATCCATTTTTTTAAAGTTTCATATGAAAATTTCATAGCTTATGGATTATGAAAGTAAAAGATAATAAGAAATGTTAATGATTATGGTTTAACCATAGAAAGATGTAAGCAAAATGAAGTAATGAGAATTTTAAGCTTTTCGTCATTTTTTTTCTTTTAATCCTTCATATGTTATATGAAGTGATTGGTAATGAACGATTCGAATGAATCCTATGAATAATTCAATGGATTAGTGAAGAGTAACGAACTTGTAACGTTAAATAATGTGTAATAAGTGAATCGTAATTAAAATATTGATATAAAACGAAGAACGAACGATGAACACGAAGAACATTATTGATGGACAAATTGAAAACCATCTTAATTAGAGCTTGTTGATTGACAAGTTTAAAATCATCATCATCATATATATATATATATATATATATATGTTGATATATGTTTATTAGGAAATGTAAAATTGAAAGAAATGTTCCTTTGGAACGGATTGAAATTTGCCTATAATGAAGTTATGGCGAAATTTCGTAAAAGACGAACGAAATGTAGAAGTAAGTTAATAAAAGCATAATTAGTGAGGTTTCATAAGAATGTTAGAGAATATTGAAAACGTGAATCGTGGACTCAAGAACGAACGAATTCCGAGTTCGGATGATCGAATTACGGACGAACGAACAAAGAACGTTAATAACGTTGATAAGTAGGTTTTATACCTACTTATTGGATGTCAACTCACGAGAATTATGCTCAACTCAAGTAGTTTTTACTATGTTTTAGTGCATTTTTATGTTCATTTAGCATTACTTGTAGTGGAACTCTTATAGCAGGGAAAGGCATGGAAACAAGAAAGGAATGGCATTGACATTATGTTATGAAGCTAGCTAAGGGATGGCAAGAGGAACATGAGAAGATGGAGAATGAATGCAGTAAAGAAGAGAAGGGATGAAGAACGAATGACAACGAACAAGAAGCGCTGAAAAAAACATTAGAGGACGAGAAACAAAGCAGCGGACGGCCGCTACTGCTAAACAAGCTAAATGCGGCGCCACGCTACATGCCTACAAAAGCTAAATTGCACCTACGCTGGTGACGTGCATTTAAAAAGAAGAAAACTTCGCGCACTGCAAAAGTTTCGGCGAGACATACTTATCGCGCTACTGCTATACTTTTACACTAGGATCACGTCGGTGCCGCGAGTCCTCTATGATCTGTTTGTTGACTTTTTTTTTTAATTTGAATTTTGAGCGCTTGAGGCTCATCTGAACAATACTGGTTGGTACCAGACGTGTGTAATTGGGTCTTTCATCAGTTTTTCATATCAAGTAATTAGGGTTCTTAGTTTTTACTAGTTTTAGAGAGGTTTTGATCAAAGTTTGAGATATTCTATATCCTCTCTTCAATTTAGTTATTGAATAATTAGTAATTTCATTTCCTGGAGATTATTGGTGATTTAGAACAACACATTGGAACAGATTCTACAATTGGGTTTAATCATTTCTCTTTCATCTCTCATGTGTATTATTTAATCCCATGTGTTACTTCAATCCCATAATGGCTTTTGGTTCAGAAATGAACTAAACTCCATTATGGGATTCGAATGGATTTTGATATGTAGTCTATACTTACATGCCTGATTGTTTGATTGCATGTTTATCATCGGATTATCTATTCTGATTGAGCGTAATGAATGAATGTTTGATCACCATTCATCTTATATACTTATATGGATTTGAAAAATGAAATATGAGTATGGATATAATCATAATAGCATATGTTTATGAGACTGAGTTGTTTAGCTTTGTAATTCGTGAACCGGATATAAATATATTGTTTCACCGTGTGTAGTAACGTAAGAGCCTGTGCTTTAATTCATTATTGCTGCAATTTCACATAGACATATGGTGATTTTGGTAATAGTGTTGATTACATGATTTCTATCATATGTGGAGGTTATGTAAATATGTCATAATTCATCGAAAAATGGTTATGTCTACCTTTGTGCTCTTGGCTAATTTTCCATGATGAATATATAAGCTTTACATGATGGTAATAGTTAGATGAAGTATGAAATGAAGTTAGAATCCCATTCTTTCCAAATTTGATTCATTATTGTAGTATTATATTTTTATTCATCAGTTGAGTTTAGTTTAACTTAAAATTGTGAGTATTCATTAAAGCATATGAAAATAGTGACATGATTGATGTATGATAATTTAGATTTAAAACCTTTCTCCGTGGATCGATACTTTTCTTACTCTGTACTACTTGTTGACCCATGTATGCTTGCATGAGTTAGAGTCCTTTTGTTAAGACTAAAAAGGAGGCAACAAGTTTTTTTGGCGTCGTTCTTAGGGAAAAGGCGTTTAAACTTTATTATTATTATCATCAATTTTAAGCGAAATTTATATGACTTAGACAAGTCTAATCTTATCTTATTTCTATTTTTGTTTTGGTTTGTGTTTCAAGTACTTGTATATATTTTATGCACTGCGCGTCATCTAATTCGAGTTGACACACTTTCGGGATAACATTAACGGAAGAGGTTGGAAAAGCGAGAGTGCGTAGAAATTTACAAGCGACTTTAGACACCACAACATCAACATGGCGTGAGAAGAGCAAAGAGAGGAGCACGAGGGGCATTGAGAGATTATTCGATGCTTAGAACATCGATGGATTGCGATCGAGTATAGTCGGGCCCGCTATAGCGAACACACTTTCGAGATAAAAGCCGGCACTATTCAAATGGTGCGAAATTGATGCTGATTTGGGGTCTTTGCTATAGATGATCCGAATGAGCATCTATTGAGTTTCATTGAAATATGTGACACCTTGAGATCTGACGGGGTGACGAGAGGATGCAATCGGACTTAGACTATTTCCATTTTCGTTATGGGACAAAGCAAGAAGTTGGCTTCACTCTTTACCTTGAGGATCTATCACAACATGGGAGGACTAGCACAAAAATTCTTAGCTAAATTTTTTTTCGATGGCTAAGACTGCGCGAAAATGAGGACAACAATTTCCCGATTCGAAAACGACAACATGGTGAATCTTTATATGAAGCACAGGAAAGATCTGAGGAGATGCTAAGGAAGTGTCCACACCATGGTATGCGGATTGGATGGTGATTAATACGTTCTATAATGGATTGGGATGGCGATCGAGGCCTATTGTAGATCAAATTGCGGGGAGGAGCTTTATGGGCGAAAGAGCTATGAAGAGGCCTATAATCTTATTGAGACGATGGCATGGAATGATTTCCAAAATCCTACTGACCCGAATGCCACGACCCAAAGTTGCGGGTTTGTTAGAGGTGGATGCTTATCACTCGATTATCGTCCGAGATGGCATCCATGGCAAAGAAGATTGATTCTTTGGCGGAAACCAAGACGAAGACAGTTGCTTTTCGTGTGTGAGATATATGTGCGGGTCACATTCAATGACCAATGTCTTATCGGTTCGAGTGCATGCACGATATGTGAGCAACTACCGAGAAGAATCGAGGTCGATTTCGAATCACATCTGACTCCAACAACCGCAACCATCCAAATTTCAGTTGGTCGAATAATCAAAGCAATCAACAAAGTCAGTTTCAACCACAAAATCAATGTCAGGCACAACCATCTCAGCAACAGTTTGCACCAAGACCACCCTATCCACCTGGATTTTCTCAACAACAACATCATCCACCACCTGCACCTCAGCAAGAAAAGAAGTCAGAGATGGAGGAGATGATGATGAAGTATATGGCAAATACTGAAGTGATGATTAAAAGCCAAGCAGTGGCTATCAAAAACTTGGAAACTCAAATGGGTCAGATGGCTAGCATGCTTAACAACAGACCACAGGGTTCATTGCCAAGTATAACAGAGGCCAATCCAAGAAGGGAAGGGAAGGAACAATGTCAAGCAATTACACTTAGGTCTGGGAAACAAGTTGCAAAAAATCGGCGTGGCGGCGCTTGCGCCACTTTTACAAAAGGAAAATCGCAGCGGCAGCCGTGTCGTGAAAATATTTTACGAGGAAAATTTGAATAATGAAGGTTGAGAATAACGACGAAGAGAGAAGAATAAAGAAGGTTCTTTTGAGAAGCCCGTGAATAAGATACCGATAGTTCACCCTCTTGTTCCTTATCCACGGAGATTACATAAGCGAGAGGAAGACAAGCGGTTTAGTAAGTTTTTGGAGGTATTTAAAAAGCTGCGGATCAACATACCCTTCGTTGAGGCATTGGAGCAGATGCTGAGTTATGCAAAAGTTTATGAAGGGCATCTTGTCGAGGAAGAAGAGGTTAGAAGATTTTGAAATAGTAGCCTTGATGGAAGAATGCGGTCACGATGCTTCAATGCAAATTACCTCAAAATTTGAAGGACCCGGGCGACTTCACGATACCATATACAATTGGAAAGATGAGCTTGACAAATGCTTGCGATCTTGGGGCAAGTATCGATTTGATGTCGTTGTCGATGTTCAATCGGTTGGGATTACTTGGGCTCCAAGGTAAACAAATATTTCTTCTGACTAATTGACGAGTCTATCACTTATCCACGGGGGATTGTGGAAGATGTACTGGTTAAAGTGGATAAATTCATCTTTCCGGCTGATTTAATCATATTAGACTATGAAGAAGACAGAAGTATACCAATCATCCTTGGAAGACCATTCCTAGCTACAGGAAGAACCTTGATAGACGTTCAGAAAGGAAAACTAACAATGCGAGTACATGATCAAGAAGATACTTTCAATGTATTCAAGGCAATGAAATTTTGACGGATGATGAGGAAATGCTTGAGGTTGATTTGGTGGAAAAGGTTCTAAATGATGAAGTAGAGAACTTGGTGAATCAAGAACCTTTGAGAAATGCTATTGTGGGAAATTCAGAAATAGATGATGAGGAGATTGAAGAACTTGTTCATATACTGGATACAACTCCACAGTTCAGGAAATTCAAGACTCCTGTTGAGCCATTAAAGAAAGCTGGAGAGTCATCAGTGAAATTGAAGCCATCTCTTGAGACACCTCCAGAACTTGAGTTGAAACCACTTCCAGATCATTTGAGGTATGCGTTTTTAAATGAAAATTCAAAATTACCTATGATTATTTCTTCTGCACTAACATCTTTTCAGGAAGAAAAACTGCTAAGAGTTCTCAAAGAGTTCAAGTCAGCTATTGGATGGGCTATAGCAGATATAAAAGGGATCAGCCCATCTTTCTGTATGCATAAGATCCTACTGGAAGATGATAGCAAGCCTTGATGGAACAACAAAGAAGACTTAATCGAATCATGAAGGAAGTGGTCGAAGGGAAGTGTTGAAATGGCTGAATCTCGGGCATTATATATCCAATTTCGAGATAGTTCATGGGTGAGCGAGTCTGATGTGTCTTAGAAGAAGAAGGGTGGTATGTATGATAGTAGTCTCTAATGAGAACAATGAGTTGATTCCGACGAAAAAACGGTGACGGGGTGGAGAGTCTGCATGGACTACTGCAGACTTAACAAAGCTACTGAGGAAAGATCACTTCCACTTGCCATTTATCGATCGGATGTTGGATAGACTAGCGGGTCATGAGTTTTATTGCCTTACGGATGGGTATTGAGGCTACTGATCAGTTGTTATAGCTCGAAGACCAAGAAAAACAACTTTTACATGTCCATATGGTACTTTTGCTTTTAGAAGGATGTCTTTTGGTGTGTGCGATGCCCCGACCACTTTTTTTCGAGATGTATGATGGCTATCTTTTGGATATGGTGGAGCATAATGTGGAGGTATTTATGGATGATTTTTTCGATATTTGGGGATTCCTTTGATTTGTGTGCGGAAAATTTAGTGATGGTTTTGAGAAGATGTGTTGAGACAAACTTGGTGTTGAATTGGGAAAAGTGCCATTTTATGAGTACAAGAAGGTATAATTACAGGACATAAGGTGTCGAAGAAGGGACTTGAGGTGGATGAGCCAAATTAGAGACTATTGAGAATTTGCCGCCACCACTTGATAAAAAGGTGTTGAAGTTTTCTAGGGCGTGCGAGGCTTTTCTGCAGATTCATTAAAGACTTCTCGAAGATAACAAAAACCACTTTGCGGTTTATTGGAGAAGGATGTTCGAGTTCAAGTTTGATGAGGATTGTGTGTATGCGCATTTGAGCATTTGAAGAGGAGGTTAACTTGACACCGATAATTACAACCCGGATTGGGACCTACCATTCGAGTTGATGTGTGATGCCGATGATTATGTTGTGAAATTTGTTTTGGGTCGAGAAAAAAAGGAAAAGATTTTTTTCATGTGATATACTTGTGCAAGCAAGACCCTTACTGATGCGCAGTTGAACTATACCACCACAGAGAAGGAATTACTGGCAGTTGTGTATGCTTTTGACAAGTTTCGAGCATATCTGATTGGTACAAGGGTGATAGTGTACACGGATCATGCGACAATTCGACACTTGGTGGCAAAGAAGGATGCAAAGCCTCGTTTGATCAGGTGGATACTTCTGTTGCAAGAATTTGATTTAGAGATTAAGGATAGAAAGGGAACTGAGAACCAAGTGGCGGACCACTTATCTCAACTGGAAAATCCGGGAAAAGAGGTAGATGACAGTCTACTATGATTAATGAGTCCTTTCCAGATGAACAGTTATTTGTGGTGAAAGGGGAAGTGCCATGGTTTGCAGACTATGTCGAACTACTTGGTGAGTAGGATGGTCCCTTCTGACTTAGTCGGTCATCAAAAGAAGAAATTTTTGCATGACGTTTAGTGGTTTATATGGGATGAACCATATTTGTTCAAACAATGTGCTGATCAGATGATAAGGAGATATATCCCATATAGTGAGACAGAGGGGATTTTGCAGGATTGCCACGCTTCATTATATGGCGGTCACTACGGTGGAGAGAGGACAGCGGCTAGAGTGTTACAAGCGAGATTCTCTTGGTAAGCGATTTTCAAGGATGCTTCTAGTTTTGTCGAGAGATGTGACGAGATGTCAAAGAGTTGAGAATATTTCGAAAAGGAATGAAATGCCATTAAACACGATCCTCGAGGTGGAAATTTTCGATGTTTGAGGGATAGATTTCATGGGCCCTTTCGTTTCTTCATGTGGAAATTTATACATCTTGTTAGCGATCGATTATGTTTGAAGTGGGTGGAAGTGGCGACTCTTCCAACTAATGATGCCAAAGTGGTCTAAGATTTTTACAAAGAGTATTTTTACAAGGTTTGGGACTCGAGGGCTATCATTAGTGATGAAGGCGGTCATTTTTGTAATAGGCGATTCACGACTCTTGTTGGCTAAGTATGGGGTAAATCATCGCATTGCTCTGACTTATCATCCTCAAACTAATGGCGAGAGGTTTTAAATCGTGAAGTTAAGAGAATTTTGGAGAAAGTTGTGAACCCCACAAGAAAGGATTGGTCATTAAAGCTTGATGATGTTGTATGGGCATATAGAATTTGCTTATAAGACTCATTGGGCATATCACCTTTTCATTTGGTTTATGGAAAGGCTTGTCACCTTCTATGGAGCTTGAGCATAAAGCATATTGGGCGATTAGGAAGCTCAATTTTGATTTGAAGGTGCGGGAAAAAATACCTACTTGACTCAATGAGTTGGATGAATTGATTCTGATTCGTATGAAAACTCAAGTTGTATAAGGAAAAGGTGAAGAAATGGCATGATCGCAAGATTATAGAGAGAGTATTTGGTAGGGACAAAGAGTTACATTGTTTAATTCAAGACTTAAACTTTTTCTGGGAAGCTCAAATCAAGGTGGTCGAGGACCATTCACAATGAAGACAGTTTTTTCCACACATGAGTGCGATGAAGGTATTCGACAAATTCCCGACAAGCCGTTCAAAGTGAATGGACGATGATGCTAAAGCATTATTTTGGTGGCGAGGTTGATGGTGAAAAAAGTAACCTCCATTCTTTCTTCAACATGATTGAGTCGAGATAGTCGAAGCTAATTGACTATAACTTAGCGCTTGATGGGAGGCACCCATTATTTCTATCTTTATCTCTTGTTAATTCTTTTAGATAGTATTTGATATTTTTTCATGATTAGTTAGTATAGCCTATCTAGTGTTCTTATTCAATTTGCATATGATGATGTTTGAGCGTAGCATAGAAAGTATGGTTATAAGATATTTATGCTTAGTGTGACATAATAATTATTGTTTGTGCGGGTGTATTGAAGATGATTAAATCACATTTGGTATATTTGAGATGTTTGATATAGCGAGGATCTAGGTAGCGTAATGATAAGCATGGTAAAAATCTGAGTGCGTATCTTATTATAATAGATAGCGCTTTATTTATGCTTCAAAACAAGCAGGCCTGCCAAAGACGGAACTTTGAAAAAAAAATTAGTTTTTAAAGGCGTGACTTGCTTTCTCTCATATCGATTATAATAGCGCGTGTTCTCATTCTCTCCACAAAATGCGTCTTCTTAAAGATTTCAAAAGTTGTAACTCCTCATCCCACTATGGTATTTTATATCCTTTTCCTACCCACGAGATTCTTCAACCGGATAAAGCTAGGGCTTTTAGAGGTGGTATAGCTATACAAGTTTGGGGTGTTCATTATTTGTCGATAGAATACACTTTTATTCCATCAATCAGAAAGCTTCTTCTTCATCGGTAAAATGGGACCAAAAGCGTGCTCGCAAAAGTCATCTTGGTGATCAAAGTGGTGACAATGTGGACTTTTCTAAATTTGTCAGCTTGGATGCACAGATAGAATATTACCGCATTGTGGCGAAATCATTTGTTCGAGAGCGAGGATTCAAGCCGGATGCACAAGATGGGCAATTAGTGCGGATGATCGAGGAAAAATGTTGGCATGGAGTTTGCTTTCTACTCGAATGGCTTTGCACTTTTATATGGCCATTGTGAGGGAATTTTATGCAAATGCAAGAGAGACGATGAGTGGTTTTTCGTTCGTCCGAGGGGTTCAAGTGGACTATCGACCCCGAGCAAATCGTGGCGTATTCAATTTACCCGACCCTCCAACTGGACGAACGAATTGGGTTGAGGCAGAACGAATGGAGACAGACCTTGATGTAGTCATTACTGATTTGTGTATCCCAGGGACACAATGGACTTGCACGCCCGTCACTAATCAGCCCAAGACCTTCCCGGCTTCAGCTCTCAACCGTTATGCCAAGGCTTGGAATCTCTTTGTGTGTGCAAAACTCATGCCATCATCTCATCAGCATGAAATTACAACTGAGCGAGCAATCATTTTATGGGGGATTATTGTGGGAAAATATATCGACGTGGGTCACCTTCTTAATCAGAACATGTTGCGATACATGTGGGGAAGCACTACGGGAAGTATACCACATGCTTCAATCGTGGCTCATTTGTGTGCAGGAGTTCGGTGGACGGATGAACAGCTACAATACCCAAGCCAGGATATCACTCATGCCACGATAGCAAGATTCGAAGATTGGGCAGAAGGTACCCCGCACCCAAGGGGTAAGGGTTTCATCCTTCGTCCCGCATCATCTATGCCATCATCGCAGCCCTCAAAGACAAATGAAGCAGGAACGTCAACTCAAGCCACTGCTGCTACTGATGATCGACAGCTCCGAAGGTTGGAGAGGAAGGTTGATGCTATGTACGACAACTTTGCAGCGTTTGCTACGGGTTTGACGAGGTCGTTAGCGGAGGCGTTTACTTGCGACGGTACTTATGCTCGGTGGCCACAATTTGGGACAAGCCGTGCCATTTCCATCATGGATTCACCACACAAGAGGGTGGTGCGGTGATCGATCGATGGGGAGTTCTTCTAACCCTATACCTTCATTCATTGGGACAATGAATATATTAAGTTTAAATTATTGGGTAGTTAGGGTAGTTGCATATAGTTAATTTTATTTTTCATGTTTAGTTTTAAATTTTGCATGTTTATGTGGTAGTTAATAATTGCAGAAATTTTTTCTGTTTTTAGTAGTTATTATATGTTTTAGTTATGCGTTTGCATGTCCCGAATTTCTAGCTTTATGGAGTTTACGTCTTTCATCAAATTTTGAAGGATTGTTGAATTTATTAGATAACATGAGCTTAGTTATAATGTTTTACATGATGTAATCTATGGATGTTGTTTGGATGCATTCGGTTCGCACATACGTGTTCACAAATGCTTGTTGGTATAAGAGTTATTTGTTTTTATTGCTTAATAGGAAATGTGTTTTTTTTTTTTAAAAATAGAATTGTGTGGAAAGTGGACTTAGACTATGAAAACATTGATAATAAAGCTTTGGGGACACATGGGTATGCTTATTATATATATATAAAAAAAAAAAGGAAAATCTATCTTGAAACCTTCTTGAGCTGAATTATTGAATCTTTGGAAGGGGCGAGATGGAGCGTAAAACGCACTCGCTGCATATAAAAAAAAAAGCAATAAACACCGCGGGAAATTGCGAAATTCGCCCTCGTGAGTAAAAATAAAGCAATTAAACCCATTGTTGAACCTTAGTTTGTATTGATGTGTTAGAGTAGTTTTTGTTGCATTAGTATACATGGATCTTGATTTAGACTGCAATTTTCTGTTTTGAGCAGTTTAACATGTGTATTCTTTGCCTTTGTCAAGTTTTTGGTGAACACAACACACACACAGCATCTTTATAGCAAGTATGGGTTATTTGATTGTATGATATTATGTTTATAGCTTAGTTTGAAATTTATTCTTGAATCTGGATAATTCGCTGAGGCACATTGGAATAGAATTCCATTTTAGCTGGAAAAACTTGGGACACATTTGCATCATAGTTTAGTTTGCATAGCATGTAGTTGCATTTCATTGTTTACTGTCATATGCATTGCTTGAGGGCAAGCAAAAATTCAAGTTTGGGGGTATTTGATAAGTAGGTTTTATACCTACTTATTAGATATCAACTCACGAGAATTATGCTCATCTCAAGTAGTTTTTACTATGTTTTAGTGCATTTTTATGTTCATTTAGCATTACTTGTAGTGGAACTCTTATGGCAGGGAAAGGCATGGAAACAAGCAAGGAATGGCATTGACATGATGTTATGAAGCTAGCTAAAGGATGGCAAGAGGAACATGAGAAGATGGAGAACGAATGCAGTAAAGAAGAGAAGGGATAAAGAACGAATGACAACGAACAAGCAAGCAGAAGAAAAAACATTTGGGGAAAGGAAAGCGAAGCGGTGAATGGCTAAAAAAAACAAAAAATCTCTCGCTGCCGCTACATGCCTCTGAAGCTAAATTGCACTTATCGTGACCGCCTTTAACAAAGAAGAAAACTTCATGGCGCTGCACACCAAAGCTTCAATGAGAGACATACTTATTATGGCGCTGCTAGCACCGCTTTACACTAGGATCACGCAGCACCATGCGAGTCCTCTCTAGATCTGTTTGTTGACTTCTTTTTTATTTGAATTTTGAGCGCTTGAGGCTCATCTGAACAATACTGGTTGGTACCAGACGTGTGTAATTGGGTCTTTCATCAGTTTTTCATATCAAGTAATTAGGGTTCTTAGTTTTTACTAGTTTTAGAGAGGTTTTGATCAAAGTTTGAGATATTCTATATCTTCTCTTCAATTTAGTTAATGAATAATTAGTAATTTCATTTCCTGGAGATTATTGGTGATTTGGAACAACACATTGGAACAGATTCTACAATTGGGTTTAATCATTTCTCTTTCATCTCTCATGTGTATTATTTAATCCCATATGTTACTTCAATCCCATAATGGCTTTTGGTTCAGAAATGAACTAAACTCCATTATGGGATTCTAATGAATTTTGATATGTAGTCTATACTTGCATGCCTGATTGTTTGATTGTATGTTTATCATCGGATTATCTATTATGATTGAGCGTAATGAATGAATGTTTGATCACCATTCATCTTATATACTTATATGGATTTGAAAAATGAAATATGAGTATGGATATAATCATAATAGCATATGTTTATGAGGCTGAGTTGTTTAGCTTTGTAATTCGTGAATCGGATAGAAATATATTGTTTCATTGTGTGTAGTAATGTAAGAGCCTGTGCTTTAATTCATTATTGCTGCAATTTCACATAGACATATAGTGATTTTTGTAATAGTTACATGATTTCTATCATATGTGGAGGTTATGTAAATAGGTCATAATTCATTGAAAAATGATTATGTCTACCTTTGTGCTCTTGGCTAATTTTCCATGATGAATATATAAGCTTTACATGATGGTAATAGTTAGATGAAGTATGAAATGAAGTTAGAATCCCATTCTTTCCAAATTTGATTCATTATTGTAGTATTATATTTTTATTCATCAGTTGAGCTTAGTTTAACTTAAAATTGTGAATATTCGTTAAAGCATATGAAAATAGTAACATGATTGATTTATGATAATTTAGATTTAAAACATTTCTCCGTGGATCGATACTTTTCTTACTCTGTACTACTTGTTGACTCATGTATGCTTGCATGAGTTAGTCCTTTTGTTAAGACTAAAAAGGAGGCAACAAACGAAACGAATCTAACGATGAAATTAACGAATTCAGAAAATTATTTTGTCCGGGGAATATCTGAGTATGTAATAAAAGTAAGAAAATGGCTTTGGAACAAATTCTTTCCGAGTTATAACGAAAAAGTAATGAGATTGCAAAGTAGGTGACTCGTACGTGTGAGAAAACTTAGAAAATTTTCTGAGTTTTACCAGCAACGCCTATTAAGTCTAAGGAAGAGACGCCGCAGCGCCTGCTCCGGAGCATAGTTGCTAGAGAGTAGCGCTGCAGCACCAGCAATACCAAAGGGAAGAGGCGTCGATGCAGAGAGTGATGCCCAGAAATGAGCTTTTAACTGCTCAAATCTTGGGGGAAGAGTACGAAAGGATAATGAACGTAAAGTTCACATAATGTAACACTTAAAGAAGTGATTTAAACCTTTAGTAAAGGTTGAATGAAAGTATAAAAGACGAATGATGTGAACTGTGATACCCCCAAATTCGGGTATCTTCCAACCCGACAGATGGTGCTACACGGTACTCATAACTATATATTCATTCCATTGAAACAACATCAAAATGAGTGTATTAACTACATTCTTATTACAATAATAATAAATCATTTCCCAGGTTCTGAAACCGTTACATTCTTTGTTCATCATAATATGATTCATACAACATACTAGTCTATTACAAGATAAACTAACTATTCATCTTCGCCTTGCCTTTATCTTTACTAGAACTCTCGGTCAAACTCGACCTTAGTCAATTTACCATCATATAATTCAAGCAAGAAGTGAGCATAACTAGCTCAGCAAGTCTAACAATATATTATATAAATACCACTTCGAGAATAATATGATTATTCTTCAATAACTGAACAAGTAGTTATGAAGTACTATGAAACATTGAATAATACTTTTAATTCTCATAAAACAATTCCGAAGTACATATAGTAACTTAGGAATTCTGAGTAGGTCAAAAGACCATGAACATTCTCTTTAATTTTTATTCATGAAAAAGGACAACCCGGTACTAAGACCGTAAGTCCGATATTTCTTACGAGCACTTCTAGGTGATCAACCTATAGTACTCTATGTTGATCAACATTCATCCGTTAAATGTATTTACGTTTAAATTTTGACAACCTTGCGTGCCCATCAAATAATCGATATAAAATACATTTGTTTATTCATACTCAGGCTTACCTTAAATCCGTACCAAACAATTGGCATAGGATAGCGTTATCAATTCTATATTGAAAGACTTGTAAATAAATCAATCAATTTTTTAAGATTAGTTTAGCCGAGTTAAAACTGGCATCGACCCTTTCGTAAAACAATTCATGCATCTCATAACATGAATCACAGAAACTCGGCAAACACGAAGGTTAGACAAGTGTTAAGAAAACTTGCTTTCAAGCGTCTTCAAATAAATATTCAACAATTCTTGGTCTTTACAGTCTCTACAATACATGATCACATAACACACCACATTAGGTCATAATCAGACATGGATGATATCTAACTTATCTTACCCTTCTTCTCAATCTAATTGATCATTAGATTTGTTTAACATTGGTTACGGTTTATCGCATTACATTGTTCTTACGTTCAATTAATCTTTCTTCAACATTTAGTCATTAACTTAAGGTTATAAACATCTTTAATGATGTTACTTTAGGTTTATTTAAGTATATAATTCACCCTTCATTCACTATCTTTCATTTTATATTCAAAAACATTCTTTACTATCTACCTTCT
>CM035155.1:79710057-79880729 GCA_020205615.1 Panax quinquefolius
AAGGGAGCTTGAGTGAAGAAAATAGCCCACAAGGCTATCAGCACCACAAAGTCACGCCTTTTTTAGTACCTCCCATGAGGTCTAATGGAGAGAAGGCCTTCAAATCAGGACGGGGAAAAATTTTAAAGTAGACTTCTAGGAGCATCATTCGCAACAACCTCACTCCAAGAGGGCTTATCGGAGGAACGGAGTTGTCTCAGTGAGGGAAGCAACAACCTTAGCGAGTTGTAAAGGAGGACAATCCAATGTGTTGGGCTTCTCAACGAGCCGGAGTGGAGTTAGGCACATGAACAGGAGGAGCATCATCCACATTAGTAGAAATGTTAGCTTTCAGCAAACTTTTGTCAAAGATATTGAGATCATTATCATCCCTATGCAGGACACCGGAGGTTGAAAATTCATTTAACTCTTTAACGGAGAAACCATGGGCTACAAGAAAATCCAATAACTTTTGATTTTTACGCCTTTCATCTGCAGCTGAAATTCTATCCTGAGAGGAGAAATGTTAAAAGAAATAATATTTCCTTCATTTCGGACTCTATGCTCGAGGCCCATACTACGCCCCAATCACTATTGGCGCATTTGAGCCATCCCGAATCCACAACAAGATCAATGGGAGGGGGAAGAGGGGCAAAGTCCGATTCAGCCATCTTAGGCGAGTTAGGGTTCGAGACCCCAAAATCAGCAAAAAGGTCATGAGAAATGCTAGACTCAGAGTTCCTAGCAGAGAGATGAGAGTGGCTAGCCATGGCGAAGGAAAGATCTGAAGAAACCGACAGGAAGTAAGAGGACGGAGGGAAAAAAGACCTGCAGAGAATGCAATGCAAATGCGAGTAGGGGAGATCTCGGCAGAAAGGAGAAGACCAAAAATGGTAAATGGAAAAAATTGGAAAGGATGGGGAAAATAGGTAGGAGAAGGCAGAGACCCAAGAGGGAAATTTTTTGTTTTTAAAAGTAACAGAAATAAACAGAAGGGAACGGCTGGAGGAATGGCAACAGAGGATAGTAGAGAGAGGGGGGAGCAAAGATCTAGAGAGAGAAACTACATTTTGGATGATTTGCTCCCACCATAATATATAATAATATAATATAATTATAATTGATTTCTGGAGGTTATATTGACCAATCGGGTAATTAATCGGATAAATGAGCAATTAACTGCTATTAATTCACATGCTTATAACTATTTGTTCACATGTGTGTACTATTGATTCACATGCATGTACTATTAGGGGAGGTGGTGCGAGATTGATAATACTTGCATTACTAAATTAAAAATGGAGGTATAGATGAAGGTACTATACTGCAATTATTTTTTTTCACATGTATAGAACTATTTGTTCACATGTGTGTACTATTGATTCACATGATGTACTATTAGGGGAGGTGGTGCAAGTTTGATAATACTTGCAGGACTAAATTAAAAATGAAGGAAAAGATGAAAGTATTATACTGTAATTTTTCGAGCCCCAAAACATGCAATTATCGAAACTATATTTTTCTATAAATAGAAGCTCATTCTTCTTTCATTCTCACCAATTCACTAAGACTCACAAGAGCAATTATAGAGAGAGAAGCTATAGAGAGAAAGAAGAAGAGTAGTCTGCTACTTCATTATTCTTGTATCCAGTCTTCTTTTGAGGCAAGGGGTATTATTTATTTCATATTCTGAAGAGATATTATTTTTCGTATTCGTATGAGTATTATTTTCATTCAATATTCATAAGGGATGTTATTTATTTCTTATTTGTAAGGGATATTATTTTTTGTTCAAGATTCATAAGGAATAATATTTTCTTCCATACTCTGTAGTATGTGAGTAATATTATTTTGTCTCATATTTTTGATTATACTCTCATTCTGTTAAAGTATTGCTTTTATACTCCGTGAAATTAGTAGAATATCCTTGATGTTTGTGCTTCATCCAGTATCTTTTCATAGAAATATTATTCTGAGCCTTCTTGATAATTATTGATCTTTTCATGTTGAAATACTATTCATGAGTTACTATTTACAGGTTACTATTTACCCAGATATTATTCACTCGAATATTATTCACTCAGGTATTCGGGCCACTTTTCATGACGGAGTACTATTCACGAGTTACTATTCACGGGTTACTATTCACTCGAATATTATTTACTCGGGTATTTGGGGCACTTTTTATGCCGGGGTACTATTCTCGAAGTACTATTCATAGGGTACTATTCACCCAAAAAATATATTTCTTTTCTCATTCAAATTTTTTTTATACACTAATATTATTCTTGAATTTTACTCCACAAAGCAAAGATCATGTCGACAATTTGAATATTTTAAACTCGGATAAATTTAAAGTCTTTAATATTTATCCTTGATTTCGCTTTGATTAATGCTCATATCGCTGTCATCATCCTCATGCTTATATTGTGATGAAAGTCATCTTTGGCTTACGTGCATAGATGGATTTGTTGATTGATATGATTATGACACTGGGATCATTCTTGGTATAATCACGACCCATAATGTTACAAATGATGTGGTAAAAGTCCTCGATGGCTCAGAAGCATTGATGGGATGCTTATTGGTATGATTATAACTAGGAATTATTCAAAGATAATCATGACCATTGATGATTACATAAATATCCTTAGCCCGTATGGCATGGAAAATTTGTGGTTGTGATACTAATTATTAAGCTGAGTCTCAGCGACAGTTGTTGGTATGATCATGACCATGCGTTCTCTTCGGCCAAGGGTGAAAAGATGAATTGTTGTTTGGCGTGATCATGATCATTTGTGAAAATACGAATATCCTTGGCCCGTAGTGCATGGATAATTTGGTGATGTGGATTATTTATTGAGTTGAGTCTCAGCGATAAAATATGGATAATAAACTTTTAATTAATTAGAAGATGTAGAGATATCATGCTCTACTTGACTCTTCTAAAATACAATTGCATGTCTTTGGCCTGTAGTTCAAAGATGAACTGTTAATGAATATCTTTGGCCCGTAGTGCAAAGATGAATTTATTAGTATGATTATAAAAGGAACTGTGATTTGGTATAACCATGATCTTTAATGTTTCAGGTAAAGACAGGTGATGAAAATTATCTTCGTCCTGGGTGCAAAGAGAAATTTAAAATCACAATTATGATTATGAGTTATTCACATGATTGTGGAAAGGAACTGTTGATTGATGTTACAGGGATAAAACATTGTTGGTGGACTTTTAACGTGAGAAGATAATAGACTTTATGGTCTATTCGACTCTTCTAATGGATTGCTTCGCTTACTACCACTATGGTTAAAAAGTTTTATCATCTACCATATGTTCTAAATCTCTGATTTATTACTGACGAAGGCTATTGATAATTTAATTATCTTTAGCTATGATATTCTTTATCGGGCTAGTTGGCTCACCCTTTTGCTTCATAAATTCCTTTCAAGTAATAAGAGTGTGGCTCAATTCGAAAGGGTAATAGGGAATAGAACGATGGTTATAGCTATTGAAGTTTCCCCTAAAATAGTATGGAAATAATTTTATTGAGAATTTTAGATAAGTTTGTCATATTTTATACATCATTTTAACCGTTGATTTTAGTGAACCGAATAGGTTGAGGTGAACCCAACTTTGGAAGGGTTTTTTGCCACTATCATACAAGATGTCTAATGACCGACGACTTCGTGTTATCATAAGACAGGGTTGTGCACATGCACTTGCTGATTATATCTATGAGCACTACCTATATAATCTTGGAGTTTGGTTGAATTATAATTATCAATTGGAGACAATGGAGATAATTATATGTCAAGAGAAGACTCACCATTGGAAAGAACATGACAATCTTCTCATTTTTGTTTGGGGTCTATTGGGTCAACCAAGGATAATTCTCGAGTCATATGATATCTATCATAACTTAGATGCACTGGCCTCCCATATACGAAGGTTTCTCTTGAGCATTTCTAAAGATTTTAATTTTAAAATAGTTATCGATCGTATTTTTATGTAAAGTACCATCAGAAGGTGTTGTGGTCGAGGCACCATGAGAGTTACATATATTTGTATTAAATTGACATCTTCCAGATTGTCAGATTATGCACTTACGATTCAACAAATTGATAAATGAAGTTTGTATTTGATTTACAGTAGTGTGATATCTCGCGACTCGTAAAGGTTCGTAGTGGACCTATTTTGGGGGCGCACATCAATCTGTAGTACCCTCGATCATCCGAGATCTAAGAGCTCCTTAGATATTTCATATCTAGCGGTCCTACTTTGCTCACCATATAACTCTTGAAGGTGCGAGAGCATAAGAAGAAACATTCATGGTTTCACGCCGACAAAGCTCAAGCATTACGGATGCGAGCATGATGCGATTGAGCCACGATGCATCATCTTGCCACCGCTTAAAAGTAGCAATCTCTTCCTTAGAGGTCGCCTCTCAACTTTTGCAGTATCGCTAATTTAGGACATAAGAAATCTTTTCAGCACTGAGAACAATTCTCATATTCCTTAACCAGTAGTCCGTGTAATTCGGTCCAGTCAGTTTATTAGCATCAAGTATGCTACGTAGTGAAATTAGTGAATGTGACATTTTCAAAATTTTGCATGTAAAAAGACAATATTTTAGCAAACATTTATTTAATTAATTATCAAAATAATTTAGGTCTTATTTTATATTGGTATCTCCCACTATTTTCTTCAAACTATATTACCCTTTATTTATATAGTTAAAAAAAAATCTAATTAAAGTTTTTGCTAGTGAGAATAAGGATCCCATTTCAAATATATAGAGCCTTGTGGTGTGACAACAAACTATATATAAATAAATAGGTAGACAACTCCTTGTCAATTACATCATCATGTAACTCCTTATGTTTTGCCTCTTAGATTATTTTGATCAAGTTGTGGTACATCCGAATCAAAATTATCTAAGTTAAGTCCAACCTAGCACTTTCATATATTCAAAAAAGAAAAATATTGTCCTTGTGGTGACACAACAAAACAATATTATTCAATTTTCTTTATAAGCATCAAATGTGATAAATTAACATCTTAAATACTTAACACTTGCCTTGTGGTGACACAACAAACTCATATTAAATATTTAATACTCTATTAATTTTATCATGCTAGAAGGCGACGTTCGATATTCTAAATATCTTTGAACGCTTAAGACTTAATATATAAAAACTTTGAGGAATTTGTTACTATTTAGTCTCATCTTGTTTATACATAGCATGAAATATATATATAAAATACGCGTCGTATTATTAAACATGCAAAGTATGTTTGCATAATATATAATATATATAATACTAGCATGCACATATAAAATACTTATACTATACCCGGATTGATTATGACTTTTATTACAATTTGGTTCACTAGAACCATTAGAGTGAACTAAAAAGGTCAAACCCTAGGCAAGACAAGAATAAACATTTAAATATAACTATTACATTTAAACCCTATCCATTACAAACGGATCTTCGTCATTCTTTCTCCACGATCTCCGATTCTTTGAAAAATCTAACTAATCCTATTACATAAACTATTTAATTTAAATAAACATCGATCGTGATCAGCCGGGAAGACATAGGAGTAGAGATATAATTTACATCGTTAATAAAACCAGAAAAAGGCAGTCTTGAAAACCCTATTTAATAAAACTCATTCATTCAAACATCCAACCAAAATAAATCCAATCACATCGATAATATTCCATATCAATCCCATTTATTATCATACATATCATCATATGTATCTATAAATAAAATCATCCCATATATATGTATGAATATCATTTAATGGGCAATTTTATGTTGCATGAAATCCAATTTCAAGATTAAAATAAACTCTTTATTTTAATTATAAAATTATTAAAATAAAATAAAATTATATATATATATATATATATATATATATATATATATATATATATATATACCTCCGTGTGAATCACGAATTCATACACTGGAAGGTAGCCATACATGAAACATGTTTCAAGAAAACATTTTCCTTGAAACAAGATTATATATATATATATATATATATATATATATATATATAACATAATCCTGCAGGTGATACAAGTAATCATATATCTAATATATGGAATAAAAATAACCTCCGCGTTGGATACCCCTTTGTAACAGGATTCGTGAATTGAAATTGATTACTGTTTTTTAAATAATAATTTTATGCAACAAATTATGCCCAATAAATTATTCTAAATACATACCCATACATATATGGAATCAAAATAATTAATAATTAGCATAAAGTTTTACCGATACCATCAAGTTAGGTTTTGTGAAAATCAAAGTAGCAATCAAATTACAAAAATAGCGAAGCAAAATAAAATCGGATTTAAAATTTTTCATAAACAAATTCACTCCTGATCATCCTTTACGATATTATTAATTAAAACAAAGGACAAGAAGTTATGGAATCATACTCTTATGAGATCTGAGCTACCACAAGTGACGAGCTCACCTCCTACTTATCCATGATCCCTTGAATCTTGGTGTAGATTCCTTCCTTTGATCAACGTTAGCCACCCCCATGTGTGGCCTCTGAGGTGATCCACAAAAGGAAGAAGAATTTTCAAGAAGAAAGGTGTATTTGGCTCAAACCCTAGTTTTCTATCTCTATAGAAAAGGAGCGTCTTCCAACTATTTGAATTGCAAGATATTTTGATATCTCGATATAAGTTTCCTCTTATAAAAGATATATTAGGTAACCCTATTTAATTAAAATAAGGATTATTTATTTAATTAAACTCCTTTAATTAATTGGACTCCCTAATTTTATTAGGGATAATTAATTAAACTCTTTTAACTAATTTTTCCTCCTAATCCTATTAGGAATAAATGAGAGTATTTATATTAAGTTAATTTCTAAACTTCTTTAGAAATTAAAATAATAATAATTGTAATAATATTAATAAGACTCCACTACATCAAAAATGGCCTCTAGTTAAGGACAAATCCTTCACTAGAGGCCCTATATCACTTCATAGTGATTTATTACAAAGAAATATTTTCTTGTGTGAGTCTTCGCGTTAGATTCTCCTCCATGATTGGGTATCCTTCATTAAGTAATAATTAAATATTTTTTGTGAAGGATATATTGTGAATATTGAATATTGTTATTTAGTGAAAGATTGGTTTTCTTCACAAATAATATTTTAAGAATGACTATTTGAAATTAGTGAATAACTTTATTTCCTCATAAATAATATATTATGAAGAACAAATTTATTTAACGAGAGAAAATTTTCCTTCACTAATTATAAATTGAGAATGTATCTTCAAATTAGTGAGGAAATAATCCTTCATTAATGACAAGCTAATTAACTAGAAAAGATTTAGTGAGGAAAATAATCCTTCATTAAAATCCATTTCTCAAGTAAAATCCTTCACAAATTATAAATTTGTAAATAAAAAATTAATTGATAAATAATCAAAATTCATTGCAAATTATAATTAATTTTTAAATCACTGATTTCATTTTTTTGCTAAAATTAAACTGAAATTAAATAAAAGTAAATATACATAATTCATGGTGCATACACCATACAGTGACCATCAAAGGACATGACCTATGATGTCAATAGTAAATCAAATGCAAAGAAGCAGAATCAGATGGCTATAGTAAATGTGCTAAAATAAAGCATATAGCCTAAAAGGATATAAACAGACTAATACAATTTAAACCAAATTTAAAAAGCTAGCCAAACCCATAAAGACAAACCTAACCAAATTTAAAAACCTAGCAGACCAACAACAGCAGTAACAGCATTAGCGCTCAACCCAATTAAGCTTTCCCAGCTAGCAGCAGCAAGCATGAAAGCACTTAAACAGCAGCAACCCAATTAGCCACTCATAGCATAACCCATACATAGCAGCAATAGTAGCAGAAGGGCCGAACATCATAGCAGTAGCAGAAAGCAGTAGCAGCAGTTAAACAGCAGCATTTGCATTAGTTAGGCTCCAGCAGCCAAACCCACAATGCAGTCCAGTAGCAGAGGCACTCAAAGCTGGAAATCAGACCATTGCAGCAGCAGGAACTCAGTTTTATGGCCAGCAGCTACAGCAACATCCCTTCGCCACAGTAGCCCAGAACTAACAGCCCAAACCATATGCAGACTAAAGCAAATTTGCACCAGTAGGTGAAATAAAAGGCCATCACCAAGCATATGCACACTTCAGCATGTGTATCAAGAATCAAGACATCCTCAATCAATAGGTCGTCTTACAAAAAATTGTAAACTTCTTCCACCTGTTGAATAGAGCATATTTTTATTATAAAAGTTGTTAAGAAGCCATTGAATATGAAAGGAAATCCAATCGAATAATGAACTCCTGAACTCACCTCTAACTTTCCTGGGGTTCCACATGGCAGCAAGAATAGTTAGTAGAAAAATAGTTAGAGAGGACAACCAGCTTTATAAAGAAATTTTACTTTTAGATATCAATCATGTAAACATTGGAATAGGGGGTAGGAGAAAAACTTATAAAAAGGAGATGTCAAACCAAGTGACTGTGAAAATGAATTTAGAAAAGAAAGAAGAAAACCACCTTTATTAATTGAGAATGTGAATAAGTGATGATCTCGAACAATCTCCTGAGATACTTTTTTGTTGGTGTAACTTTGTTTTCCTCCAAGAGCAAACTAGAGAGATGAATTCTCAGTTCCTTCTTTTGCATGTTTCACTGCTACGCCTGGCTGAATGTACAAATCAAAGTAACATGTAATTCATTATGCTTAATTATTCAAGCAAATTCTTAATTAAGTCTTGAAAACTAAAAGAATTCCATATAAAGCACAACCATGTGACGAGAACAATAGCATGTTGAGTTATGTCCCTGTATTATACCCGTTAAAAAGAATGACTTCTTTGATTTGATTTGAAGAAGCATGTCCATTAAGAGATGCAAATGGTGGAAATAAAGAGTATATACACAGTAAAGCAATTGGAAAAGCATATCTCAAATTTCACAATTCTAAACAGATCAACATGAGCAAACAAAGTAAGATAATGAAACAATCAACTCAAAACAATTTATGTTAACATATAACATGCCCTCATAAGGAATTAGAAACAAAGTAGGATCATGAATTCATGCACGCACATAGGAGATCCATAAGATTCAAAAGGAAAAGATCAATGATTCAGTTTCACTCTACCAAGTTGACTCGGAGTAATAAAAAAGTAATGTCAGGGTTGTGCCAATCTTTTCATATTTAGGCTTTTCAAAATATTGTCTGTGTAACAAACATACATGGTAATACCGTAATAAGTATAGTAAATTGGTCAACCACATTATATAACTAAATCAAGGATGCTGGAAACGATATTAGAAGCTCTGAACATGTGAGATGTGTTGAAATATAAAAAACAATGGGATAGTTTATCCTTATTTGAGTACGATATCAGTCTTCCTACATATTTTAAGGTGCAGTCAATTCCTCAAAAGCCATGATGAAAGGCAACAAAATTGTGCATCTTATACCAACACTTTAAGTTTGTGTGCTTATTTTAAGACGAGTGATTAACACTTGCAGAAAAAAGATAACTATGTCCTTGTACATGTATTACAAATTTACAATCCAGGGTCCAACTGTAAATACTGACAGTAAGGGAAAGCATTTTCCTGGTGAATAACATCATGATCTACCTTCTAGTTGGACATTCTCTTAATTGGCGCTCATGTTAACTCACTTAACTCCTGGTGATCCAATCATCTAACTTGATTCAGGCATTTATATCTTACAGACATTTTAGTGCAATGGTACAACTACAGCGTGAAAATTGATTAGAAAATACAGTTGCAAGGATTAGGCTGTGGGATCAAGAGAGCTTATTAAAATATATGATGAAACACCTCAGTCCTCACACGCTGCATCTGCCATGGAAGTTTGTAATCGCCTAAGGTTAATATTTCTTCACAAACATCTTCTAGACTTAAGAATAGGATGTAACCAATTGATCCCCAGCACTAGTCTCATAAAAAATTAAACTCAAATGTTTGCGAAGAAGACGGTCAAAATTTAAGTTATCAAGAAACCTACAAAATTTCAATCAACTCGACCACCTTCTTTCAACTAAAACAAAATCTGTTGGTTATTATGAAGACTAAATTCCATTTGCTTATAAGAACATGGAAGTAAATACAAATACACAGAACTGACTACAGCATTCTTAGAGTCTTATTCAGCACAGCTATCCTTAGCTTGGGGCCTCCCACAATGACAGGTTTCACAACCTTGTTCAGAAACTCAGCTGCTGCTTCCACTGCCGCTTCTAATCCTAATTGATTGCTGACCCTGTAGTAAAAGTGAAGGTTGGTGCTTTCTAAATACATAGAAGATGCATCATGTCGGCGTCAAGATTTTTTTAGTGTCCTTTTTTATTATTCTTTGGTGTTCTCATGTTAATGTGAGATTTGTTTGAAAAAATAAGTGAAAAAGGTCAGTTGCACCAACGGCAACCGAAAAGGTTTGCACATTGACCCAGCCGTGATTTGACATCAACTAAACAGTCCGTTGCGGAGGGAAGGTGTTAGGCACTTCCAGAGTCAATGTGAAATTATTTGAAAGTAGTGTGAGGCCTCGTTCATATACACCCCAAGTTTGAATTTATAGAAAAATTCGCTTTTAACAAGTTTTATAAAGAGGTTTTTCAAACCCCGTGCTCAATAGAAATTGAGACTTTTATACTTCCATTTTATTATTAAATGTTCTGCATTCTTTTCTTTTTTTTGAGATGTGAGGCTCTTCGAGAAAATAATATACAACAACCTCTACATGAAAATAGTAATGGATACCCACCATAGCTTTTGGCAAACTCCTCAAAAGGCCTCTTGTTCCTTAGCTACCCTTAGCTTGTAAAGGGGCCTCTCCACAATGACAAGTTTCACAACAATATATAAGTATATATATATAAAAGCAAAATAAACTTATTCAGAAACTCAGCTGCTGCTTCCACTGTATATATATATATGCCACTTGATTCTAATCCTAATTGATTGTTGACCCTGCAGTAAACAGTGAAAATTAAGCCACCCAAGCCCCATATTTATAGAGGGGGTGCTGGGTACACTGCTGCTAAGTTGGTGCTTTCTTCATAACTTTCGGTCAAATACATAGAAGATGCATGAAATTGAAGCTTTTCTGAGCACAAACAAAATGATGACATAACTGAAGATGAACAAGTATCCTGAATATGAGAATCATTAAATTTATTAGTGAGGTTATTACAACTCTCGCCAAGAGCTATCGATGATTTTGAAATGAGGCACAAAATCGAAAGTAATAAGCCATTATTCTGATAAATATTTCTTGAGTCAAGGTTACGCGAACTGACGGATCATTTGATTATTTAGAAGCTCCTTTATTTTACCTCGAATCGGTGGTTTTCGAAAAATTTCGTAGCTCTAAGGTATTGAAACTGTTCCGAGGCAATAAAAAAAATGGCAATGGGACATGAATTGCACTTATTGATTTTATGCAATTATAAATAATTCACAAGCAGTATACGCTCAAATGAAAAACCATTAGATGGTATTCTCTAAAATTTAAATTTAAGTTATGCACATGATCTGGAACAACTGGACATGATATTGATAAAATCACTGGTATAAGCTTCAAAAAATACAGCTTAATTATGAAGCAAAAGTAGCATATTTACTAGATGATGCTAACAGAAGATGTAAAAAGTCGTTTTGGCCTTGAAAAAATTAAGTCAGAGTAATCAGAAGTTGACACGAACCAAGGGAATGAATTTATACCGTATCCTGCTTGAACAACATTGCAAATCAACCCAAGAATGGGTACAAATTGACTGATAACAATCATGGCCCAAATATAGAGATGTCCCATGTAGATTATGAAGACAAAGCCACCAATCATCCATATAGATAAATATGCACGTATTATCATTGACTTGTATTTACTGTTATCATTAGCCAGTAAGTGGCTTCCATTTGCCTTGCCAACATCCAGAGGAACCTGATATGCATATTGAACAATTAAGACAAAAAAATAAAAAAGCAAAGAAAAAGAAAATTAAATTGAGGAATCATCAAAACTTCTAAAGACTCCAGTACCTATAGTGCATAACTCCTTTCTAGTTGCTATCAAGACATTTTATAAACTATACCCAAGCTGATCTTGTTTACAAAGACAGTGTTATTGGTTTCATAAAGGTTTAATTAAAATTAAGGTAAGAAGAAACCTCAAGCTCCAATTTTGAAATTTCCCCCCTCAAAATAGACTCATGTTTTAGCTGCACTGTTAATCTTTAGGTTTCTTATACATTGGATAATTTTGATTTGCAGAATAGAAGAGAATGTTATACCTGTGTAATTTAATACGCAGTAAACCACAGGTAGATTTCTACAGATCCAGAACAAAATGTGTTACAGTGATTCTACATATAAGTATTTTTTTTCTTTAGAAAGTTAATGGTTTAAATATAAAGCCCTAGTGTGAAATTAGTAAATGATGAAGGTATTTTACCAGTTTGTGTGTTATCACAAATTTAACACCAAAAAAAAATCGACAAAAACAGGACTTAGAGGGGGAGAGTATATTAATCAATAAAACTACCAACATAGGGTGAAAAGTAAGATTTCATTTAACAAAAAAATTTAATAATCTGTTTAACTGTTTGGGCAGACGAAAAACGAAATTCATTTAGGCCTTAACCATCTCACAACAATAGAGCAAGCTATCACAAACAAAATACAGAATTAAAACTACAAATACTACACCCAAAAGTTGGATGATGATGAAAAACTATCATAAAGTAAGAAGGGAAGGCATTTCGTCAAACAGATAGAGACCATTGAACCTCACCTTCAGTCGGATTGATTGGCGTACCTCTCGACATTCTTGTCCAAATTCAACCCCACCATAGCCTCACCAAGCCCACAGCTAATCTCAGCCAACACCGTCGGGTCATTGTAATGCGTCACCGCCTGCACAATCGCCTGAGCTCTCCTTGTAGGGTCACCGCTCTTGAACACACCCGACCCGAAAAACACTCCATCGCATCCCAATTGCATCATCAGCGTCGCGTCCGCTAGCGTCGCCACCCCACTTGCCGCGAAGTGCACCACCAGCAACCTCCCCAACTGCTTTGTCTGCATCACCAAATCATAGGGAGCTGCGATTTTCTTGGCGAATGTGAAAACCTCATCGTAGTCCATTTCATCAACACCCTAATATCCCCCATTACAGACCAAACATAGAGAACGGCTTCGATTATGTTCCCGGTTCCGGCCTCGCCTTTGGTTCGAATCATCGTCGTACCCTCACGGATTAGTCGGAGTGCTTCCCCGAGGTTCCGGCAGCCACAAACGAACGAAATCCAAAAATTGTGCTTGTTGATGTGATTCTCGTCGTCGGCAAGGGTAAGAACTTCACTTTCATCGACATAATCAATGTCAATTACTTCAACGATTTGGGCCTCCACGAAATGGCTGATACGAGACTTGGCCATCACCGTAATAGTGACGGCCTGTTTAATTGTGAAAGTCCTATTTTTTTGATTTTTTCTTATGGTTTACTACTGAACTAATTAAAAATAAAATTAAATAATTCAAAAGTTTTTCTTAATTTAAACACTCCTAAATTGTTATTTAACTGAATATTAAATACAATACCAAAAAATAAAGTTACTTTAAATTAATCTCCAAAAGACTTTTTTGAATTAATATTATATACTTAAAATAAAATTTAAAGTCTTTTGCATTATTTAATTTTATTTTTATTTAACTAACTTTATTTAATTATGATCATAAAAATAAACTTTTATGGAGAAATTTTAAAGTTTAACATAGTGTAAAAAGTTATTATCGCTTATAAAATAAATAGTTGATATTGTAAGTTACTTAAAAAGTGTTATTAAAATTAAATTTACTATTGTAAAAATTTAAGGTATTTATATTCACCACAATTAATTCAAAAAAATTATTTAGAAACAAGATAATGAACCAATTTTATCACTCGCAAAAAAACTTCCGAATAATGATATATAGTGAGTAATAATTCCTTCACTAAAATAGATTTTTTCCTCATAAATTTTTATCATAAATTGGCTCCAAAAATCTTTCTATCGACCCAATTTTTATATGAAAAAATATAAATTGTGAAGGATGTTTTTCATTTAATAACTATATTGTCACTATACTCTTTTCCTTCACTTGAGTTACTTATTAAACAACTCCCTCATGTGAAGGAATAAATTCCTTTACCAAATTTCCTTCGTTAGAGGCCATTTTTGCTGTAGTGCTCCTCTTATTAATTTATATTTAATATTTCTAAATTATTAAATAATAAATATTAAGCTATTTAATTTATTCTATCATCATAGATTAAATTAAAATATACTTAATATATTATTATGATTATACCATTAACTTCTTAAATAATTTTCTTCTTTTTGTGGTGTGACCCTTTAGTTTCACCATATTAAACCTATTGGTTAGAATAAATCAATTAGAATAATTCTAATCTTATTTAAATAAATAAATTAAACTAATAATTTATTTAAATAAATAATATTTATTCTACAATAGGGATAAGCCTCCCTAGCGATCAACGACTTTTCAGATAATATATATTTTAACATTAATCATAAAAGAACATTTGAGTAAGTAGTTACCATACAATTCAATCCTTCCACCATACAATGTCCCAATTAAATATAAGACATGGAATTACTGTCAAGTCTTATTTTATTTAATTATATGTATTTCGATTCTCAAATGCACAACTCCTAATGGATGCAAATTAGAAACTACTTTCTAATTTCGATCATTCCGTCTTGGCCAAGGATTTTTGGGTTGTCATTTATCGAATCACATAGGATATTTCTCTTTTTTTACTAAAAGTGGTAGATTCTTTATTGATCATTTATTATCTCCATATATAACTTATTACACCCAAGCATACCCTTTGATATACCCTAAAGGTCTTAAGGAATAAGTCAAAGTGTAAATCATTATATATAAGATACTATGATGATCTCAAGTTTAAGGATTACTTGTACTACTATCACTACATGAATTCCTATTGACAGACAAGTAAAACTCCATTAGGTATTCCTTAGCGAGTCACGTTCAGTGAACTTGTTCTCTAATAAGCACCTACATGCTTTCGTGTCTCCACACAAATGATCATGAGATTAATCACCCTCATCTAATGAGCAAGCAACGTATGTACCAATCTATCCGGATTTATTAATCCCCTTTTTAGTAATCTATTGATTGGGGACATTTTAGTTTTAAGTTATTTAAGAATTTAGATCTCATTAGCATGATCTCATCATGATTCTAAAAGCATTGCTTAAAACTATGAGTTTATCACATATTATTAAAACAACACCATGTAGATAATTAAATGCCTTTAATAAATAATTCTTTTATTAATAAATAAATAAGATTGATTACAAAGTATATGCTTTATCATCATACATAATTAGCTTGTATGCATACTACTTTCAATTGTATGGTGGAATGATTGAATTATACGATAACTATTTACTCAAAGGTTCTTTTATGATTAATATTGAAATCTATATTATCTAGAAAGTCGTTAATCGCTAGGGAGGCTTATCTCTATTGTAGAATAAATATTATTTATTTAAATAAATTAATAGTTTAATTTATTTATTTAAATAAGATTAAATTGTTCTAATTGATTTATTCACAACCTTTTAATATGGAGAACCTAAAGGGTCACCATAAAAAAGGAAGATCAATTATTTAAGAAGCAAATGACATAATTATAATAATAAATTAAGTGTATTTAATTTAATCTATGGTGATAGAATAAATTAAATAGCTTAATATTTATTATTTAATATTTTGGAAATATTAAATATAAATTAATAAGAGGAGTCTTATTATTATTATTATTATTACTATTTAATTTCTAAAGGAGTTTAGGAATTAATTAATAAAAGTACTCTCAAATATCCTAATAAGATTAGAAGGCTAATTAATTAAAAGTGTTTAATTAATTATTCCTAATAAGATTGGGGGCCTAATTAATTAAAATAAAACCCAATTCCTTAATTATTAAGGAAGGTTGCCCACATCTATAAATAAGAGGAGTCTTATTATGGGTGTGGTTGTTGACTTTTTCACAACAACTGTAACTATAATAATTGGGAGAGTACACCCTTTTCTATGAGAGATAGAAAAACTATGATTTTACCAAATATCCATCTTCTTGATTCTTTCTTCTTCTTTGGTGGATCACCTCTAGAGGTCAAACACTTGGGTGGCTAACATTGATCAAAGGAAAGAACCAAACCCGGTGGATTCAACTTGAACGCGAAAAGGATTTAGAGGTGAACTTGTACCTGAGGAAGCTCGAATCTTCAAGGGTATGATTCTTGTTCTTTATTTTTTTTCATTTCATTAATAATTTTGCATAAAGGATGATCCAGTTATATGGTTTGTAAAAATTTAAAACTCTGATTTTTCATGCTTCCGCTTATTTTGTGCAATTTGATTGCGTTCATGTATATTACAAACCTAACAGTAGTATCAGAGCCAAACCATTATGTGAATTATTAATTGTTTTAATTTGATATGTATATTGATATTTGTTTAGAACAATTTAATTGGGCATAATTTTTTGTATAAAATTTATTTATTTTTTAAAAAAAGGGCGAAATCACTTAGCGGTTTTATAAAAGGTTATTTGATTTCGGTAATCCCGTTGTTTTTTCTGCGGAATCCATGGCTATTTTTTCAAAGAGGTTAATCCAGTCCATGTATATATTAATATATATAGTAACCGTTTTATATTGATCATATACATGTTTGATATAATCTGTTAGTATTATATATTTGATATATGATTACTATATATGATTAATATATATATATATATATATATATATATTATAACGTTATATATATAATAGTCTTAATTATTTTATAATTAAAATAAATATTTATTTTAATCTTAAAATTAGATTTCGTCTTCTAACTAATTAGAGTTGGAATTGAATTCCATAATAATTAATTGGAGTTGAAATTTAATTTCATGTTTCCTTAAATAAAGGAGTTTATTTATATATGAAATAAGATTTCATATTATTCAAAATAAAGGAGTTTATTTGTGAATAAGAAAAGAGAATTCGTATTTTCTTAAATAAAGGAGTTTATTTAGATATGAAATAAGATTTCATATTATTCAAAAATAAAGTAGTTTATTTGTGAATAGGAATAAGAATCATGTTTCCTTTAAAAAAGGAGTTTTTTTTGGAATTAGATTACATAATTAATTAAAATAAATGAGTTTATTTTGATTAAAGAATTTGATTAAACTAAAATAGTTTATTTTATTCAAAATTGGATAAATTAAAATAAAAGAGGTTTATTTTGATTTAAATTTGGATTAAAATAAAGGAGTTTATTTTGATTCAAAATTAGATTTTATGCTAACTAAATTTATCCATTAAATGATATCATTATATATATTGAATATTTATTATTCATGAGATGAATATTATTTATTGATGTATATGTGATGTGTATGATAATAAATGGGATTGATTATGGACTATTGACTAATGTAATTGGATTTTATTTTAGTTGGATGCATGAATGTATGGGTTTAATTAAATGGGGTTTGCGTACCTCGTCTTCTCTAATTTTTTCTTAATGTAAATTCTAACTCCCTCCTATGTACTTCCTTTTGTCTGTTGATCAATGTTTCTATTTATTTTAAATAATTTTGTAATAGGAATAGTTAGAATTAATTTTGAAGAATTGGAGATCAAGGAGCAAGGAACGCTTGAAGACCTGTTTGTAATGGAGCCCGAGTTTAAATGTAATAGTTATATTTTTAAATATTAATTCTTTCACCCTAGGTTTGACCTTTTGGTTCACTTGGTGGCTCTAGTAAACCAAACTAGAATAAAGTTCATAATCAATCCGGATAGAATATAGTATTATATATATATATATGTATATATACACATATATACAGTTCCCTTCAGTTGAAGGGATCCCTCAAATAACACTATTTGAGGGATGTGTCGCTCAATTACTATAATAATAGTAGGCCACATATTCAACCCATTGGTTGCTGCCAATCGCACTAAATAGTAAATACATATATATATATATATATATATATATATAAAACATATGCAGTGAATCGAACATGAAAATCAATTAGCGACCCAATTTTTTGAAGCATAACAGTAAAGTAAGTAAGATCTTCTAAATAAATTAGAGACCCAATTTTTTTTATTTAATTTTTAAGTCAATTTATAGATAAAAAATAAAATAAAATTGATATAAATCTATTTTACCCATGAGCTCTCTAACATAGAATCACAGTTTGAAATTCACATAATCGTAATTTGAAATTCAAGATTTCACTTGCAGACTTCAAAAATTGAAATATATGTGTGCTTTTGAAACTGAACGAATAATTCATAAAAATAGACTTACAATGAAAATCAATCAAAGAAGTGCTTCCCCATTCTTGTTGCCACTAATTCATAAAAACGGAACTCAAATACATGGGATGAACAGATAGGATAGGGGATGAGGCATCATATTTATATTCCTTTTTGTTGGTCCTGATCCCACCTCCAATAGACTTAATTTGTTGTACCTCTAAGCAAATTTGCAACAAATAAGATTGCCCAGAATTGCTGATAACAGAAGAAAAGTTCTTTTGGAAGCAGTTACTTTAAATGTTGCAGTGCATTTAAACAGATAATTACGAACATTGGATGACACTTGAAAATTGAGTTTTGATTTACATGATGAAAAAAAAACCTAAACACTTCCTTGTAGTGAAAGGAACAATATCCGAATTTGACCAAAAAAGAACACACATCTTGTGTTGTTGCAGACACCTTAATAGGTGGAATCACTAGAGCTCGAAACATCATCCAAAAACTCATCATCCTAACATGACAAAGTAAATGAAAAAATAAATAAAAATTTATCGTTCTCAATAACAGGCAAGCTATATAGGTGGAAGAACTATTATCCATTTTATCAACAAAATATTCCATATAAGTTCTATTAATAACTATAATTACCTGTGACGAAGAACTATTATCCATGCCATTAAAAACATCTTTATCAACAATTGAGGATCTAGCATGGTCAAAGATAACATCACAAAGTTAACACATGAGGTTTATACATAATAATAAGAAAGGAAAAATACAAATAAGTTTACATTATTACAATTTTTGAAGCATAGGACAATTCCTTTTGTCGTGTGTTTGTCCATATTTTCCACACCCATTACAACGCTGACCTTTGTATTTTTCTCTTGCCAACTCCTTTCTACCCTTAAGTCTTTTCCCACTTCCTTTTTCTTTAACAGGATCTGGTTCATTTAAACTAGTTTCAAAAGCAATACTTCTCCTTGCAGAAGGTATTACTTCTTTAGCACCACGAAGCAATGGTTTAATCCTCTTAATCAATGAATCCAATGCCTCACAGAAGATCTGACTAGCTTTATCACTTAAGATGACTTTATCAATCACATGTGAATAACGTTGGAATAATGCATTGCACTTTCCTATTAAGGAGTTGTCAACAGATATCTCAACACCATCCGTGTCTACCATAAGATTAGATCTAGCAGATCTAGTCCATCTCTTCAAAATATATTGATCTGGCAATTCATGAAGCTAACGTATTTTGTGCAAATATGCCAAAGTATGGCTGCATGGGATTCCCAAACTCTCAAACATATGACAACTACATGATGTAAAATCTACATATTTATCATAAACAATCAGCCGGTTTCTTTTTGTCATCCATATGTACAACTTTATATACGTTGTGAGTGGCATTCTCTTCTGTAAGCTCAACATTGTTGAAATAATTCTCCCACAACTGATCTTGAAATTTATAAAAGTAAGTACATGTGTATATATTAGCCATTTGTCTATCCATCATTATAAGGCACTTAGTTTTTGCCTTCTCATTGATATCGGCGTGATCTTCCATCAATTCCAAGTGTCGTTGGTGTAAAAGTCCACTATTAAATTGAACCATAAAGTCCACCAAGGAATTGTTTTTTGAAACATACCTCTTGAAAAATGCATGCCCACTTTCTGCTCGCTGACTACTAGACATTCCACATGAGAAAATGTGGTTCACATAAGTTGGCACCCATTTAGATTGAATATTAAATATTGATTGCAACCATGCATCTTCATTTAACCCGTTGTTCTCAATAATACTCTTCCATCTCAAGTCAAACTCATCTCTAGTCTCAAAATCCCAAACACAGTCTCTAAATTATTGATAGTGAATAATACACTCGGGCTTGGCAGAGAATTTATTCAAAATATGCTAGCTACGATACCTGTGAAATGTGTGTGGAAGAGCTTCTGAAATGGCTTTTGTCATTGCGGGATCCTGATCAGTAATAATAATTTTCAAAGAATCACCTGGCATAGCCCTCAAAAATTCCCTAAACAACCAAATGAAGGAGTCTGCAGTCTCGTCACTTAAGAATGCCCTAGAAAAAATAATTGTCTGACCATGGTTGTTTACTCCCATAATTGGTGCAAAAATCATTCATTATCGATTGGTGTTGTAGGTAGTGTCGAAGATAACCACATCACCATAAAACTTGTACGATTGCCTAGAGATTGCATCAGTAAAACCAACATTTTCAATGCCTCCTGCTTGGGTTGCTAGAATGTCATATTGTTGGTGTGTGGATACGTTTACAAATGTTAGTTGTTGTGCTATAAGTTGATCAACCCCAGAAATTTGACGATGAGACTTTAATAAGTGGCGTCTTCGCGGCGTTGTCATTGGATGGTATGAGCCTCTTCAAATATCGTGACTACGTGTCCACCATGTTTTGATTTAACAACTTTTAGCCGCGCCTTACAAGACTCTCTGCCTACTCCACGATGCCTTTTTACAACACCACTTGTTTCAGTTGACCAAGTTCCCCCTTTATTGCAAACGTACTCCTTCCGTATGACCTCTCCGTCTTTACTCTTCTTACTAGAGTATGATCGAACACTAAACCCAACTTCCCTTGCATAATAATTGTAAAAGTCATACACTTCTTCTAATGTTTCAAAATGTTGACCTTGAAAGGGAGTGAGTTCACCAATTACTTGAGGATAGAAAATTTATACATAAGGATTTATTTCCGAATCAGTTTCCATGTGATCTAATATGCCATTATTAGCTTTCATAGTTGAATGACAGGTGAGGCGAATCTGTTTAACCATAGAACATGTACAGATGCACTTTAATCACAAAACATGGACATATATGACATTCTATTTTTTTCTCAAATATTAATTAAGAGTAGATAAAAAATATATTATATGTATGATATTCTGTTTTCTTATCTTTTTTCCCTTAATCCAAAAGACTAGATTAAGAAAAGAAATAAAAGACAAGAAAATCTACTCCACCACAAATATATTATGTAAGTGAAAATCTATATGTGCACAACTTGTTAGAGAATTAGTGCAGGAAAGTGTAGTCAATTATTAGCGCAGTCTGTATTCTGTACAACACAATCTGTAAAGAATTCCACAAGAATCAACACAAATATATTATGTAAGTTAAAAATCTATATTTTCTATTTGTGCACAAACTCTGTGAAGTGCAAAAAAGTGCAGGATCAAAATTTTGATCAAATCAAGAATTGCCCATTAGAACTTATATCGTGAATTCATCATTAGAACCCAAATCAATAATTTAACACAAATTAAAAATTATCCATTAATTAGAACTTATACCAAGAATTTATCAATGGAACCCAAATTAAGAACTACCCATTAGAACCTATATCTAGAATTCATCATTATATCTGAAATAAAAAATTACCCATTAGATGTTTGATGGCTGCAATCAATTTTAAAACCCATATTCAAAACTCATATCAGATAACACCACCACAACAACAATAATGAGTAAATCACATGGACCCATATCAAATTTGGAGATGTAATTTCAACTTTTTGCAGAAATCTTCAAATCGATTTAAAAAAAACCATGTCAGATACCAGAATAATAAGTCACACGATTTTTTACCTTATAGAAATCTGAAATCTTGCAAGCTGAGTTGGAAATTACGAAAATGGTGGGTCATCTCTTCATCTCGAAAGAGTTGATCTTCTCTTAAGCTTGCATGAGACTCTTCCTCTTTTCCCTTTTGCGTTCCTCTTTTCCCTTCTGCGACTCTTCCTCTTTTCCCTTCTGCGTTCCTCTTTTCCCTTCTACGTGACTTAAGTTTTCTCAGTCACATAAAGTAATTAAAACAATCTCAACCAGATATAGTAATTAAAACAGATCTAACGGTTGAGAGCACCCATCCCTCAAATAGTTTGAGGGATCCCTCAACTGAAGGGAACTGTATATATATGTGTGTATATATATATATATATATATATATATATATATATATCATGCAAACATGCTTTGCATGTTAATTAATATAATACGCTATTTTAAATATATATGTAAATGCGCTTAAACAAGATGAGACAAATTAATAACAAACCCTCAAAGATTTTATATTAAGTCCTAAGCGTTCAAAGATATTTGGAATATCAAACGTCTCCTTCTAGCATGATAAAAAACTAATAGAGTATCAATTAATTATTTAAAGTTTGTTGTGTCACCACAAGGCTTATCTTAATTTTTTAAGATGTTAATTTTATCACATTTGATGCTTATAAAGAAAATTGAACAATGTTATTTTTGTTGTGTCACCACAAGGACAATGTTTTTCTTTTTTGAATATATGGAAGTGCTAGGTTGGACTTAACTTAGATAAATTTGATTCGAATGTGCCTACCTATTTATTTATATATAGTTTGTTGTGTCACCACAAGGTTATATACATTTGAAATGAGATCATTCACAACAAAAACAACACCGTTGATGGCCTCGGTGTGACACCCCCAAATCCGGGTATTTTCCAACTCGACATATGGTGCTACACGGTGCTACAGTTCACACAAACATTTAATTGAAATGCCTCAAAAGAACGAATATGTCTTATATATATTCCAAACAATATTCCCTTCCCATGTTCTTTATAATCCCAATACAAGTTCTTTGTCATAATATCAAATACATTATAACATTAAACCTATACTATTACATAGAAAGTTCAACGGTCTGCCTTAGCCTTCCCTTTATCTTTATCGGATCCTTCGGTCCGTTTGATCTTAGTTGGATTCATATGGTTCAAGCAAGAGTGAGCATAACTAGCTCATCAAGTATAAAAATTCCATTTAAATGGGATGCTTGAAACATTCAAATCATATATCTTCAATAAATGAACAGTAGTTATGAAGTATTATCGATAATTCAAAATAACACTTCTCTTTTCTTTAAAACGTTTTACAATGACAATATTCAGTAAAACATCAATTCCGGTCCAAGACCTTGAGCATTTCATACTTTCTTTATTCGGTAAGTTTTAATAGCTTATGGTGTTTGGTAAAGATTATATACTTGGATATCATATATGTGATTTACTTAGTTAATTTTATACATAAATGGAGTGTAGAGTGATCATTATATTATTATATTCATGTAGTCATCAATTTAAGGGTAATAATAGTAAAAATTTTCTGTAATCATTACTCATAAGTATGAAAAAAAACGTTGATTTTGTTTCTTTAGATCATTGAAGGTGTTTGCACTATTATATATATATATATATATATTATATTAACTAATTTGTGTTATTTATAAATTAAATTGAAAATTTTGTATACTATTAATCAATTCTAATGATAAAATTATAATGGGTGTGGCAGTCTATCGAAGAATGGCCCTCGTAGACAGCGGCGAATAGAGAAGCTGATAATAGCGTCGATGACAACGTCAAAATCTTTAACAATGGCGTACAACAATAGCACTTTCTCCCTTGATACCTCACTAGTATGCGTTGAAGGAAACAACTTTGCGCATAGAAATGCATACCAGATCTTGCCATAGCGGCTCAAGTCCTTTCTTAGAAAGATAGTGTCACCCTTCCGTCCTTTAACCCAAACTGTGTCCGGTTCAGATATCTCAGTTAAAATCTTGTCATAGTTGGGATTGTCGTCACGCAGCTGAGTATACTGGCATGTGGTAGGGGCTCGCAGGTTGTAATACTCGTTGATGGCCTCAGGACTGAATGACACCTGTTTACCCCACACAAACGCCCTGTAAATCGCCCTGTCCTCAGTATTGGCATAAAATTCCTTCACCACATTTACTATTGCTGGATTGGGATCATCAGTAAGCATCTCCCAGCCATGCTCATGTATCTGTCTGTGCATCTGTCCATCAAATGAGTCTAGTGCCACACCCCGCTCTGGAGTTAGTACTTTAGGCACTATGTAATCATATTTGTCGGCGGAGTTGGCACTTATGAATTTTCGTCTGTCAAAAGCTCGTGTAGGTGGTGAAGAACCGGAACCTTCGCCCTTTTGTCGCTTGGATGGTGTTTTCAGTGCCATATCAGTCAATTTCAGTCACTACTCCCCCAAATTTCACTTTAGCAATAAGACAAGCACTAGGTGTGTACACACTCACAAAAACCAAACTGACAATCTTGAATTCAAAATTTTGATGAACAACTGAGATGAGCAGCTTACCCACTAATTTCCCCATAGTTTGATGATATTGTGACACTGGTGTTGCTCAGTTGATGAAGTTCCTTTTTCTTTTCTACTACAAATCCAAAATTGGGTGAAAATCTAGGTTTTATAGTGACTAAACTGTGGTGGATGTGTGTAATGGTGTGGAATTGAATAACTTAGGGTTTGTGTATATATAGTATGATAGAGGTATTTAGATTCGGTGGAGATGTGACGGAGATTGAGGCAATTTTGTGGGGTATGAAGTGGATTGACGGATCTATTATGGAAGAACAGAAGTGGGAATGTGAATGAGACCAAGTCAAAAGATGTTTAAAAGTTTACTTGATCGACTCCACTTCCCGTAGAGGTGGGGGTATTTATACTAGAAAGGCTCGTGGGAAGTAGCATGGATAGACGAGCCCCCCTGGGTAGGGGTGGGGTGCCGAAGCTTGGAATTGGCACGTAAGGCAGGGTATCTTCTGTATTGGGCTTTGATTTTATCTATTTCATCTCCTCATACGCATGATTAATGGCATCCTAAGTTCCTGAAGTTCATTACAATCACAAACATGAGATAACATCATAAAGATTGAGCAAGTATGATCGAATTTACTACAAAAGAGAAACTAACTAACTAAGAATTATACACGATTGATCTACGCACTACTAGAATTATGAACTAAGCTATGAAATGAATAACTTAACACAAAAATACTGTAAATTGAAAGAAAATTAGGTTGCCTCCCAATTAGCGCTTGTTTTTAAGTCTTTCAGCATGACTATTCCCTGTTCATGGCGCATCAGAAAGTGTGATTGCGGTGGCTTCTTTGTCGATGTTGCCACCCCAATAATGCTTTAAACGCTTCCCATTGACCTTAAATGTCTCAAGTGGATTTTTGTTGTATAGTTCAACGGTGGCATGTGAGAGAATAGTCTTGATCGTGAATGGCCCCGACCATCGGGATTTGATCTTTCCAGGGAACAATCTCAGTCGTGAGTTGAACAGTAACATATCATATATTATCTCAGTTAAAACTTTCTTTGAATAATCTTTTGGTCGTGCCACTTCTTGACTTTTTCTTTGTACAGTTTTGAGTTTTCATAAGCTTGCAGTCGAAATTCGTTGAGTTCGTTCAATTGGAGTAACCTTTTCTCCCCCGCAGCTATTTGGTCAAAGTTGAGTTTTTAATGGTCCAATATGCCTTATGATGTAATTCTACTAGGAGGTGATACGTTATCCCATAGACCAACTGATACAAGAGATATCCCAATTGGTGTCTTGTATGCTGTCCTATAAGCCCTTAAGCGCCATCTAACTTTAGAGACCAATCTTTTCTGCTCTGATTCACCACCTTCTCTAAAATTCTCTTTACCTCTCTGTTGGAAACCTCAACTTGACCACTCGTTTGGGGGTGATAGGCTGTAACAACTCTATGATTAACTCCATACTTCGCCAAGAGAGCTGTAAATGACCTATTACAGAAGTGACTTCCCTAGTCACTTATGATTGCTCTTGGCGTGCCAAACCTTGTAAAGATGTTCTTTTGTAGAAATTTTTGAACCACCTTGGCATCGTTTGTAGGGAGTGCTAAGGCTTCAACCCATTTTAACACGTAGTCCACAACTAGCAAGATGTATAAGTTATTGAATGGATGAGGAAAAGGCCCCATGGAGTCCATCCCCCATACATTAAAAATCTCAACTTCCGTGATCGTGTTGAGCAGCATCTCATTCCTTTTCTAGATATTACCCACCATTTGGCATCTATCACAGTTTTTCACGAACTGTTGGGCATCCTTGAACACCGTAGGTCAATAGAATCATGCCTGAAGTACCTTGGCCGATGTCCGCTCACTACCATAATGTCCCCCGTACGCAGACGAATGGCATTCGTGAAAAATATTCTTCGCTCACTGTAAGACACACATCTACGGATCATTTTGTCTACACACTGTCTGAATAAATAGGGTTCATCCCACATGCACCACTTGACATCATGTAGGAACTTTCTTTTATGTTGACGTGTCAAATCAGGGGGAAAGATTTTGCTCACCAAGTAATTGGCAAAATCTGCATACCATAGAAACTCAGAGTTTACTACAAAAAGCTGCTAATCCGGAAATGACTTGTTGATTACACATTTATTTGCCCCGTCCTTATCCGGATTCTCCAGTCTTGAAAGATGATCCGCCACTTGATTTTCTATCCCCTTATATCCTTTATTTCCAAGTCAAATTCTTGGAGGAGTAGAATCCATCTGATTAGTCTAGGCTTAGTGTAATACCCAAAAAAAAATAAAAAATAAAAAATAAATATTAAATAAAAAAAATATTTTATTTTAAAACATATTAATTGGACTTTCTTTTTATTTGGGTCAAATTGTATTTAATTTATGTGGACTATTTTAAATAAGAAATTTCATTAATTTGGGTTTTTTACTTATTGGTCAAATTTTATATTTGTGTGAGAGTAAATCATATTATATATATATATATATATATATATATTATTTTTTTTATATTATATTAACTAATTTGTGTTATTTATAAATTTAATTGAAAATTTTGTATACTATTAATTAATTCTAATGATAAAATTATAAATTTACTTAATAATAAATTAAATAATATTATGTTAGTAATTGTTGGATTTGTAATAAAATCTTATTAAACTATTTAGATTGAACGGAGAGAGTCTAAACGAGTTTTTGGAATATACTTTGAGTATTACATTGCTTAATTCAAGTACGGATTCCGTACTCCTTCAGCGATACTCTTATTAAATTTAATTTGTTCATTTTGTTTCTCGTTTCGAAATTAGTTATTGTTTCCAATAATTATTCTTTCTCAAATTCATGTGATAGTTTCGTTTTGGTATTAATACTTAGAACTCATGTCGTACTCTTGATCTAGTGTATCATGGTTAATATTTATTTCGATCTTTGTAAAAAGTACATGTTAATATTTTTGGAGACTTTGTGTTGATGATTCGTTTAATTTAACATGTTCACGTTAGAACCCCTTTGTGTTGATATTGTGTCGCATGTGTTGTGACATGATGTTTTGTTAGAATACCGTAGGGTATACCTGAGCTATAACAACTTGTGGGGGTACCACATGCATATCCTCTTTGCACCAATGCATGACAACTTCCGTGGTGGTGTGATCAGTCCACGGTGTCTCCATTTTGTGCTTCGGTGAGAGTTTGTCATTTGGTGTTTTATTGTGGGAGGAGTATGGGTCGACCCTAGTTTTCTGTTATGTTCTGTTCTGCGGAGTGGTGATGTTTGTGCCAAACACGCCTTCCGATTTTGCTTGCATCTGGATTGTGCAGTCCTATGTGTGATTGCCTGTGTGGCATTATTTGATTTGCCTATGTGGCATTATTTGACTTGCTTGTGTGGTAAGATATATTTTTGTTTTATTTTGAGCTCGGTATGAAATAACACCCAGCCATTTGATTCAGCCTATCATTTCATTATGTTAGGTTTGTTCATTTCATTTCAGCTCATTTCGTTTCATTTCATTTAATCGAGTTAGTTATTTTGGTTCATTATTTGTATTCTATATCCGTACTGGGCATTTGGCTCATGCTGTGTTTTTCTTCCGGCAGGTAATCAGGGGGATCAAGGGTAAGTGTGACGAGAGCTCCCTTTTATCCAAAGGATTTAGATATATTATGTTTAGGTTGTGATACATTAGTTTGTTTGGAATTGTAATAATTATTTTAGATTGTGGTTTGAGATAGTTTGATATTTATTATGGTTGACTTGTGGTATTTATCATATATTAAGACTATTCTTGTGTGGCTTTGAGCCTTGCTATTATATTTATCAGTTTTGTTATGTTTTAAGTAACCTCTCTTTCTATTTTGGAAAGGGGGTGTTATAGAGTTAGTATAAGAGCTTAGGTTCTTTCTTGTATAAAACCTATTTAGGTTTGACCTGTGAGTTATGGGTAGACTTCTAGGTTAGGTTTTTGTTTAGCTATCATATCAGCTATATCCAAATTTGTCTCTAATCTACTTTGTTTATATTCGTGATCTTTTCTTAGATGGCTCGTAGATCTGCCAGAGTTGCTGGGAGACAAGGTAACAATAGGAGAAGAGGTGAGGGTCAGCCCAATGAGCAATCTAATGATCAGATTAATGCTCAATTGGATACCTTGGTGAATCAGACGGTGAATCAGGCTTTACTTTAGTTGGTGGCACAGGTTGTACAGGCAATACAGCAGCCGCCACCAGAAATTCCTAAATAAGAGAATCCGGGAAATAATGGCCATCATTCAAATGTTGAGGAAGGGAATTCAGATGGTCATGATCAGCTGGTGGTTCTGATGTATGTGTGGTTGGAGAGATTCTAGAAGCAGAAACCATAATCATTCAGTTTAGCTCCAACTCCAATTAATGCATAGAATTGGATTGCCCACCTAGAAAAGATCTTTGATGTACTGGGGTGCACGGATAATCAGAGAGTATTGCTTGCAGTTTACAAGCTAGAAGGGGATGCACAGAGGTGGTGGAAAGCGATGAAAACAACAAAGGGCGATGACTATGTTGAGACACTTAGTTGGACAGAGTTTTGTGAGGTCTTCTATCAGCAGTACATCCCAGCTACTGATAAAGAGGCCTATGCTACAGAGTATCTGTCTATTCGGTAGAAAGATGATGAGCCCATCACAGAGTTCATAACGAGGTTCACAAGGTTGGCAAGCTTTGCGGGAACTTCTGCAAGGACTATAGGGGAACAGGCGAAGAAGTTCATGTGGCGAATTCATTATAGGTATCGCCAACATCTTATTAACACCAAGTTTACAGATGTGTCAGCTATGGTAAATGCAACCAAGAATATTGAAATTGAGCGACAGGACTTCCGGTCTTCTAAATCGGAGGGGAGTTGAAAGAGGGACAGAGATGACCAACAAGGTCAAACTTCAGTTCAACATGGGAGAAGTCAGGGTGGTCAGTGGAATAGGAATCATGGCGATCAGCAGGGGCAGTGGCGTGGCCAGAATCAAAATAGGGGTTATCAACAGATGCCTCGGCAAAGAAGGGCGTAATCGTCACCATACTACCTTGGCATGGTCGAAATCGCCGCATCGGCGTAATCATCGATGAAGGGCAAAATCGTGGTCGTTATCCGAGACCACCGGTGTGGGGTAACCCAATCTTTTTTATAACTCCTTGTGCTACTTGTGGGGTTAATCATCCGGGGAGACAGTGTCATAGAGTCACAGGTGTATGCTTCTTGTGTGGGCAGATGGGTCATATGGCTAGAGATTGTACCAGGCCACGTGGTAATGGTGGAGGTGGTAATAATGGTGGAAATGGAGGTCAGCGTCAAGGTGATTGAGTGTTTGCTTTGACGATAAACCGTGAGAGCGGAGTTCACCAGTAATCGCTTTTCGGAACTCTTTTAGTTGGCAATCGTGAGGCGTCTATTTTTTTATACGGGTTACACTCATTCCGTTGTTGCTCAGTCTTTTGTTCGACACCTGGGTGTGCCATCTCAATTATTAGATTCTGTTATGTCTATGCTACCCCGATGGGTACTTCTGTTGTTATTTCTGATTTGTATCGAGGGCGCGCGATCAGTTTTGGGGATAAGATTCATAAGGCTAATTTTTTTTTGATGTGTATGCATGATTTTGATGTTATTCTTGGGATGGTCTGGTTGGATAAACACCAAGCCACTATCGATTGTCAGGTGAAGAAGGTTATATTTGGAGATGTGAAGTCTCCAGAGTTCGTGTTTCAGGGTTCACGGCCGAGAAGAGTGGTGAAGTCAATTTTAGCTTTGAAGGCTGGGAAGTTGGTGGCAAAGGGTTGTGAGGGGTATTTGGAATTTGTGAAGGATACCTCTAAGGGTGAGTCTCGTATTAAGGATGTTCCTGTTGTTCGTGATTTTCCTGATGTGTTCCCTGAGGAGTTGTCAGGGTTGCCACCGCAGCGGGAAGTAGAGTTTTCTATTGAGCTTGTTCCTGGTGCAGAGCCTATCTTTAAGGCGCTGTATTGGCTGGCGCCGTTGGAGTTGCAGGAGTTAAAGGAGAAGTTACAGTAACTTTTAGATCGTGGTGTGATTCGGCCGAGTGTTTTGTTGTGGGGTGCTCCACTGTTGTTTGTGAAGAAGAAGGATGGGTCTATGAGGCTGTGTATAGACTGTAGGGAGTTGAATAAGATTACCATCAGGAATCGGTATCCATTACCGAGGATTGATGACTTGTTTGACCAACTTCAGAGGGCAAAGTATTTTTCAAAAATAGACTTGAGTTCGGGCTATCATCAGTTAAGGGTGAGGGATGAGGATATCCCTAAGATAGCTTTTCGCACTCGATATGGGCATTACGAGTTTTTGGTGATGCCATTCGGGTTGACTAATGTTCCAGCGATGTTTATGGATTTGTTGAATTAGGTGTTTAGGGAGTACTTGGTTTACTCCAAGTCTAAGGAAGAGCATGAGGAGCATCTCCGCACAGTGTTGGAGATTTTGTAAAAAGAGAAGTTGTATGCTAAATTCTTTAAATGCGAGTTTTGGTTGGATCAGGTTGCATTTTTGGGCCACGTTGTTTTTGCTGAAGGCATTAAGGTGGATCATGTGAAGGTTGAGGCTATAACTAAATGGCTGAGACCTATTACGGTGACAGAGATTAGGAGTTTCTTGGGTTTGGCAAGGTATTTATTATAGGCAGTTTGTGGAAGGTTTTTCCTTACTTGCCTTACCATTGACCAAGTTGATGAGAAAGGGGACAAAGTTTGTGTGGAATAAGGAGCGTGAGAAGAATTTCAAGGAGTTAAAGAAACAACTTGTTACAGCTCCTATACTTACATTGCCATCGAGGACTGGAGGTTACCAGATTTATAGTGATGCTTCTAAGAATGGCTTGGGGTGTGTTTTGATGAAACACGGTAAGGTGATTGCCTATGCTTCTAGGCAGCTTAAACCTTACGAGGTGAACTATCCCACTCATGATTTCGAGTTGGCAGCGGTGATCTTTGCCTTAAAGATTTGGAGGCATTATTTGTATGAAGAGACTTGTGATATCTTCACCGATCACAAAAGTCTTAAATACATCTTCACTCAGAAGGAGCTCAATATGAGGCAAAGACGTTGGTTGGAGCTTCTAAAAGATTATGATGCAAGGATTCAGTATCACCTAGGGAAGGCAAATGTGGTTGCAGATTCTCTTAGCCGAAAGAGTTCAGGGAGTGTAGCAGCCCTTATTACACAACCTCAGCTTATTTCGGATATGGAGCAGCTAGAGTTGGAGTTGTATGTGCAAGGTTCAGATGGGCATTTAGCAGGTATGAGAGTGGAGCCCTCTCTTATCTTGCGGTCAAGGAAGCTCAAAAAGAATATGGGGAGTTGTTGAGTATGACGTAGAATTTAGAGGAGGGCAAGCAGCCCTAGTTTTGTATTGACGACCATGGTGTGATTTGGTTAGGTTAGCTGTTGTGTGTACCATGAAATCCAATCATTCAGGAGGTTGTGTTAGCTGAGACTCATAGTTCACCATTTTCTATTCATCCAGGTTCTACAAAGATGTATAGGGATTTAAAGAAGAATTTTTGATGGAATGGGATGAAATGAGACGTGGCTGAATATGTGGACAAGTGCCTCACTTGTCAACAAGTGAAGATAGAACATCAACGAGCTAGTGGGTTGCTGCAACAGTTAGACATTCCAGTGTGGAAGTGGGAGGAATTCACAATGGATTTTGTGACTGGTTTACCAAAGACTTTTAGGAAGAATGATTCCATTTGGGTAGTGGTGGATCGATTGACTAATTCGGCACACTTCTTGGCTATCCATAAGGATTACTTAGTGGATAGGTTGGCACAAATCTTTTAGTAGGAGATTGTTAGACTTCATGGTACTCCAGTATCTATTGTTTTAGATCTAGACCCACGGTTCACTTCACAGTTTTGGAAAGGGTATCAACGAGCTTGGGGTACTCGGCTCAACTTCATTACTTCTTTCCATCCACAAACTGATGGGAAATCGGAAAGGACTATTCAGCTATTGGAGGACATGTTGAGGTCTTGTGCACTTGAGTGGTCGGGTAATTTGGATGATTACTTGAGCCTAGTTGAGTTTGCTTATAATAACAGCTGGCATGTAAGTATTGGAATGGCTCCTTTTAAGGCCTTGTATGGTAGAAAGTGTTGGGCACCAACTTGTTGGGATGAGGTTGGCGAAAGGGCCATAGAAGGGCCTGAGTTAGTTCAAATTACTACAGAGAAAGTAGCGGTGGCTAAAGAGAAATTGAAGTCGGCTCGATCACGGCAAAAGAGTTATGCTGATAAATATAGGAGGGCTTTAGAGTTTAAACCTGGTGAGCATGTGTTTCTAAAAGTTTCTCCTTGGAAGGGTATTCAGCGATTTGGGTTGAAAGGGAAACTTAGTCCGCGTTATATTGGCCCATTTGAGATTTTGGAGAGGGTTGGTGAGGTTGCATATCGATTAGCTTTGCCTCCACAACTAGCTCATGTGCACAATGTGTTTTATGTGTCGGTGTTGAGGAGTTATCATTATCATCTGTTGCACGTGGTGCAATATCCATTCGATAAGATTCGGGAGGATCTTACTTGTGAGGAGCAAGCCGAGGCAATTTTGGATCGACAAGAGCGGATTGTGAGGAGGAAGACTATTTCGTTTGTTAAGGTTTTGTGGAAGAACCATTCGGAGCGGGAAGCCACTTGGGAGATAGAGGAGTCTATTCGAGTGGAGTATCCGCATCTTTTTGATAATTAGGTACGCTCATTCTTTCAATTCTGGGGATGGAATCCTTTTAAGGGGTAGGTGATGTAATACCCGAAAAAATAATAATAATAAATAAATATTAAATAATAAAAAAATTATTTTATTTTAAAACATATTAATTGGACTTTGTTTTTATTTGGGTCAAATTGTATTTAATTTATGTGGACTATTATAAATAAGAAATTTCATTAATTTGGTTTTTTTTTACTTATTCGGTCAACTTATATTTGTGTGAGATTAAAATCATATTATAATTAGGAGAAATAATAAGTCAATAGATAAAACCTAACTGCATGACATTATATCTCATACGAACGTAAGAAAGAAATTTGGGCGTGGTAACACAAAGAAAAAAAGAGGAGAAAAGTACTTTTACACTGCAATTTGGAGAAAAGGAATCTATACCTTGTGATCTTTCTTGTTTTATTCAAGTAAGTTTTAATAGCTTATGATGTTTGGTAAAGATTATATACTTGGATATCATATATGTGATTTACTTAGTTAATTTTATACATAAATGGAGTGCAAATATGTGATCATTATATTATTATATTCATGTAGTCATCAATTTAAGGGTAATAATAATAGTAAAAAAAATTGTAATCATTACTTATAAGTATGAAAAAATAAAATAAAACGTTGATTTAGTTTCTTTAGATCACTTGAATGTGTTTGCACTATTATATATATATTACATGATTGTTGGTATTGATTATTTATATATATATATATATATATATATATATATATATTAACTAATTTGTGTTATTTATAAATTAAATTTAAAATTTTGTATACTATTAATTAATTCTAATGATAAAATTTTAAATTTACTTAACAATAAATTAAATAATATTATGTTAGTAATTGTTGAATTTGTAATAAAATCTTATTAAATTATTTAGATTGAACGAAGAGAGTCTAAACGAGTTTTTGGAATACTTTGAGTATTACATTGCTTAATCTAGGTACGGATTCCGTACTCCTTCAGCGATAATCTTATTAAATTTAATTTGTTCGTTTTGTTTCTCGTTTCGAAATTAGTTATTGTTTCCCATAATTATTCATTCTCAAATTCGTGTGAGAGTTTCGTCTTGGTATTAATACTTAGAACTCTTGTTGTACTCTTGATCTAGTGTATCATGGTTAATATTTATTTTGATCTTTGTAGAAAGTACATGTTAATATTTTTGGAGACTTTGTGTTGATGATTCGTTTAATTTAACATGTACATGTTAGAACCCCTTTGTGTTGATATCGTGTTTCATGTGTTGTGACATGATATTTTGTTAGAATACCGTAGGGTAGCTATAACCACCTGTGGGGGTACCACATGCATGTCCTCTTGGCACCGAGGCATGACACCTTCCGTGGTGATGTGATCAGTTCACGGCGTCTTCGTTTTGTGCTCTGGTGAGAGTTGGCCATTTGGTGTTTTGTTGTGGGAGGCGTATGGGTCGACCCTAGTTTTATGTCTGTTCTGTTCTGCAGAGTGGTGATGTTTGTGCCAAACACGCCTTCTGATTTTTTATGCATCTGGATTGCGCAGTCTGATGTGTGATTGCCTATGTGACATTATTTGATTTGCCTTTGTGGCATTATTTAACTTGCCTGTGTGGCAAGATATATTTCTATTTTGTTTTGAGCTCGGTATGAAATAACACCCAACCATTTGATTCAGCCTATCATTTCGTTGTGTTAGGTTTGTTCATTTCGTTTCAGCTTATTTAATTGAGTTAGTTATTTTGGTTCATTATTTGGATTCTATATCCGTACTGGGCATTTGGCTCATACTGTGTTTTTCTTTCGGCAGGTAATCAGGGGGATTAAGGGCAAGTGTGACGAGAGCTCCCTTTTATCCAAATGATTTAGATATATTATATTTAAGTTGTGATACATTAGTTTGTTCGGAATTGTAATAATTATTTTAGATTGTTGTAAGACCCCAACTTTATTGAATAAAGATTAATTTTTCTCAAAATATATTTTTGAATATTATGGTGTGGATTTGATATAATGTTATAGTTGTAGGTAATATTTACAAATTTTGCAAAGGAAGCAAGTGGTTATAAAATATTCGATTGGTTGGAGAATATTCATTTTAACAAGGAATATTCGTACGACGACACAATCATTGGTGGACCCCACAACGAAAGTATTGTCGGAGTTAGAAAATGACAGAAATATCTTTTATAAAAATAATGGCGAAAGTTTTTCCATTAAACTGTTGAACTACCAGGTAATAAAAATATAGTAATACACGTGGTTGCATAGTAGCACATGGTATTGATTATTGATGCTTACGTGAGAAGTCACTCAGTTATACTCAATTATTGCTACAGTAATTGCTGGATAATATCTCTCATATTATTGATTCAATTATTGTCACAGTATCATCTGCATAATACTTTATATTTTTAAATCAATAATTGAGATGACAAAGTTATTCATATTATTATTTGCAATATTGACAATGTCTAGAAAGTTCTGCTGAGGATAGGGGTTTGGTCACCTAATTGCGCGCCAATAGGGAGAAATTCTTATCGAAAAGCCCCCTCTTTCTTGGGAATGATCTGGTTGTTAAATATTGTGAGTTATAATATTAATGATGAATAAGTTCGTGTTGCTTAAAGATGAAATTGATATTTCCATTGTGATGGGATTATTAATGTTAGTGGAAATCGACATTTATTTCGATAATAATTGATTTCTGGTGGTTATATTGACCAATCGGGTAATTAATCAGATAAATGAGCAATTAATTGCTATTAATTCACGTGCTTATAACTATTTGTTCATATGTATGTACTATTGATTCACATGCATGTACTATTAGGGGAGGTGGTGCAAGGTTGTTAATACTTGCATGACTAAATTAAAAATGGAGGTATAGATGAAGGTACTATCTCAGTAACTATTTTTATCACATGTATACAACTATTGATTCACATGAATGTACTATTGATTCACATGCATGTATTATTAGGGGAGGTGGTGCAAGTTTGATAATACTTGCGGGGACTAAATTAAAATGAAAGAAAAAGATGAAGATATTATAATTGTAATATTTTGAGCCCCAAACGTAAATTATCGAAACTATATTTTCCTATAAATAGAAGCTCATTCTTTTTCATTCTCACCAATTCACTAAGACTCACAAGAGCAATTATAGAGAGAAAGCTATAGTGAGAAAAAGAAGAAGAGTGATTCTCGCTACTTTACTATTCCAAAGATCAAATCTTCTTCTAAGGTAAGGGATATTATTTTTGTTCAGTATTCATAAGGAATAATATTTTCTTCCATACTACTGTAGTATGTGAGTAATATTATTTCGTCTCGTATTCCCTGATTATACCCTCATTTTGTTAAAGTATTGCGCCTATATATTCGCGTGAAATTAGTAGAATATCCTTGAAATTTGCGCTTCATCTAGTATCGTTTCACAAGGATATTTTCTGCACATTCTTGTTGAATTTTAAGCTTTTAATGCTAGAGTACTGTCCATAAGTACTATTCATTTATACGGTACTATTCACAAAGTACTATTCACAAAGTATTATCCACGAAGTACTATTCATGAGTACTATTCACAAAGTACTATTCACGGGGTACTATTAGCCCGGAGTACTATTCACCCAGAGTACTATTCATGACAAAAATTGATTTCTTTTCGGTCCAAATCATTTTTGATACAATATCATTCTTGAATTTTACTCCACAAAGCAATATCATGTTGGCAATTTGAACATTATTGAATTCTGGATAAATTAAATTATAAATATTTAAAAATTTATCCTTTGCTTTCTTTTAATTGAATTCTTATATCATTGTCATCATCATCATTCTTATATTGTGATGAAAGTCATCTTTGGGTTACGTCCATAGATGGACTGTTGATTGGTATGATTATGACCAGGGATCATTCGGTATAATCATGACCCATAATGTTACAAATGATGTTGTAAAAGTCTTCATTGGCCTATAGTGCATTGATGGACAGTTGCTGGTATGATCATAACCATTGGTGAAAACACGAATATCCTTGGCCCATAGTGCATAGATAATTCATGGTCGTGATACTAATGAATATCATTGGCCTGCAGTGCAGGGATGATTCGATGATGTGGTTTATTTATTAAAAAATCGAGTCTCAAATGATAAAATTGATGATAAACTTTTAAATCATAGAAGATAGTAGATATCATGCTCTACTTGACTCTTCTAATGGATTGCTTGTTCCGTTGCAGTTAACCTTGTTGTTTATTAGCTTAACATTGTTGAAGGCTAACGATAATTTATTATGCATTATCTTAGTCATAATATTTCTTACATGGCTAGTTGAGCTAACCCTTTTGCTTTTATTGTTCTCTTCAGGAAATGAGAATGTAGCCGGGACTAGTCGGGGAACGGAGTGATGGTCTGAGATGGTGTCATAGTAGTCCTCACTATTCTATGAAATAGTGTGATAATAATTATAATGAGGTCTCCATTTGAGTTTGGATATTGTCTAGAAGATAATATTCATGTAAAAACTCTCAGCTCATGTTGTATAATTAAGTTTATATTTGTATTTTGTACCATGTATTTGGCGACTCAAAATCGGTGATGTATACCTATTTTGGGGGCGTCACAGTTGGTATTAAAGCTTAGGGATATGATCCCTGGCTGAGATGTGAGACTAGAACTAGAAGGGGAGATACGAGTAATTCCTTTGCTAGTATGACCTACCTAAGTTATTTGTTATTTAATTGGTTGGTCAGAATATAGGGATAATATGTGGTATGTTAATTAACCCTTGTTTTGTGGCAGTGTTTGAGAATGACATCTGAAAATCAAGAGATTTACTCATATAGAGTTTTAAGTGCTGAATCGAGGAGATTCATATACTGAATACATATTGGAGTACAATATGTTGTTATAACAAAGATTTTTATTGGGGAGTACTAATTAAGTTATTAAACTTGATTATATCCGTCAGGCAAAGAAGAAATTAGAGATATCCATGTGGTGAGTGAAGAAATAATAGTAGTACCCGAGCTAGTCGCAGAGGTAGCAGCTGAAAGTGAGGAAGAAGAGGAACCTGAGGAGAATTTATTAGGAGAACATTTATGATCAAAATGTAAAAAATCGTATTCATGAGTTAGAGGAGCAGGTTGAAGAACTAAAGGCGGTCGTTGAGCAAAAGGATGCAACAATTCAAGCTTGTGTTACCCGATATGTAATGCTTGAACTTTGGCAGAGTATAAGATGATAAATTTGGAATCTGAGAATTCAAATGTCAAGAATCAGCTGAAAGAAGAAACACATGAACGAGTGAGAATGAAGGATGAATGGGTAAAAGCCACACGACGTGTTGATATTATGGAAAGAGAAGTCTGATCCAAGAAGGCTAAAATAGATGATATGTATTTCTCTTTTTCGACAGCAATCGGGAGAACCCAACATCGAGTTTTGAATTACCCTGTAAATTGCGGTCAACCCCAATTTGATATGGATCAAAGATTAATGATTCAGATCATGGATCAGGAGTATGAAGAAGTAGTTGAGGGTGAAATATGCCCTATAGCAAATGTTAATTACAGCGGTAATGCTGACACCAAAGGCTGTCCTAGACAAGTTAAAATCGATGGTTCAAGTGAGAGCGTTTTTCGTAACTTCCCAAAAAAATGAGGAACCGAACGAAGTTATCACGGGTAAGTTAATCATAAACTCTTAGGAAGTCTATACCATGTTAGATACCGGTTCTACCCACTCTTTTATTTCACCTAGTTGTGTTTAATGTGTGAACTTGACCCCGAAGAAATTAGACTTTGACTTATTTGTTGAAACTTCGTTGGGAGAAACCTTCATTACATCCACTATTTATAAATCTTGTTTGATTCAAATCGGCACCCTCACGTTACCTATTGATCTTATCTCTTTGAAAATACTTGCATTTGATGTGATTTTAGGAATAGACTGATTAACTACTCATCATGCTAAAATTGATTATTTTTGTAAGGTTGTTAGCCTTCCTAACCAACCTGTTATGCGAATTCAAGTAACCAAACCACTAAAGTTAATCACTGTTATATTAAGTCATAAGTAAAGAGCCTCAAACCTTTCGCTGGTGACTTCCAAGTCTTAGAATGCACCGAAGCCAGAATTTTCGTAGGGGAAGCCGTGAATAACGGTGGCAAGTTGATAGGTATCAATATGACATGATATCCAATTCTTGGATGAGAGTCACAATTGTGAATGATATTTCTATCGTTAATAAATTTCCTGACGTATACCCCGAAGAACTTTCTGGCCTACCCCAGAGCGTGAAATCGAATTTTGTATTGGCCCAAGTATAAAACCCATTTCTAAAACCCTCAAATATTTCTTCACTCAGAACTAACGTAACTTGCGCAGAAGATGTTGGCTTGACCTGTTGAAAGATTACGATAATACCATTCAATACCATCGTAGAAAAAGCGAACGTGGTAGCTGACACGTTGAGTAGAAGATCATATGCGGTTACGAGTACGATGTCATTAACAAATAGACCCATTTTGTATAATTTACAAAGGATGGAGATAGAGTTAAATACTCCAAGACCCTATGTGAAGATAACGAATATACGAGTAGAATCAACTTTAATCGATAAAGTTAAAGTCGCTTAAGCTACAGACTCAGAGCTGATGAATGTGAAAAAGGTGCAAGAAGGCATTATTCTAGAAGCAAGAATCAACGAAGAGAGGAAATCTCAACACTCGATTTAATTGGTCCATTTGAAATACTTGGTCGAGTAGGAACTGTGGCCTATAGACTCACCTTACCGCCAAGTATGTCTCGTGTTCATAACGTTTTTCACATATCTATGTTACGTAAATATGTGAAAGACCAGAACCACATTATTGAATTAGAACCGGACGAGATAGCGGAAGATTTAACATATGAAGAGGTACTTGTTAAAATTTTGGATAAGAAGGATCATATTCTATGCTCCAAGGTTATACCTCAAGTCAAAGTTTTGTGGAGAAACCAGGATGTTGAGGAAATGACCTAGGAGTTAGAATCTGAAATGAAGTCAAGGTATCCTCACCTCTTCGACATACCGTGTCGTACACTTAATTTTGAGGATGAAATTTCATAAGAAGGGAGGTTGTTGGGACTCAACTTTTATGAATAAAGAATAATTTTCTCGAAATATATTTTTTGATTATTATGGTGTACATTTGATATAATGTTATAGTTGTGGGTAATATTTACAAATTTTACAAAGGAAGCAAGTGGTTATAAAATATTCGATTGGTTGGGAAATATTCATTTTAACAAGGAATATTAAATGCACTCAAAGCATAAACATTGGTGGACCCATAACTAAGTATTGTTTTAATTAGAAAAACGATTATAAATATCTTTAATAAAAATAACGAAAAAAAGTTTTACCGTTAAACTGTTGAACTACCCGGTAGTAAAAGTACAGTAATATGTGTGGTTGCGTAGTAGCACACGGTATTGATTATTGATGCTTACGTGAGAAGTCACCTCGCTTATACTCAATTATTGCTACAAGATAATTCGTTGCATTAATCTCTCATATTATTGATTCAATTATTATCACAAAGATCATCTCGCATAATATTTTATATTTTAAATCAATAATTAAGACGACAGTTATTCATATTATTATTTACAATATTGATGATGTCTAGAAAGTTCTATCGAGTAAAAGGGTTTGGTCACCTAATTTTTTTTTTTTTTTTTTTTTTTTAAGTTGTGAGTATTATAAACCAAAGAAAGAAAAAAAGCATATCTAGAGGGCATACCGGCGTAAAAATATAGCAACCACATCAGAGACAAGCCAACGATGTACTTGCTATATCCAAGGCTATAACTGCCAACATCTAAGGTTGGGATATTTTACAATATAAGAGCTAAAATTTTTAACTGAATACAATTTGCATTTAACAATCCTAACACGCCTTGAAGCGAGATCGATGTGAAAGACGGGGTTTCACCATGGGCTCGTCCATTCCTTTCATTCCATACTTTATAGATAACAGTAGCCAAGCAGAGCTTTATAATCCGAGATGACATTTGGTCTATTTGAGCTTCATTCCATACTTTATTTGGCTCCCTATTGCGCACCAATAGGGAGAAATCCTTATCAGAAAGCCCCCTCTTTCCTGAGAATGATCTGGTTGTTAAATATTGTGAGTTATAATATTAATGATGAATAAGTTCGTGTTGATTAAAGATGAAATTGATATTTTCATTGTGTTGGGATTATTAATGTTAGTGGAAATCGACATTTATTTTGATAATAATTGATTTCTGGAGGTTATATTGACCAATTGGGTAATTAATCTGATAAATGAGCAATTAATTGCTATTAATTCACATGCTTATAACTATTTGTTCACATGTATGTACTATTGATTCACATGCATGTATTATTAGGGGAGGTGGTGCAAGATTGTTAATACTTGCATGACTAAATTAAAAATTATGGTATAGATGAAGGCACTATACTGTAACTATTTTTTTCACATGTATAAAACTATTGATTCACATGAATGTACTATTGATTCACATGCATGTACTATTAGGGGAGGTGGTGCAAGTTTGATAATACTTCCAGGAATAAATTAAAAATGAAGGAAAAGATGAAGATATTATACTCTAATATTTTAAGCCCCAAAATGTTCAATTATCGAAACTATATTTTCCTATAAATAGAAGCTCATTCTTTTTTCATTCTCACCAATTCACTAAGACTCACAAGAGCAATTATAGAGAGAAGCTATAGTGAGAAAGAAGAAGAGTATTCTGTTACTTTACTATTCCAATATCCAGTTTTCTTCTAAGGTAAGGGATATTATTTTTGTTCAGTATTCATAAGGAATAATATTGTCTTCCATACTCTGTAGTATATGAGTAATATTATTTCATCTCGTATTCCTGATTATACCCTCATTTGTTTAAAGTATTGCTTCTATACTCCGTGAAATTAGTAGAATATCCTTGAAATTTGCGCTTCATCTAGTATCGTTTCACAAGGATATTTTTTTGCACATTCTTGTTAAATTTTAAGCTTTTCATGCCGGAGTACTGTCCATGAGTACTATTCATTTATACGATACTATTCATTATATACTATTCACGAGTACTATTCATGAGCACTATTCACAAAGTACTATTTACGGGATACTATTCACCCGGGGTACTATTCATGATAAAAATTGATTTCTTTTCAGTCCAAATCATTTTTGATATAATATCATTCTTGAATTTTACTCCACAAAGCAGTATCATGTTGGCAATTTGAACATTATTAAATTCTGGATAAATTAAATTATAAATCTTTAAAAATTTATCCTTTGCTTTCTTTTAATTGAATTCTTATATCATTGTCATCATCCTCATGCTTATATTGTGATGAAAGTCATCTTTGGCTTACGTGCATAGATGGACTGTTGATTGGTATGATTATGACTAGGGATCATTCGGTATAATCATGACCCATAATGTTACAAATGATGTGGTAAAAGTCCTCGTTGGCCTGTAGTGCAATGATGGACAGTTGCTGGTATGATCATAACCATTGGTGAAAATACGAATATCCTTGGCCCGTAGTGCATGGATAATTCGTGGTCGTGATACTAATGAATATCCTTGGCCTGTAGTGCAGGGATGATTCGATGATGTGGTTTATTTATTAAGTTGAGTCTCAGTGATACAATTGATGATAAACTTTTTAAATCATAGAAGATAGTAGATATCATGCTCTACTTGACTCTTTTAATGGATTGCTTGTTCCGCTGCAGTTAAACTTGTTATTTTTTAGTTTAACACTGTTGAAGGCTAGCGATAATTTATTCTGCATTATCTTAGTCATAATATTTCTTACTGGGCTAGTTGAGCTCACCCTTTTGCTTTCATTGTTCTCTTTAGGAAATGAGAACGTAGCTGGGACTAGTCGGGGAACGGAGTGATGGTCTGAGATGGTGTCATAGTAGTCCTCACTATGAAATAATGTGATAATAATTATAATGAGGACTCCATTTGAGTTTGGATATTGTCTAGAAGACAATATTCGTGTAAAAACTCTCAGCTCATGTTGTATAATTAAGTTTGTATTTGTATTTTGTACCATGTATTTGGTGACTCGGAATGGGTGATGTATACCTATTTTGGGGGCGTCACAATTGTGGTTTGAGATAGTTTGATATTTATTATGGTTGACTTGTGATATTTATCAGATATTAAGACTATTCTTGTATGGCATTGAGCCTTACTATTATATTCATCAGTTTTGTTATGTTTTTGAGTAAACTCTCTTTCTATTTCGGAAAGGGGGTGTTACACTTAGCATCCTTCTTTGTGATCAGATAATGAATCGTCGAGTGATCCGTGTATACCACCACCTTTGTTCCTATCAAATACGCTCTAATTTGTTGAAGGATTTTAGTACTGCAAGTAACTCCTTCTCGGTGGTTGTGTAGTTCAATTGTGCATCCGTGAGGGTTTTACTTGTGTAGTATATGGCGTGGAATATCTTTTCACGGTGTTAACCCAAAACAACCCCTACCGCATACTCGCTAGCATCGTACATTAACTCAAAAGGCATCGTCCAATCCGGTGCTACGATCACTGGAGCAGTTGGAGCTGTAGTCAATCTCTTTTTCAACTGCTCAAACGTTGACTTGCACTCTTCATCAAAACTAAAACCTGCATCTTTCTCTAAGAGACTGCATAGTGGTTTTGCAATCTTAGAGAAATCCTTTATAAACATGTGGTAGAATGCGGCGTGTCCAAGTAAACTGCGGATTCCCTTAACTAAATTCGGCAGTGGAAGATTCTCGATCGTGTCCAACTTTGCCCTATCAACCTCTAAACCCTTCGTAGATACCTTGTGCCCCAGAATTATTCTGTCTTCAAACATAAAGTGGCACTTCTCCTAGTTTAGTACGAAGTTAGTTACCACACATCTTTTGAGAACCATTACCAAATTCTCTAGACATATATCAAAAGTGTTTCCATAGACTGAGAAGTCGTCCATGAAAACTTCCACATTTTTTCCACCATGTCCAAAAAGATAGCCATCATACATCGTTGGAAAGTCGTCGGTGCGTTACATAACCCAAAGGACATCCTCCTGAATGCAAAGGTGTCGTATGGGCACGTGAAGGTGGTTTTTTCTTGATCCTCAAGAGCTATAACTATTTGGTTATACCCTGAATATCCATCCAACAAACAGTAGTATTCATGTCCAGCCAACCAGTACAACATCTGATCAATAAAGGGTAAAGGAAAGTGATCCTTTGGGTTACCACCTTATTTAACTTTCTATAGTCTATGCAAACCCTCCACCCTGTCACTGTCCTTGTCGGAATCAGTTCATTGTCGTCGTTCTTCACTATTGTCATTCCACCCTTTTTTGGGACACACTGAACTGGACTAACCCATGTACTGTCAAAAATCGGGTAAATTATGCCCGCATCCAACCACTTTAAAATTTCCTTCTTTACCACTTCTTTCATGATCGGATTTAGTCGTCTCTGTTGTTCCACTATTGGCTTTGCATCCTCTTCCAAAAGAATCTTGTGCACGTAAAAGGAGGGACTGATCCCCTTTATATCTGCGATCGTCCAACCTATAGCCGACTTGTACTCTCTAAGCACCCTTAGCAACTTATTTTCTTGAAATTCGTTAAGTGTAGATGCGATAATAACTGGTAAAGTATTTGAATTACCCAAATAAGCATACCTGAGGTGTTTAGGAAGGGGCTTAAGCTCAAGAGTGGGTGGCTCCTCCAATGAAGGTTTCATCCATGCCGAAGCTTTTTCTTCCGTGTGTAGTGGCTCGAATGGTACCTTGAACTTGCTAACTCTAGGCAAAGAATTCAGCATATGCAAGTAGTCTACAAACTCTAGATCATCTAAGTCCTCATCCCCCAGTAGAGTGTTTTTCAACGGATCTCTGACCAAACTTTTAACCAAGTCTTCATTTACTATTCTGTCAATTAAATCCAACCGAAAACACTCCTCCTCATCTGTAGGAAACTTCATGGCTTTGAACACATTGAATTTGACTTCTTGGTCTTGTACCCTCATAGTTAATTCCCTTTTTTGAACATCAATAAGAGTCCTACTCGTAGCCAAAAATGGTCTCCCTAAGATCATTGGGATGTTTTTGTCCTCTTCATAATCCAAAATTATAAAATCTACTGGAAAAATAAACTTATCCACCTTAACTAAAATGTCTTCCACAATCCCTCTTGGATAAGTTACTGATCTATCCGCTAACTGCAGTGATATGTTTGTAGGCTTCAGATTTGGCAATTCCAATTGAGTATAAACTGACAAAGGCAATCACACTTGCCCCCAAATCACACAAACACTTGTTGAAGGCCATATTACCGATTGTGTAAGGAATGGTGAAACTCCCCGGATCCTTCAACTTCGGAGGTAACTTCCTTTGTAGAACTGCAATGCACTCCTCCGTTAAAGCGATAGTCTCGTAATCTTCCAACTTATTTTTCCTTGACAGAATCTCCTTTATGAATTTGGCATAACTCGACATTTGATCTAGGGCTTCTGCGAAAGGAATGTTGATCAGTTTCTTAAAAACTTCCAAAAACTTCAAAAATTGCTTGTCTAGTTTCTGTTTCTGAACTCTCTACTGAAACGGTGGTGGAGGATAAACAACTGGCTCCACATCTGTCAGACTTTTGTCCACTTGCTTGTCCTCACTCTGTTTCTCTTCAACCACTTTTTCTTCACCTTGTTTACCATCTTTATTTGCTGAATTTTCTGCATTTTTTTCCTCAAGGTGTTTTCCACTCCTTAAAGTGATTGCTTGACATTGTTCATGATTCCCCTTCGAATTTTTCTCTGTGTTACTAGGTAGATTTCCTTGAGGCCTGTTATTGAGTCCTAAAGCCAGATGTCCCATCTAACTTTCTAAGTTCTTGATGGCCACTATTTTTGATTTCATTGCCGCCTCGCCGCCTCGTTTCCCGATATATACTTCAACAACAGCTCTTCTAAATCTGTCCTTTTCTCTTATTGTGGAGCTACTTGTTGATGCTGATTTTGAAACCCCGGGGGATAAAAAGGTCGTGGAGCATGCTGATTTTGTTTATTACCCCATGAAAAATTTGGATGATTCCTATTCCCCGGATTGTAGTCATTCTGATATATATTCTGTGGAATCCTGTTGTAGCTGCCTATAAACTGTACCACTGGTGGGTTAATGGCACACTGTTCTATAGGATGTTCCCCCGTACATAATTCGCAAACATAAGCAACCTGTTATGTTTGTGCACATGTCAGAGCATCCATCTTCTTAGACAAAGCTGAAATTTGTGCCGCTAATGATGTTACCCCATCTACCTCTAACATCCCAGCTACCTTAGGTTGTGTCATTCTCGCTATAGGCCGCTGGTAGTTGTTAGGCGCCATCATTTCTATTAGCTCATATGCCTCCTCATAACTCTTAGCCATGATTGCTCCACTGAAAGCTACATCGAGACTAGTCCTGAGATTCCCACTCCACCCATTGTAAAACTTGTTCATTTGCAACCATTTAGGTAGTCCATGATGTGGGAACTTCATGAGTAATTCTTTGTACCTCTCCCATGCTTCATACAATGACTCCCCATGCTGCTGCTCAAACATTATAATCTTGTTCCTCATCTTAGCAATCTTTGTTGGTGGGAAAAACTTGGCCAAGAACTTCTGAGCAAGGTCATCCTATGTAATAATTGACCCTGGCAATAGAGAGTGTAACCAACTTTTTGCCTTGTCCCGCAGTGTGAATGGAAACTAACGAAGTCTAACTGCATCATCGGACACCCCATTGTATCTGAAAGTGTCGCAGATTATCAGAAAACTAACTAAGTGCTCATTTGGATCGTCGTTGCCTAATCGCCTAAAAGCGCGACCGAAGTTACAGTATCATCTGTATGGTCCTGTGCTTGATCTCAAAATTATTCGCAGACTATAAGCGAGTTCACAGATACTCATTGAAGCTCGATTACCACAGGAGTAGCATAATCCCTTAGCGCTTTCTGATCTTCTGCAGCCATTATTTCTTCATGTTTCTCAAAGTTCTCCTTAGTGTCCTTAATCCACTTACTCAACCTTTGAAACCTTTTCTCGATGTCATCCTCGAAAGGAAGCAAGTCTGGCTTCTTAGACCGAGTTTGCATAAACTAACTCAAAAAACCTCAAACAAGAAAGAACAAAACAAAAAGAGAATTTTGTTTAAGTAAAACTGAACTAATTAAAAAAAATTCTGCTAAGTTTGTTTTTATATTGAAAAGAAAGAGAGAATAAACAATCGCAAAGGGGCATACCCCATATGCTTTAGAATGAACCTTATGGGACATCCCCCAAAAGGAACAACTAAAGACCGATAACCAAAATCAATCGAAAGTATAAGGTTCTTAACATAAAACAAACATATATAATGAAGCAAGTACCAAGCCTAAACAACCAAACATATGAAACAGAGCATCCAGAAAGATCAAGAACAAGAGCCAAAAGAAAGTCGCGACTTCCAAAAACCTTCACTCCAAGCAGAAATTCAAGGTACGGCCAACACTGAGTGAGGTCAAGGCCCCCAAAGGGCTAAAATGAAGAGGAAACCCAATCAAAAGCACAACCCAACAAGAGGTTAATCGAACCAAAGCTGATCACCATCGGCATATAGACCAACCCAACCCACCCAACCCAAACCTAACCCTAGCTGGACCAAGACCTAACCCACCCAACAACTAGTCTAAACAACCCAGCCTAGCAACACCAACCCGCACTTTGAAACCACTGTAACCAAACCCCGCCCCACCTCACCAAGAACCAATGAAACCAAAGACTTACGCCTACAACAAAATAATAAGCACAACACGAACCACAAAACCTAGCAGCAGACCCAAACCTACATCCACACTTTGAGGTTAGGTCTATTTTGAGTTGCCTTAAAGAATTTTGATGAAGAAGATAACCTTAACTTGATGACATTTATAATCTCCCTAGCCAAAACTCCCATAGGCATCTTAACCTTATTATGAACAATGGAGTTCCTAGCTGCCCAAATTTTGTACACTGTGGTAGAAGAAACTAGCTTTAATATATCAGACCTTATATTACTCCCTCTAAAATAAATGATGAAATCCACAAGACTGTCCCAACTCATTGGAACATTATTCCGAACACCAACTTCAAGGGCAGAGGAGATAACGGAAGAAGAATAGGAACATTCAAAGAATAAATGAGAAAAGGTCTCAACATGGGTTTCACAAAAAGGGAAGTTCATAGGCCGAAAGCTAGAATAAGAAGAGAACTTATCATTAGTGGGTAGCCTGTGCCGAAGAGCAAGCCATAAGGTAAAGGAGAAACGAGGAATATGGTGGGAATGTCATAACAGAATAGCCCAATGGACTTTCGGAGCACGCAAACGAATAGATTCCCATATAATGGAAGCCTTAATAGATTTTAGCTCACTGTTGTCCTATAATATCAAGTCCTTGGCAGCAGAAGGGGTAGGGAGAGAGGTAAACAAGCTACAAAATTGTTGCACATCATGATGGTTACTTGACGGTAACGCCCAAGCTCCCATGGATGTGATAGCAGAGTACGAGCATTAACAAGGATTCTGGAGTTGGAGAGCAGAGACGTAGATGGGTTTATGGGCTGGCCATTCATCCACGGGTCATGCCAGAGACTGAATAAGTTGCCATTCCCAACTTTATAGGTAAGGAAATTGAGAGCCGTAGGACGAAGTTTAAGGATCTTACGCCAAATCCATGAACAGTCCAAAAGAAAAGAAATATGCCAGAAATTAGACCTAGATAGCACTGAAGATTTGACCCATTTAGCCCATAAGGAAGGAGAAGAAGGAGAAATGACCTTGAGAAAATGGAGAATAATGAGTGTCGAATTCCAATCAGTAAAACTTTTTATTGAAAGGCCTCCTTCACATAGGGGAAGGGACAAATCCTTTTGGGAAACTTTAGAACCATGCCGAAGGAGAAAAGATCCCTTCCAAAGAAATCTACACATAATAGATTGAATGGCTCTTAATACCGATTTAGGAAGAATAAAATGGGCTGCCCAGTAAGACTGAATGGCAAAAAGCACTGATTTGATCAATTGCACTCTACCGGAATAAGAGAAGAAGTGGGATGTCCATGATGATACTCTGGCAGTAATTCTTTGAATCAAAGGTTGACATTCAAAGTGGGCGAGTTTAGAAGAAATGAGTGGTACCCCGAGAAATCTAATTGGTAAAACTCCGAGCAAAATACCCAGCAGCAGGCTAATACTCTCCTTAACATCATTTGGGACATTGGCAAGAAAACAAAGACTTTTAAGAGCATTGAGAATTAAACAAGAGAACATTGAGAAGGATTGAATGCACAAGTGGATAATGGAGACAGAGGACAGGTCACCATGGCAAAAAAAGGAGAATATCATAAGTGAAACACACATGCAAAATGTTGCAAGAATTTGCTTTTCAATGAAACTTGAAATTAGGCAGTAGAGTTTCCTTATTCAGAATCATGGAGAATGTTTCCATTGCTAATACGAACAAATAAGGAGGCAAAGAATCTCCTTGCCTAAGACCCCTTGCTCCCTTGAAATAGCTAGCAAGAGCTCTGTTGACTTTGACAGAATACATTGTCGTTGTGATGCACTCTTAAATCCAGTTTATGAAAATAGGGGGAAACTGTAGGAGGCTCAGCAAATCCAAAAGAAAGCACTAATCAACTATGTCAAAAGCTTTCCGAATATCAATTTTTAGAGCACATCGGGCAAGACCGAAAAGTCGGTGGTAATTCTTAAAAAGCTCCTACGCTAGGAGAATGTTGTCACTGATGCTCCTACCTGAGATGAAGGCAGACTGGGCATGGTAAATAAGGGAAGGGAGAACAGATTTGAGCCTATTAGAAAGAATTTTTGCTATACATTAATAGATTGTGTTGCAGCAGGAAATATGTCTAAAATCAGACATATTTGATGGGTTTTCAGTCTTCGGAATCATGGCAATGGCAGTAGCATTAACTCCACTCAGAAGGTGCCCGAAAATGAAGAAAGAGTTGATAGCAGCAGTGAAGTCATGGCCAATAATATCCCAATAGTTGAGAAAAAAATTAACGTTGAAACCGTTAGGGCTGGGGCTTTTATTCTTTTTCATGGACTAAAGAACCGCAATAATTTCAGAATAAATGATTGGAGTGGTTAAAGCAGCAGCATGTAAAGGAGTGATTCGCTTGGTAACAAAATTTTTGAGTTCATCACGACCAAGATAGAAAATAGAGGAAGACCCCAACAGATCCTAGTAATAGGCCACTGCAACCGGCTGGATACCCTGCTAATCCTCAATAAGTTCACCAGAGCTGTTGAAGATAGAGAGAATTTTGTTGGGATTCCAGTTACTCTTGATAACATTGGCAAAGAACTTAGTATTTTTATCACCCTGGGCAAGCCAGATGGCTCGAGATTTCTGGAGCAAGAGAGATTCTTCAAGAGCCAATGCTTTCCATAAAGACTGGGAACAGTTAGCTTCTTGAGCTATCAGATAAGAATTTAAGGGATCGGCTTGGAGAGATAACTGAATGGAGGCCAACTAAACATGCAGATTACGAGGGCTCTCTTGGTTCTCCACAGCTTCTCATTAAAAGTGTAAAAGGAATTCCCACAAATGTTGTTATTCCAACAATCTGAGACAGCAGCATTGAACCCTTCCAATTCAAGAATGAAGTTAAAGAATTGAAAGGGTTTCTTGAGTCTCCAAAGATACAGACCAGTATTAAGAATAACTAGACAGTGATCAAAAAGACCACGAGGCCCAAAAGTAGCTTGGGAGTCAGACATAGAGTTGAACCAAGAATTGTTACCCATTGCTCTATCCAGCTTCTTGTGAATAGGTTTTTCAGCCTGACAGTTGCACCACGTGTGCTGAGGCCCAATAGCATGAATATCATCTATACCAAGATTGTCTAAGTATTCATTGTCGTCAGTCATACTAGCATCCCAAGAAAAATTTCCACCTTCTGTTTGAGTAACCCACTTGATGGTGTTGAAGTCCTTTAGAATACACAAAGTGTCCGAAGAGGACATGGATTTCAGGTCAATTCGCAATTGTCTACGTTCCACCACAGAGTTCAGGCCATAAACTATAGAGGCCAAGATTGGAGAATTACCATGAAGAGGGTAAAGTTTAAAGTGGGATAATTGGACAGATTGAAACAGAATATCCACTCTCCATATTTTAGGATCCCACCCCACCCATATCCTGCCATTCAGGTGATGGTCATAATTATAAACCCAAACCCAATTTCGACAAATGGCCCTCGAGATTCTGGATGCATTTAGAGCTTTGATTCAAGTCTCAATATGACCCACAAAAGACATATGGTTGTTTAAAAAAAAGTTGCGAACGAAAGCCTGCTTTGGCTTCTTATTTAAACCCCTGACATTATAGGAACAAAAATATGTCATAAAGAATGGGGCAATAGATCAGTCAAGAAGGGGGAAGACCCCTTGGACCTTTGTTCCTCTTCTTAGAATTTTGGAGAGGCTCCTTTCCAAACGTCTTATGCTTTAGGTCCCTACGTTCCTTCTCATCAACTTTCTTAAGCTTATCCACCAAAGGGTTAGGGGGAATAGGAGATTCAAACTCATCACCAGGAATAAGGGGGAAGCAATAGGGGAGAAGACATTAGTATAAGATACTAAGGGGAAGCAGGGGGGATATGGGTTTTCAGACCTTTGGAAATAACAGTCCAAGAACCCTCAGGATCAGGAGGAATCAAGGATAGAGAGGCCTTGGATGCATTATGAATAGAGGAACTAATGGCCTCAGAAGAAAGGGGAGAGGACTTGGGAACCCACTGAAAATTAGTTTTAGTGCACTTGAGAATGGAATGTCCAAAACAATTACATTTTAAACAGGAGGGAGGCCTGCTCCAATACTCCACTTTCACTGTAACAGTTTCCTCAACCAAGGCTTTACCATCGAACACTGTAGCATTAATAGAGGCAGGGAATGTAGACAAAGCGTTCATTGGCTCCAAACTTTGAAGTTATATCATCAGCAAATAAAGGACGACCAACAGCACTTTCCAAATAACTTATACCCTCCTTCGTCCAGTAAGAGAGGGGTATGTTGCTGAACTTAACCCATATTGGTACTTTACTTTCTGATCGGTTTAATGAAATAAACCCTTTTTTCCACTATGTAAACAAAGAAGCTTGGACGAATATACCATGGTCCCATAGCTAAGACATTGTCTCTTTCCATCACAGAATCGAACTTAAATATGAAATACCCCTTATCATATAAATAAACTTTAGACAACCCCAAGTGTCCCCATAATTTCTTAGCAAAAGTTTCAACCAACTTGAAAGGTAATTTTGAGTGAATAAAATGACCAACAAGACTAGAAGACCACTTATTAAGTCCAAGTTTGAGGACTTCAACTGGGGAGTTGACCGTAACACTCCCTTCAGACAGCATAGGGGGGAAGAAGCTCAAACCCAAATTCTTCTCATTGGCAGAATTAGAAACTACCGAGCTCCAAGACGTAGGGGGAATGGACAAGCCAGGTACATTCCCCTTTGCTAAAAAGAGGGGGAATGAATAGCCTCAGATACCAGTAAACTCCCGGAAACACGAATAAGGGAAACAAGGGGGGTTGAGAGCTGCCTTGGAAGAGCTCTATCCAAATAAAGGACAAGAATCGAACACCTTTTGAGCATTAGATAACGCAGCTGAGGTCCCAATAGAAGATAGGTTGTTAACATCCTTAAGAGGGAGGCCCAAAGCAGAGATATAGTCCATAAGCTTTGCATTCTTCCTCCTTTTAGGAAGGGCTTCTTCATGGTCATTCCTAGTGAAGTAATGAACATCTTTGAAAATATCTTGGGCTGCTGAGGTAGAGGTGGGACAAAGTTTCTCCCCCAATTGAGCATCAAAAGCATTTGATTCGTCAGAACTGATAGAAATATTTAAGGGGTTAGGCTCCAATTCCACCATTGCGACAGAGGCTATGGGTGAATTAGGGTTTGAAACACCATATTCTATAAATAGGTCACGGGATTGGCTATTCTCTGAGTTCCCAGCGGAGAGATGATGATGGTCAACCATGACCCCAAAGTGAAGACGAGGGAGGGGAAGGATAATATAGGAGACGGATGGAGCAAATCGAAGAAGAAAGAGCTGATCGGAGGAGTTGGGGGAAAGAGAAGGCTGAGAGAGGAAGAAACAAAAAAATAGAAACGGAAAGAAAAGAACCGGGAAAGTTAGTTGAGGGAAGGGTCAGGGAAGATTAGAAAAAAGAAATACGAAAAGGGGAAAGAAAAGGACAGGAACAGACTAAGAGAGGGATTGAAGAAATTAGGTGAGGGACGGGAAAGTTAGGTTGGGGCAAAAGGAGGGTAAGATTTGAAATTAAAACTAGAGAGAAGGTAGAGCATAGTTTCTAGAGAGAGAAACATGGTGTGTCACATATCAGAACTAATTAAATTGATATTGAAAAATACTAAAATCAAAACTAATCCCCGACAATGGCATCAATAACTTATTGGGTAAATTCTATATATACTCAACACGCAACTGCACGTGGTCAACAAGTAATATAATAGTAAGAAAAGTATCATTCCCACAAAGACTAGTATGGAACGATGAGTGTCAGAAAGCCTTCCTTACCATTAAAGAGCAGTTGATTAATGCTCCTGTTTTGGTACCTCCCATGGATGATGTTCCCCTATTCATGTACATGTTCATAAATGACAATGCCATGGGCTGAATTCTGGGGTAAAAAGATGATAGAGGCCATGAACGAGCTATCTATTACCTCAGTAAAAGATTCAGCATCAGTGAACACAAGTACACTCTAATCGAGAAGACTTGTTGTGCTTTAGCATGGGCTTCCATGAGGTTACCGCATTACCTCTATGGTCACACGACCCATCTCATATCCCGCGTGGATCCTCTCAAGTATGTGTTCAGTAAGCCCATACTGAATTGTCGACTGTCCAGATGGCAGTTGATCCTACAGCAATTTGACATCATCTACGTGACGCAAAAGTCCATCAAAGGTCAAGGAATTGTGGATCAACCGGTACATCGCGTTAGCAGGGGACTACAAACCCCTTGAAACATACTTCCCGATGAAGAGGTAATGACGGATTCAAAGAACAACATCGATGCGATACATTACAGTATGTGGAAAATGTATTTTGATGGAGTCATCAACACGTAAGGTTCTAGATTTGAGCAGGAGGCCTAGTATGTGATACGAGGCAAAGAGATCCCATCGTGCCATCAAATTGTAGTTTGTCAGCACCAACAACACAGCTGAGTATGAAGGCTATATCATGGGGCTAAAACTTGCCTATTCAATGGGTGTCAGGTGGTTAACTGTCTTTGGGGATTCTGAATTGGTAATCAGACAATCCACAGGAATCTATCAAACCAAAGAATTACATTTACTGCCTTACCATCGACAAGTTCTACAGATGGCTTTGGGATTAAACTTTTTCACACTTGCAGTTTATCCTGAAGACGGGATTAAACATTTCTACGCTTGAAGTTTGTCCTGAAGACGGGATCAAACTTTTTCTACACCTGCAGTTTGTCCCCTTTATGGGATCAAACTTTCTTCCCCCGCAGTATAGCCTGCACATGGGATTCACATTTCTCTTTTGGTGCGATTCGTCCTGAGGGGCAAACTACGTCAACCTGATCTCCCTGATACCCGGGGGTATGTAGGCAACCATATTCTATATGGCCCGGTCGCAATAAACAACAAAAAATAAGAAAAACATTTCTACCCTTTCTCCACAAAAACAACAAAAACATTTCTACACCCATCTGCCTTTTACATTCTGCGTTGAACCCCTTACACCAGGTTCGAACTACGCAGACTTGATCTCCTCTTCAATAGGAGTACGTAGGCAGCCATTTATGGTTCAGTCTAACCCCTACCAGAACAAAAATATTTTTCACACGGTACTGGGATCAACCTTCAATTCACCACATTTCATGCTTTCGGATCAAAGGGATGGAATTACCCTACCTCTTCTCACAAATAGAAGATTTGGTGACCATCTAAGTCGCTATTGGTCGTGCCTCAAAGAGCAATACCAACCCATAAGAGATGGAATTAACTAGGCTACTCACAAATAGAAATCTTGGCAATCATCGTAGTGCAGTCGATCTCGGAGAGGAAAAACCACCTCTCTCCACTTTTCCATACGATATACAACTCCCAAGACACCAAAGATGGTAGGGATTCACAGAAATCAATGATCTGTTCTGAGAGATCTTGCGACGTCTCAATGTCCACCTATCAAGGATGAGTTCAGAATGCATCAAGATCACAAGGCCTTGGAGAAACATGCAAATATCAAGCAAGTATCAAGGCATAACTAAAAGGGAAGTGAATCAAAATATATTTCCCTGCCATACATAATATCTTTTTGATATATACATCTGTCGTATATATATGACAAAATGGCTAAGCTTTAATCATGCGTGAAAATACAAAGCTATCTACAGATCTGTGTGTATGCGGACTATCAGATCTAACATGGCATCCCTCTCTGAAGATAGAGGTAGCGCTGCAAGCTCCTGCCTAAGGGTATCTACACGAGCTAGCAGATCAGAGGCTAACTGCATGGTGGCATAATGCTCATCAATGTAAGCACTCATGTCGGCAAGACTGACAGTCATCGGGGATCTCATTGAAGTACTATCTGCAATGGCCACATCCCTAGCAGATAAGGCGGCATCCCGCTCCGCAATCAATGCATCCCTGGCTGATCTTGCCGCATCTCTCTCTAACAGAGCGTCGTCTCTCCTATTAAGAGCTGTCAACATTGCGGCCCTAGCCTAATCTCTATCATAGGTCATCAGATGTAAGCTCTGCTCTAAATGATGTACCGAATACTGGGTAACAGTGGCACTCGGGGTGGGAGAATCCATCACAAATGTTGGCGTACCAATGATCCAAGTCATCGATGGGAATATCGGCCTCTCTATAGGCTCCTCATCGTCGAAATCAATCTCTGTCTTTATGGATACTACCGCGCACCGATCACGATCTCTGTCTCTATCCATGCGAATACTCAGTAGAACAACCAGGGATGGTGACAAAAATCCAAATGACTCTCACGATCCCAACAGCATACAACTGGATCTCCTCTCCATCGATAAATCGGTGTGAAGCGAAGCGCTGACTCACTACCCCCTTAAAAGGATGAAAATCCTAAAACTGGTCAAACTGACACATCGCAGCAAGTGGGTGGTAAGTAATCATGCCCCTCAATCCAGCCAGAGGGAGATAATCCATGCCCGGAGCATGAATAATGAAGCTGTAGGGTGAGCTAAGCCCTGAACACGGCAATATAGCAAACAGATCTCTAATCCTGCCAGAAAGTCGACCATGATCGGCCATCTGTACACTCCACGAGTGAAAGGAGTATGACATGGCTATATCATGGGTGAAACAAAACCCCTGCCGTCTAAATGTGTCAATCGGTCTCAAGTCTGACATAAACCACACATACAACATGACCGAGCTACTTGTGAACACTCCTGTCGGATAAATGCAACAATATATAGCTGACCTCAGAGTCTCTGCAATGATCATCGGTACAATGGTATAACCCTCCCTGAGAGCTCTCACTTCTATAATGACGCCGATATCCAGCTCATCCATATATCGTGGCATGATGACGTATGACAATACGTACAATAGTAGTACATCCACTCTGGATGAACGCCAATGATCCTCCGGTGTGGTAAAATCCCCGGAGTGACGTGCATAACTATCCTCAGAGCCAAATCTGTCAAACAAAAAACACTGGGATATCACGTGGCCAGATGTAACCTCGTCATGTACCACTCTACGTCTCAAACCGGTGAGGCTAATGAACTGTCTTCCCATGTCTTTGATAGCCATATGCACGCAAGGTCTGTCCAACGGTAGCATCGTCAACCATGCATACTCCTCCAAAGTAGGAGTCAACTCCTGGGTCCCAAATCGAAAAACCTGCCTCTCCGATACACAGTGCTCTAGCATACCCTCTAGAAATCCTATGGGAACACGAAACATCAATAGGGTCATAGTATCTTTGCGGCCAAATCATCTCTGATCACCATGTGCGATGGTGATATACTATCATACCATGAAGCGATACCGGATACCACCAAAAGTGGTGGTGTATGATCAATCTGACTAAGCGTCAAGAAGACATCATGCAGGCGTAGTGTCATAAGACCATCCGAGGTTCAATCTTTGAATATCTGCGGACATACATACATATGCATAACATAATAACATGCATGATACAATAGATGGCAATATGATATAGGGAATGGAAACTCGTATATACATTCCTAAGTATATCATCATCTAATACATCTTTGTACAACTAAAATACAGGAAATGGGGCAAAGCTACCCAAAGAGACTAACGAGAGGCTATCAAAGAGATAACGAGAAATACATTAAAAAAGTCAATGGTGTCAATGTACACATCATCGATCCTATCCACGATATAACTCCTCCCGAGTCACCGGATCTCTATCTACTGTGGATGTCGAGCCTATCTGAGGAGGATCTCGCACTGCCGTGTGAAGCCATATGGTTCACTGAGGGACGAACTCCGGTGGATGGATCAAAAGTATCTACCTCTGAAGGATCTCTGCCCAAATGTCGAATGAAAAGATGTGTCCGGTCCAGCTGCCGAGTCAATCTGTCAATTCGTGTCACATTAGTCGGATCTCTGACACAGGCTAGCCTGTGACGCCCCCAAAATAGGTATACATCACCCATCTTGAGTCGCCAAATACATGGTATAAAATTCAAATACAACTTAATAATACAGCTATCGTATAAACAATACGACAAAACATAAACTAAGAGTTTTAATAAGAATATTGTCATCTAGACAATATCCACACTCAATGGAGTCCTCATTACATTTATTGTCACACTATTTAACGAATAGTGAGGACTACTAATGCTATCATCCGGACCGTCACTCCATTCTGACTCATCCCAACTACGTTCTCATTTCACGAAGAGAACAAAGTGAAAGAAAGGTGTGAGCTTAACTAGCCCAAAGAAGAAATATTATGACTAAGATAATGCGTAATAAATTATCGTTAGCCTTCAACACGATGTTAAACGATACAATATAACAAACATCAAGTTTAAGCTGCGGTGAACAAGCAATCCATTAGAAGAGTCAGTAGAGAATAAAATCTACCATCTTCTATGATTTAAAAAGTCTTTCATCACTTTTATCATCGGGACTCGACAATAAATAATCCACATCATCCCTACACTACTGCCGAGACATTTTTTTAGTATCACGACCACAAATTATCCATGAACTACGGGCCAAAGATAATCATGTTTTTCATCAACGGTCTGATCATGCCATAAAATAATTCATCTTTGCACCCTTGGCAAGAGAATCCATAGCCATAATCATACCAAAAAGCGTCCATTAATGCACTACGGACCAATGAGGACTTTTTCCACATCATTTGTAACATTACGATCATGATTATACCGAATAATCCACAGTCATAATTATACCAAGTCCATTTATGCACCATGAGCCACGAGATGACTTTCAACATAATATAAACATGAGGATGATGATAATGATATAAGAATTCAATAAAACAAGTTCAAGAATTAATTTATCCATGAACTAATAACGTCCAAATTGTCAACATAATACTTCTTTGTAGAGTAAAATTCAAGAATGCTCAGAAGAATATTTTCATGAAAAGATACTGGATGAAGCGCAAATATCAAGGATATTCTAATAATTTCATGGAGTATAGAAGTCAAAGCTTTAACCAATTGAGTATAATAAAGAATGGAATAACAAAAGAAATCACCATGCATGCGGTATTGCCATGTAATCGTTATTCCAACGTAATAATAAATAACGGAACCCGTGTCGGTAGTAATACGTCACCGGAAGCGGGATATTCCAATGAAATAATAAAGAATGGAATAACAACAAAATCACCGTGCATGCGGTTGCGATGTAGACAGTTTATTCCAACAGAATAATAAATAACGGAACCAATCCGACGTAAAAAAGCGCATAAATAGGATATTCCAACGAGAATAATAAAAAGATTTTAACCAGGTCCGTAAGAAAAAGCATTGATGCATGATATTCCAATGTAATAATAAAGAATGGGATAACAACAGATTTCACCATGTATGCGGTACTTCAGCATGTAGACATTTATTCAATGAGAATAATAAATAATGGAATAATGTAAGAATTTCACAAAGTATAGGGTAGACCAGTGTATACGGTGTTATTCCAATGAGAATAATAAAGAATGGAATAATGTGAAGTTCTCTTCATGAATATGAAAAAAATAATACCCCTTACAGTACAACAAATAATATCCCTTACGAGTACAACAAATAATATCCTTACCTTATAAAGAAGAGTACTCCGATGGGTAGGGCGAGGATATACTTGAAGAAACTTGCACTATGCTCAAAGCTTTCTTAAACGCTAAAGAAATACGCTCAAGATTATAGAAGAAGAATTCTCTCTACGCTTTCTCTCTCTTAGAGTTTCAAAGAATTCGTAAGAAAAAATGAAGGAATGAGCTTCTATTTATAGAAGAATGGATCTGAATAATAACCTATCCATGAACAGTCCAGATTGATTTACGTTTAAGCGGACCGGGTCGATTGGTTTACAATTAAAATATAATATATTCTATTTATAATCTAATAAAACGAATAACTTTATAAAAGTATTCTATTTTATATAAAAAGATTTTACTATACAAACACTATCTTTGCACTATGCAAATACTATGCATAATAAAATATAATATATTCTAATTAATGTCTAATAAAACAAATAACTTTATAAAAGTATTCTATTTTATATAAAAAGATTTTACTATTAGCCTAATAAAACGAATAACTTTATAAAAGTATTACATTTTATATAAAAAGTTTTCTATTTTATTACATTAATAATACTAATAAAATAAAACTCATATATATATATATATATATATATAACAATTAACAACTACTACTATGCAATAACGTGAGATACTATCTGCAACAACTATCGTAGTAATAATTGAACAAAACCGAGTGACTTCTCACGTAAGCATCAATAATCAATACCGTGTATACTACTACGCAACCACGGCAGTATTCTTGTACTTTTCTTTATCGCCGGGTAGTTCAACGGTTTTAATGGTAAAACTTCAAAGTTATTTTCATAAATATATTTTTGTCATTTTCTCAATCCGACAATAATTCCGTTGTGGGGTCCACTAATGATTATGCCCTCGTACGAATATTCCCTGTTAAAATGAATATTCTCTGACCAATCGAATATTATATAACAACTTGCATACTTTGCAAAATTTATAAATATTACCCACAACTATAACATTATATCAAATCCACACCATAATATTAAAAAATATTTGAGAAATTTAAATCTTTATCCATAAAATCAAGGTCTCACAATCTCCCTCCTTATGAAATTTCGCCTTGAAATTTATGTACGTGCACTGTATCTCAAGAGGTGTGGATACCTTGACCTCATTTCATATTCCAACTCTTGAGGTATAACCTTGAATACCTTTATCGTCAAAAACATTACACGTTGCATACGTGCATGCCCGATGTCCTCCGATTGCCTCTGAATGCACATTAGTCCCTAAAATAGCCATTTTAGGCCTTGATACCGGCCTCAAATCTCAAAATATAAAGAATTAAAGTTATAGGTCTACTCGTTATATTTCCGAATCATCCTGAATCACATTAATCGGAGTTCGTATGAAAAAGTTATGCCCAATTTACTAAAAGACATCTGGACAAATTTTGGCTTAACACTTGACCTTCGCCTAGGCGCCCAGATTTGGCCTTGGGCAAGCGCCTAGGCACCCAAGAGCAGAATCTAAGCGCCGAACCTAGCGCCTAGGCACTCGACCCTTGGCACTTAACTCCAATTTTCCAGATTTTGCAACTTTCGGCACACATACTTCAAATCTTCATAACTTCTTCGTCAGTTATCGAAATTAGTCCGTTTTTGAGGCTATGGAAAGCTTGTAACATGCTCTATAAAACCCCCATGATTTCATAATTTTTCAGATTCATTAATTATTCCGAAATTTGGCTCCAAAGTCCCCCAAGACTAAGTTTTTACTAACAACGATACATGAAAAACGTTATGAACACGCGGCATACTTGGCGGTAAAACGAGTCTATAGGCCACAGTTCCTACTCGATCGAGGATTTCAAATGGGCCAATTAAATCGAGGGTTGAGATAACTCTTTCTTGAACCTTCTTCTTCACATTCATCAGATTCGGGTGTGTAGCTTGAGCGGCTTTAACTTTATCGATTAAAGTCGATTCTACTCGTATATTCGTTATCTTCACGTGGGTCCCTAGAGTCTTTAACTCTATCTTTATCATTTATAAGTTATACGAAATGGGTTTTTATGTTAACAACATCGCACTCGTAAACACATACGATCTTCTACTCAATGCGTCAGCTACCACGTTCGCTCTTCCACGATGATATTGAATGGTACGATCGTAATCTTCAATAGCTCGAGCCAATGTCCTTGGCGCATGATACGTTTGTTTTGGTTAAAGAATATTTAAGGGTTTTAGAAATGGGGTTTTGTACTGGGGTCAGTACAAAATTCGATTTCACACTCTGGGGTAGGCTAAGAAGTCTTCAAGAATACGTCAGGAATTTTATTAATAATAAAAATATCATTCAAAACTGTGACTCTCATCCATGACTTATATAGTACGTCACATTGATACCTATCAACTTTCCATCGTCATTCACGACGTCGCCTACAGAAAGTCTGGCTTCGGTGCATTCCACACAAGGAAGTCAACAACGAAAGGATCGGGGCTCTTTACTTATGGCTTGATATGACAATTATTAACTTTAGTGGTTTGGTTGCTTGAATTCGCATAACAGGTTGGTTAGGAATATGAAAGCTAACAACCTTACGAAATGCATGATGAGTAGTTAACCAATCGATTTCTATAATCACATCAAAGGTAAGTATTTTCAAAGAGATAAGATCGATAGGTAACGTGAAAGTGTCAATTTGAATCAAACATGATTTATAAACAGTGGAGGTAATGAAGGTTTCTCCCAACGGAGTTTCAACGGGTAAATCAAAGTTTAATTTCTCTGGATTCAAATTTAAACATTGGACGCAAGCAAGACAGATAAAATAATGGGTAGAACCGGCATCTAATAAGGCATAGACTTCGCAAGAGTTTATAATTAACTTACCCGATATAACTTCGTTCGGGTTTCTCAACAAACGCTCTCACTTAAACTATCGGATTTGGCTTTGCTATAGAGTACATTCCACCCTTAATTTCTTCGTCACATTCCTGATCCATGATTCGAATCATTACTCTCTGATCCATATCGAATTGGGGTTGACCGCTTTGTACAGGATAATTTCGAATTCGATGTTGGATTCTCCCAATTGTTGTCCAAAAGCAAAATCTATTTCATCTATTTTGACTTTATTGGATCGAACGTCTTTTTTGACAATATCAACACGTCGTGCGGCTTTTACTCACGCATCATCTATTCTCCTTCGTTCAGTTGTTTCCGCTTTCATCAGAACTTTGATCATAGCATTCTCAGATTCCAGCTCTAATATCTTATACTCTGCCAAAGAGTGCTTCTGTTCAAGCATCGCACATCGAGTAACACAATTTTGAATTGTTGCATCTCTTTACTCCACAACCACCTGCCGTTCTTCAGCCTGCTCTTCTAACTCATGAATACAATTTTGTAATTGTAAATTTTGATCATAAAATTCTTCTAATAAATTCTCCTCAGGTTCCTCTTCTTCCTCACTCTCAATTTGCTACCTGCTGAACTAGCTCGGGTCAAACTATTAGTTCTTCACGCTTTAATGCACGTAGATATCTCTAATTTCTTCTTAAATGCGACATCATATACTGTTTTCATTAATATGGTAGTCTATCCATAGCGAACCCAAAAAGTCGCCCAAGACGCGTTCAATCGATTGATCATCTTTAGGACATGAGTCTCAACGGTAGTGCCCTCGGTCATCCAGAGATCGGAAGAGCTCCTTAGATATTTCATATCTAGCAGTCTACTTTGCTCACCATACTGACTCTCAAGGTGCGATGGCATAGTAGGAGCATCCATGTTTTCATCTTGTGACGCCGAAGCTCGTTACTTTCATGGATGCGAGCATGATGCGTTGAGCCACGGATGCATCATCTTGCCCTTTGTTTAAAAGTAGCAATCTCTTCCTCGAGGTCGCTCTCGCAACTTTTGCAGTATGCAATGAATTTAGGACATAAGAAATCTTTTTAGCTAGCAAAGAATTTGCTTCCATTGCAATAAGCAGGTCATTTGGAAGGAAGGCGCAAGGATTATCTCATGAACAAAAGCGAAAGAAGCTTGGAGAAGCTTGAATCCTAATCAAGGTTTGTTTATGATTGAAATTAATTTTTACGAAGATAATCTTCTACTTGGGTATTGGATCTGGGATGTGGTTCTCACATATGTAATAATATCTGAGGACCGGTCGAAGTAGAAAAGTTGAAAGCAAGGATGAGGTCGTCCTACGAGTGGGAAATGGAGCAACAAATAATAATAATAATAATTTTTTTTTTCTTTTTCTTTCAATAAAATAATAATTTTATACAACAAATTATGCCCAATAAATTATTCTAAATACATACCTGGAATGATTTTATTTATTGATACATATGATGATATGTGTGATAATAAATGGGATTGATTATGGACAATTGACCAATGTGATTGGATTTATTTTAGTTGGATGTTTGAATGAATGAGTTTTATTAAATGGGGTCTGCGTACCTCGTCTTTTCTGGTTTTCTTTTTGAGGTAAATTCTATCTATCTCCTATGTACTTCCCCTTGACTGCTGATCAAGGTTTCTATTTAAATTAAATAGTTTAATGTAATAGGATTAGTTAGAATTTATTTTTTTTCGAAGAACCGAGGATCAAGAAGCAAGGAGCGCTAAAGACCCGTTTGTAATAGAGCCCGGGTTTAAATGTAATAGTTATATTTAAATGTTTATTCTTTGCACCCTAGGGTTTGACCTTTTGGTTCACTTGGAGGCTCTAGTGAACCAAACTAGAATAAAAGTCCATAATCAATCCGGTTAGAATATAGTATTCTATATGTGCATGCTAGTATTATATATATTATATATTATGCAAACATGCTTCGCATGTTTAATAATATGACGCGTATTTTATATATATATTTGCATGCACGCTAAACAAGATGAGACAAATTAATAACAAACCCCTCAATTTTTATATTAAGTCCTAAGCGTTCAAAGATATTTGGAATAACGAACGTCGCCTTCTAGCATGATAAAATTAATAGAGTATTAAATATTTAATATGAGTTTGTTGTGTCATCACAAGGTAAGTATTAAGTATTTAAGATGTTAATTTATCACATTTGATGCTTATAAAGAAAATTGAACAATATTATTTTGTTGTGTCACCACAAGGATGATATTTTTCTTTTTTGAATATATGGAGTGCTAGGTCGGACTTAACTTGGATAATTTTGATTCGGATGTGCCACCACTTGATCAAAATAATCTAAGAGGCAAAAGAAAAGGAGTTGCATAGTTGATGTAATTGACAAAAGTTGTCTACCTATTTATTTATATATAGTTTGTTGTGTCACCACAAGACTATATACATTTGAAATGGGATCCTTATTCTCACTAGCAAATCTTTAATTAGATTTTGCGAACTATATAAGTGAGGGTAATATAGTTTGAAAAAAAATAGTGGGAGATACCAATTTAAAACAAGACCTAATTTATTTTGGTAATTAATAAAAGAATGTATGTTAAAATGTTGTTAATTACAAATTCATTTAAAGAATTTTACAATGTCTAAAATTACTATCAACTGCGAAGCATATTAGATGTTAAATTAACGAGGCCAAGATTAAATCGGATTGGTTAAGGAATTTGAGAAAAAGTTCTCACTAATGAAAAGTTATCTTATGTCCTTATATATACCTATCCTGCAATGGTTGCGAATAATGCCTCTGAGGAAGAGATTGCTACTTTTAGAAAGTGGCAAGATGATGCACGATTGGCTCGATGCATCATGCTCGCATCCATGAAATAACGAGCTTGACGTCGACATGAAACTATGGATGCTCCTACTATATTCACTGCACATCAAGTAGTTGATGGTGAGGAAAGTAGGGGCCCGATAGATATCGAGATATCTAAGGAGCTCTTCCGATCTAGAATGGCCAATGGCACTATAAATGCAGACAAAAAGTTCTTAACATAATCAATTTGATTGATCAATTAGGACAATTTGGTTTTGTCATGGATGGAGAGTTGAGCCAAGATTTGATCTTGCACTCACTCCGGACTCCTTTCACAATTGTTGTGAATTTTTCATATGAACAAGCTAGATATCGGCCTCATTGATTTGCTTAACATATTGAAAAATGTTGAGAGTCACTTTCAACCAAGAAAGATCAAGTCTTCTTGGTAGAGGCCAAAGGATCTTACGAAAAGAAGAACAATTCAAAGAAGGTAAATAGAAAGGCGTAAACAAAGGATAATAAGAGCAAAAGCGATACGGATAGCAAGGAGTTTGCTTCCTTTACAATAAGCTTTGGACAACGGAAGGAAGCTACGAGAAGCATCTTGCGAGAGGCTAACCAAGAAGCTTAGTGAAGTTTCAGGTTACAAATATTATTTTGTTCATGGTTGAGATAAATTTTTCTTTAAGTCGATGTTCTACTTGGGTATTGGATATCTGGCTTTGGTTATCATAAATATAGATTTATGAAGGACCAAACAGTAGAAAACTAAACAAATATAAGTAATCCTATGTGTGGGAAATGAAGCAAAGGTTGATGCATTAGCCATAGAAACTTATAATTTAACAATGCCTACTAGCAAATCCATTAAGTCGATAAGTTATTATTGTAATCCGATTCTTATTAAAATATTATTTCCATTTTATTGTTGAACAATGAAATCTTTGGTATTATAATAAAGAACAATTGTTGTTCTATTTATAATAATAATGTTTTGTATAGAAGCTGGAATATTATAATAAATTTTGTATACTTGACTTACATGAAAATAATTTTGCATATTGAACAAATTAGTATAAGAAAAGGAGATGATCATTCAAAGAGTTGAATGTATGTATTTGTTGAAATACAAGTGTGAATTATTTGAAAGGTTCAAAGAATTGAAAATGAAACAAATTGGCAAAAGTATTAAGATTCTTTGATTAGATCAAGGAATAAATACTTGTCAATAAGTTTCTAGATCATCTCAAATGGTTTTCTCATAATGGACACATCGTCTGCAATAATTGATTGATGTATCTGAATGAAAAATCGTACCTTATTGGACATAGTGCGGTCCAAAATGATTTCACCGACATTCCAAAGATCCTTCTAAGATCATGTCCTAGAAATGGTCATATCTATGAAAAGGTAACCTCAAAATCCATTTCAAGACTCCATAAAAGTTATGGGCGGGGAGGATTCCTAATCTTAAGTATGTTAAGATAAGGGTTGTCGACTTATGTGAAAAAGGTTTCAAAGGATAAGCTTGGGACAAGATTTGACAAGTGTCGATTTGTGGGACATCCTAAAGTAAGTTTAGGGTATATGTTCTATAATCACTGCTTAGCAAAAGGTGTTTATTGTGAAACACGCTTCCTACAAGATAAATGTGTTTATCATTGAAGGGGCTAGTGGGAGGATAATAGATCTTGATTCAAGAACCACAAAACACTATAAGTCGAATAAGAGGAACCTATAGATAGACCTATTGTACCACAAACCGAATTGTAAATGCGGAATAATCACAGAAGATACCTAGGAGGTATGGATTCATCATATGATGATGATGAGGTACACATCATAGAAGATGATGATCCAGTTACATACGATGAGGTAAGTGTTGTAAACACTCAGAGAAATGGATTGAAGCAAGTTTCTCAAATATGGAACATTAGTTTTGATGAGGCAATCAAAAGAGTTTGATTTTATCAAAAATAAGAATAAACCTAGTGTGTACAAAAGGGGTCGGTTAGGGAGCATCGTGACATTCTTAGTACTATATGTTGATATACTACGGATAAGGAATGACATACCAATGCTACAATCGGTAAAGATAAAGTTGTCTAAACATTCCTCCATGAATGGTTTGGGAAGAGTATCTTAATTGGGGATAAAATCTATATAGATAGATACAAGAGGATGCTCGACTTAACCCAAGGCGTATATTCATTTGATGCTAAAGTCGTTTAGCATGGCAAACTCAAAGAGATGTCTCATGTCGATGAGCTATGGAGTGTATCTCTCTTAATAGTCCCCACGGACTCACGAAAAGAGAGGTCGCATGAGTGACAATCATGCATGCAATGAAATGTCACGAGTCTGATGTTGATCGGTCATATTATGGAGAAGTTCACTATGAGTCGATTGAAAAACATCTTAAAGTGCTTAGCAGGCACTAAGGATGTGATCATATTCATGGTGGGTCTAAATTAAAAACTAGAGGGCTTAACAGGACTCAAGTTTTTTCAGACGGACCAAGATGACGAAAAATCCACTTTACGGTAAAGCGTTATCTTGAGCAAAGTGGTGCGGTGAATTGGAAAGGTTCCAAGCAACAAAGAGTTCTTTGGTTTAGTAATAAAGACAAAGTATATAGCTATAAATGAAGTACTTGCAAGTTGATTGTTTGGATTAAAAGTTCATTAGAGAACTAGGAATAGTTCCCAAGTCTCATCTTGGATCTAAACATGTGTTGTGGCACTTTCATTTGATTATTAGAATCATTGAAGAGATGAAATCACTATAGAGATAGTGGACTCTCAAGAACAATATTACATATATGGCTAAAGCTTATCCAACGGCGGGATAATCGTCATCACTTAGAAGAAAGAGTATAAGATACCATGACGATTGGCTTTAGTGCAAGTGAGAGATTGAAAGTAGTATGCACACAAGCCAATCATGTTTGATGATAAAGCATATACTTTGTAACAATCTTATTCATTTATTAATAAAAAGTATTAATTTATTAAAGGCTTTTAATTATCTACATGATCTTTGTTTTATAATATGTGATAAACCCATAGTTTTAAGCAATGCTTTTAGAATAATGATGATGATCATTCTAATGAGATCTAAATTCTTAGAAAGCTTAAAAACTAAAATAGTTCCCAATCATTGGATTACTAAATTGGGGATTAGTGAATCCTGATAGATTGGTACATCGTTGCTTGCTCATTGGATGAGGATGATTGATCTCATGATCATTTGTGTGGAACACTAAAGCAAGTATGTAGGTGCTTATTAGAGAATAAGTTCAACGAGCGTTGGCTCGCTAAGGAATACCTAATGGAGTTTTACTTGCTGTCGATAGGAATTCTGTAGTGATAGTAGTACAAGTAATCCTTGGACTTGAGATCAACATAGTATCTTGTGTATGATGAGTTATACTTTGACTTATTCCTTAAGACCCTTAGGGTATATCAAAGGGTATGCTTGGGTATAATAAGTTGTACATGGAGATAATGTATGATCAATAAAGAATCTACCACTTCTAATAAAAGAAGAGAAATGTCTATGTGATTCGATAAATGACAACCCGGTAGTCCTTGGCGAAGCGAAATGAAATTAGAAAGGAGTTTCTAATTTGCATTATTTAGTGTTGTGCATTTAAGGATCGAAATACATATAATTAAATAAAATAAGACTTGACGATAATTCCATGTCTTATATTTAATTGGGACATTGTATGGTGGAAGGATTGAATTATGCGGTGACTATTTACTCAAAGGTTCTTTAATGATTGATGTTGAAATCTATATTATCTGGAAAGCCGTTGATGCTTGGGGAGAACTTATCCTTATCAGAATAAATATTATTTATTTAAATAAATTAATTGTTTAATTTATTTATTTAAATAAGATTAGAATTATTCTAATTTATTTATTCACAACCGGTTTAATATGGAGAACCTAAAGGGTCACACCATAAAAGGAAGAATAATTATTTAAGAAGTTAATGGCATAATCGTAATAATATGTTAAGTATATTTAATTTAATCTATGGTGATAGAATAAATTAAATAGCTTAATATTATTATTTAATATTTTAGAAATATTAAATATAAATTAATAAGAGGAGTCTTATTAATATTATTACAATTATTATTATTATTTTAATTTCTAAAAGAGTTTAGAAATTAATTTAATATATGTACTCTCATTTATTCTTAATTGGATTAGGAAGGAAAATTAGTTAAAGGAGTTTAATTAATTATCCCTAATAAGATTAGGGAGCTTAATTAATTAAAAGAATTTAATTAATTAAAAGAATTTAATTAATTAAATAAATATCAATTTCTTAATTGTTAAGGTGGGTTGCCCACATACATAAATAAGAGGAGTCTTATTATGGGTGTGAGGGTTGTTGACTTTTTACAACATACGACATAATTCCAATTTGTTGGAAATGCGCCTTTTTCTATACGAGATAGGAAAAACTAGGGTTTGAGCGATACACCATCTTCTTGAATCTTTATTTTTCCTTGGTGGATCACCTCTGAGGCCAAACACTTGGGTGGCTAACGTTGATCAAAGGAAGGAACCAAACCCGGTGGATTCAAGTTGAGCGCGAAAAGGATTTGGAAGTGAACTTGTACACGAGGAAGCTCGATCTTCAAGGGTATGATTTTATTCTTTATCTTTTCGTTTAATTAATAATTGTGCATAAAGGGTGATCCGGGTATATGGTTTGTAAAAATTTTTTAAACTCTGATTTATCTCGCTTCCGCTTAATTTATGCAATTTGATTGCGTTCATGAATATTACAAACCTAACAATATTAACCTGGTTAGTGATTAAAGGTGTCTCAACGATCTCATGTGCTTCATTGCTTATCTCAACATTTTCAGATGCCATTTGCAAATACTGCCACAAAATAAGGGTTAATTAACAAATCACATATTATCCCTATACTCTGACCGACCAATTAAATACCAAATAAACTTAGGTAGGTCATACTAACGAAGAGAATTCCCTCTCTCCGTCCTAGTTCTTGTCTCACATCTTAGCCGGGATCATATCCCTAAGCTTTGATACCAACCGTGGCGCCCCAAAATAGGTATACATCACCCATCTTGAGTCACCAAATACATGATACAAAATTCAAATACAACTTAATAATACAACTGTCGTGTAAACAATACGACAAAACATAAACTGAGAGTTTTAATAAGAATATTGTCATCTAGAAATATCCACACTCAATGGAGTCCTCATTACATTTATTGTCACACTATTTAACAAAATAGTGAGGAATACTAATGCTATCATGTGGATCGTCACTCCATTCCCCGACTCATCCTAGCTACGTTCTCATTTCCTGAAGAGAACAGTGAAAGAAAGGGTGAGCTCAACTAGCCCAGTAAGAAATATTATGACTAAGATAATGCAGAATAAATTATCGTTAGCCTTCAATAGTGTTAAACTGATATAATATAACAAACATCAAGTTTAACTGCAACGGAACAAGCAATCCATTAGAAGAGTCAAGTAGAGAATAAAATCTACCATCTTCTATGATTTAAAAAGTCTTTCATAACTTTTATCGTATGGACTCAGCTTAATAAATAATCCATCATCCCTGCACTACGGCCAAGGGCATTTTTTTTAGTATCACGAGCACAAATTATCCATGAACTACGGGCCAAAGATAATCGTGTTTTCATCAACGGTCCTGATCATGCCATAAAACAATTCATCTTTGCACCCTTGGTCGAAGAGAATCCATAGCCATAATCATACCAAAAAGCATCCCATCAATGCACTACGGGCGATGAGGACTTTTTTCCACATCATTTGTAACATTACGGTCCATGATTATACCGAATAATCCACGGTCATAATCATACCAAGTCCATCTATGCACAGCCACAGATGACTTTCAACATAATATAAACATGAGGATGATGACAATAATATAAGAATTCATTAAAAACAAGTTCAAGAATTAATTTATCCGGGAACTAGTAACGTCCAAATTGTCAACATGATACTTCTTTGTGAGAGTAAAATTCAAGAATGCTCGGAAGAATATTTCCATGAAAGAATCTTCGGATGAAGCGCAAATATCAAGGATATTCTACTAATTTCATGGAGTATAGAAGTCAAAGCTTTAACCAACCGAGTATAATAAAGAATGGGATAACAAAAGAAATCACCGTAAATGCGGTTGCCATAGTAGGCAGTTATTCAATGAATAATAAATAACTAAACTGAGTCAGTATGTGTCGCATCGACGGTGATATTCAACAGAATAATAAAGAATGGAATAACAACGAAATGACCATGCATGCGGTGCCAGCATAGACAAGTTATTCCAACGAGAATAATAAATAACGGAACCGGAGTTCGACATAAAATGCACGACGGGATATTTCAACGAGAATAATGAAAGCGGAACCGAATCCGGCGAAAGGATATTCCAACGAGAATAATAAAGAAGCGGAACCCGGTCGGCGTAAAAGCGCCTGAACGAGGATATTCCAACGAATAATAAAGAATGGAATAACAAATGAATTTCACCATGTATGCGGTACTTTGAATAGACAGGTTATTCCAGTAAAATAATAAATAATGGAATAACAAAAGAATTTCACCAACTATAGGGTAGACCACGTATACAGGTTATTCCAACAAAATAATAAAGAATGGAATAACAGAAGTTCTCTTCATGAATATGAAAAAAATAAAACCCCTTACGAGTACAACAAATAATATCCCTTATGAGTACAACAAATAATATCCCTTACCTTATAAAGAAGAGTAATCCGACGGGTAGGGCGAGGATATACTTGAAGAAACTTGCACTACGCTCAAAGTTTTCTTAAACGCTAAAGAAATACGCTCAAGATTATAGAAGAAGAATTCTCTCTACAGTTTCTCTCTCTTAGAGTTTGAGTGAATTCATAAGAAATAATGAAGGAATGAGCTTCTATTTATAGAAGAAAGGACTGAATAGTAACCAATCCATGAACGGTCCAGATTGATTTACTTTTAAACAGACGGTCCAGATTGGTTTACAATTAAAATATAATATATTCTATTTATAATCTAATAAAACGAATAACTTTAAAAGTATTACATTTTTATATAAAAGATTTTACTATGCAAACACTATGCATACACTTTACAAATACTATGCATAATAAAATATAATATATTCTAATTATTGTCTAATAAAACAAATAACTATAAAGTATTCTATTTTATATGAAAAGATTTTACTATTAGCCTAATAAAGCGAATAACTTTATAAAAGTATTACATTTTATATAAAAAACTTTTCTACATTTTATTACATTTATATTACTAATAAAACAAAACTCATATTATATATATATATATATATAACAATCGATAATAATTGAATCCAATAGCGTGAGAGATATATCACATGAACTATTGGTGACTTCTCACGTAAGCATCAATAATCAATACCGCGGTACTACTACTTATGCAACCACAGCATTATTCTTTTACTTTTACTAGGGTAGTTCAATAGTTTTAACGGTAAAACTTCCGCCGTTATTTTCATAAATATATTTTTGTCGTTTTCTCAATCCAAATGATAATTCCGTCGTGGGGTTCACTGATGATTGTCTTGTCGTACGAATATTCCTGTTAAAACGAATATTCCCCGACCAATCGAATATTATATAACAACTTGCATACTTTGCAAAATTTATAAATATTACCTGACAACTATAACATTATATCAAATCCACACCATAATATTAAAAAAATTAGAAATTTAAATCTTTATTCATAAAATCTGGGGTCTCACATAGCCAATCCGTCATCATCACGAATCCTGGAACCATATCCCCCATAAATTGTGTGGCGCTGGTCTGAGCTCCAATAGAACGAGGGATCCACCAATGCTGGAACATCTCTTGAGAACAGGGGCCCTCTAACAATGTAAAACCGTCAATCCCCATCAATGGGATGTCAATGATGGGTGACTGCAAAATAGGCCAATAACGCCTGGCAGGAGGCAAGATCGGCATACGGATCTCTCCTGTAGTGCTCCTGATAGCACGCTATCCTAAATAGAGCTCCCATCCTCCATCTAAAAAGAGAGGAATCCTGCGGGTGGAAATGACGTACTCTACTCCATTTGGGTACCCATCCTCAAATCCAACTCCCAAATGCTCCCCAGAGTAGGGAATCCATGCGATGACATCCGCTGCCAACAACTCCAGCTGTAGGCGACAATGAGTGAAACCCTCAGTAACAAGGACCTCCGCCAATATGGAATAATGCCATCTCCGTCCTCGTGGATAGGTGTCTACACCTAGCACCCTCATAGGACACAAATATGGAAGCCTCTCATAGGCCCAAAACTGCCAACACAAAGGCAACATCTGCTGTCAGTCAACACTCTTAACCTATACATGGGAAAAGACAAGAAAAACACTCACCAGCAGAAATGGGTAGAATCCTAACCATGCCTCGGTCAAGCCCTGCGATCGCATGCGCATTCCTTTGAGGAAATATGCAAAGGTATAGGAACCCCAATCATACTCTCCTATACGGTCCACATTTCGAGTGGCGCTGATCAAAGCGAAGGACACCGTAGAGGAATTATTTGCTATGAAGCAGCCCCTAATGATCATCAGGAACAATCACCGAAGAATGCAATCCTTGACTCTCACATCATTGGGTATGGGCTCACTCAACAAAATTCACATAGCATCTACGCTCAAAGGACTGTCTGAAACGTCCACGCCCTTGATTGCCTCATGGAACTCCCAACAAGGATTTGGCGGCGGTGAGGGTAATATCCGCTATGCTGAAATCTTTGGATCCCCTCAAACTCTATACACAGTGATAAACCGTCAATCCATCGGCGTCATCATCACCTCACGATCCGAAGAAATGGAGTGACTGATGCAGTGAAACCACCGCTTCGAGATAATGCCACAGGGTATCCCTAAGGGACGTGAAGAAGGGGAAGAATGGAGAAGAATGTCCCAAACCCCCAGCCATGTACAATCGCTTTGTAGTCATCATGCAAATCCTGATACATAGAGTGGATGCTAAACCAGTTCCCTCGAGGCTGTGTGAAGCCGGGAACTTATATCAATTGCAGATCAACATCAGAATCCTTGACTCTTCATCAATAGGAAATAAGGAAGATTAAAGATCTAACGTCATACCTCGTTTGCATGCAGGTATACTGAAGGATGCCTACTCAAGTCACCTAGAAGATCTGGGTTCGCCACTTGAATACCTGACAATTCCCTATGGGGAACACGTACAGCAGGAGCAGGAACCTTGATCGGTACATCCTCTTCCTCGTCCTCGACATCTGGCACTTCAACCCGGATAGGACGTATCACCGCCTCCACTAAACGACGAGGTTGTCTGACAGACCGACGTTGAGGCTCTTCAGAAGCCCTCCTTCGTACACCAGAAGTGGTCCTGCGGGAACTACTCGGCTGATCCAGATCCATAATATCTGGACAACAAGTCTCCAAATCACCTCAGAAAGGGTGTGGTAAATTCTTACCTGGAGCTTTTCAAAATGTATTTTATGATTACATGCATGCATGCATTGTTTTAACATACGTCTGCAGTAGAGTTAAAAATGCATGACTACTCAAATGCCTACATTTTGGGAAAATTTTGCCATAGCTCCCTTTGAAAATGGGACTATCCACATGCACATAGGCATGACTAGGTGGCCATTCAATAGCACACCTATACACAGTCATATACATCCTACATGCATTAATCATATCATAGTAAAAAATCCGTAAGTGTAGTCTAATTACTAGGATTATTTTGCTTTTCTACTTTTACTCATTTGTCCTCAGATAGGATAAGAAATGACAGTAAAAGGTGCCAATTTGACTGTTTCAAAAGTTAAATTTTTTCACATCATTATGTTCAGCATGGTTTAATACTAACATTTGCTATGTTAAATATTTTTTATCAAGTCATATCAGCATGCATATTCACTACTATGTGTCTAAATGCATTTCATGTGACAAGTCATTTTCTAACAGATAGAAATTGGAAAAAAAATACATGTATATGTTACCGGAATGATGAAGAACACTTATGCGGTGGCGAGAATATCTTAAAGTTGCCCTAACTCAGCGGATCGAAGAAGAGCTCTCAGATTTCCTTGTGATCTGACTTGAAAATGACTTATGAAAGCAACCTTTTGGCTTTACATAGCCACGGTTGGCCCAGCGAGTCCACTACAATGCTTCTGCAGTGTACTACTGCGATACGCTCTCGTGGGTCCCACACCTCCGGCTCACTCCAGTTAGAGTTGCAAAGGAGGTCTCACAAGCTAAAAAGGCCAAATCAGGAATAAAAATGCTACGTGATTGAGCGAAATAGACTATAATCCTAGTTTCATACGGGTCAGAATTAAACTTTTGTTATCTCATCAGTATTCACCTGAATGCAGGGTATACTATACCGATGAGCTCAGCTTTCACAAATCATGCTCAACAATACCCCACAAAGGTCTGATACTGCCATTGCAGGGTCATAAACCTAAACCTCCGGCCCGGGGGTTCTAACGCCTTGAAAATACGAAATGCTAAAGTATCCCGTGCGAGGGTTACAACGCCAAAGTTACAAACTGATAAAGTATCCCCGTGAAGTCACAATACACATCCTTGACATCCACGTATCCCTAGTAGAATCACAACGCATATACTTCAAGTATACAAGTATCCCCGTGGGATTTACAACATGATCGACCATTGATACACATCAATGAAGGTTAAGCAACCTTTGTTGCATGTCAACCGATGTCAAGTAAACCCATTGAAGCGGTTTTACAAGTATCCCCGTGAAGATTTACAACGCAATGCGACCATTGACACATACATCAATGAAGGTCAAGCAACCTTGACAATGCACCCAAAGAGGATCTGTCCAAGCGTGATACACACATCAACGAAGGTCGGCAACCACAGCGGCGATAGACTATTGGCGATAACTTTCACGACGAATGAGGGAATATGTTATACACATCCTCAAATGCAGACAAAGCTTTATCCCCATAGATCTCTTATACACAGAGGCACCTCTATGGAATATAAGCCAGTGTCTAGGATTCGAGACTTTGGTGATAGCCCCAACGTTAACATCCTTGAAGACTTGGATCGCATGTCCAAGCCATTCTTGATTGTCATCTCGACAGGATTACCTAGGAACAAACAATCATTTCCATCATGCATCATACATTTGCATCATGTTCTTTGCATAGCATCATCATTTTTACCTTACTTGCATTTCAAGTGTCTAGGATTCTTTATCCTATCCATACCTTCCATTGCATGAATATGATAAAGAGGGCATCTGTAGACACTTTCGAAATTTTACACGCGCCTATTACTAACATTGCGGGAGGGCAAATTAAGCCTTCGGAGATAACCACGGAAGGCGACTTACATCTATTCTGGATACTACCGGAAGTCAATCCCAAAACCCGGGACACACATCTAGAACATAATTTCCAACCCCAGAACACACACCGGAAGGATCATTTCCAACCTCGGAGATAACCCCGAGTTTCGTCGTTGGCGATAACCCCAAGGAATGCTGTCGCATTTCCGGCGATAACTCCAGAAATACTTGTTTCAAATGCATGCTATCAGCTTCAATCTCAGCCCTCTTGCCGAGGCACTCATACCTCAGACCTGGAGCTAACACCGGGCAGACAGGCACTCTCACAAGATGACATTGCGGCATACAAACAAGTAGTCCAATCTCAGATGTAACCCTGAGCAATGTCTGCTTTCAACTCAAACCAGCAATAACCCCGACGAAGAGTCAAACGTCATCTTGCTCTTTAACAAATGCGCGTCGTCTCAACACTTCATACATACATACATCCAACGATGTCCCACAAGAACCGAGGAGTTACAATCCCAAGTGACTATTATGCGTGGCAGTACCTTGGATAGAATTTGAAGCTTGAAGACCATGGGCATGGACCCCTCAACCTGACTTCGTACAACCTCTAATCCATGTCATTGCGTAACTCTTGACACAAGTGGTCCGAAGAAGGTAACATATACCCCGTTCGGATGCTCGAATTAAAGTTCTGCAAGTTTGAGTGGACATTACAGTGCACGAGTGCACGTACTTCAAGACGATAGGACCCGCAATGCTCAGGGACACCTCGACCGACCCGCAGTGTAGTGTAAGCTCACGCACACGTACACCTGGTACACTGTGGCCATCAGTCTATAAATATAGACCTTGGGGTCAGCCATTTGAGGGAAAAAATGAGAGAGAAAGGCGAGGAAGCCCTGTCCAATTTACTCTGTACACACCCATATTGAGTGTTTCCTCATCTCTAAACATCTGTTAGCTCACATATAACTCTCTTTTTATCCGCGCGGGAGCTGAGTGTTTATCCATATAGAGTCATAGAAGTCTACATTGGCAGCCCACTGTAAGCCTTCTCATATTCTATAAAGCCTTATTCTCATATTAGCACACATTATTATACACACTGAAAGTCATGTTGTGTGCGTTTGCCCGGACTTCGGTCCGTGGTTTTCATTTCATCTGTATATATATACTATATATATATATTTTTATATATGGACTAACATTATCGAGTTATGCCTCGATTGAGCCCTGAACTTATGTGCGGAGCGTTTACTTGCTTATTATATATATATATATATATATATATATATATATATATATATAATTGTTGTTAGACATATCTCGATGAGCTGGATTTTACATCTTGGAGCATTTACCTACTTTTATATATATCTATACTTATATATATAATTATTGTCGGACATATCCGATGAGCTTTAATTTATATCCCAATTCGTTTATATATATATATATATATATATTTACATTTATGTCGGGCACTGGAGTTTACTTGTAGCCTTTTTTACGACTTTATTTACATTAGTAGTTCACTGCAGGGTTTACTTAGTGGCGGTTGATCGCTTTTACTGACATTATTTACATTTCGTCCCACAGAGTTTACTTACGTGGTGGTTGATCATATCCATATATATATATATTTACCGCTTTTATATATTTACATTTAGATCCCCATGGAGTGCTTACGTGGTGGTTGATCAATCAGTCATATATATATATATATATATATATATATATATATATTATATTTCTGACTTTTATATATATAATCGCTATCGCTTTCCATATTAAACTACGATGTCATGTGAACCTAGGAATCATGTGATGATGATTTAGTTCTTGAATCTAGATTCGGTTCCATGATGGACCTTTTTCACCGTGGCGGCTTGTATATTATTTTTTACTGATTGCACGAATTTCCTTGGATGGTTGTCATGCCCATGAGGAGTTCGGCACTGCTGTATATTATTTTCTCGAAGATGCTTCGCATCTCGAAAATAAAAGCAAACAAGCCAAAAATTTAATAATAAAATGGAAGTATCAAAGGCCTCAATAACTATTAAGCACAGGGTTTGAAAAAGCTCTTTTTATAAAACTTCATTGCTATATCCTGTTTAAAACTGAATTTTTCTATAAATTCAAACCCTTTGTATATAGGTGCAAACGAGGTGTAGCACTACTTCTAAATAATTGCACATTAATCCGTGTACATTCATATAACAGTTTCTTTAAAAAGTGGTGGTCACCGTGGCAACACGGATGTCGGGGGGTGCGTAACACCTTCCCTCCGTATAATCAAGCCCCCGAACCCAAATGAATCTCGGTTTCACAGACACGTTTAGTTGTGCCACATCACTAGGTCAATGTGCAAACCTTTTTCGGTTGCGTTGGTGCAACCAGCTAAATACACCAACTGGCGACTCTTAAAGTCAAATCGTCAACATTATACATGTCGGACCTTTTTCACTTGTTTTTTCAAATAAATTGTTTTTTCAAATAAATCTCACATTAACATGAGAACACCAAAGAACAAGTAACGAAAAGGGACACTAAAAAATCCCGACGTCGACAAAGTATACATGAGCTGGCAATATTTTTAAATAAATCGTGTCTTTCATTTTGGGACAAACCAAGTTTGTTGAGAATTCTCTTTTTCAAAAATCATGGTCAAAACAATAAATGCAAAGAAGTTGATTTTTGGACTAGGCGAAACTTGATCTTCTACCGCGTAATAGCTTACTTTGATCCGGACCATTCAAATTCAAAAATGTCTCATCAAAACCGTGCGTTAAAAAATCAGTTTTTAAAATTACAATTTTGCCCCAACTTCAAAAATTCTATAAATAGGGAGTATTTCATTCAATTGGTTTTTACCAATTTAGTGAAAAGAAAAGCATACTCTCCTTGTCTACATTCTCTCTAAAAAGCTTTATATCTATTCTTACAAAAGTTCTAAACTTTTGAAGAGAAAAAATGGTCCAAGTATTGAGATAAGTTTAATTTCTGTTGAAATTTCTTACTTGTATACATATTGTTCTACACAATTTTATATATCTATATTTCGTCTATTTGTCAAATAAAAGGATACTTGGGCGTCACAAGGCTACGGAGATACACCTCTAGGGAGAGGAATTCGAATCGTACGATTTCTTATAGTCTTTAGTAACCTTTTATTGACATTATTTCTATAAATATCGTAAAATAAATACGACACTTGATAGCTCAAAACGACACTGAGATACTGCTCCAAAAAGAGTAGTCATCCGAACTGGATTTGAGAATCATAGTGATTTATTGAAAATATTTATATAAATATCAACTGTGAAAATTATAAATTTTGTCATACTTAGACGCCGCAAGATTACAGAGATACACCTCTAACAAGAGAAATTCGAACCGTACGTGTAAAACCCCGACTTTTATAAAATAAAAGTCTAATTTAATTTATGATTATTATTTTTAAAATTATAAAATGTTAAATTTATAAATGGTCAAATGAGCAATTAATCGGATAAATGAGCAAATAAAGGAAATAATTTTAGCCATGTGGGCGTCTAAGAATCTGATTATAGAAATTATGGGAGAGAAGAAGGGGAACATATGGAGAAAAAGAAAGAAAAAGAAAGGAAGAAAAAGAGGAGGAAAAGGAAATGGAAGGAGAAAGAAAAGAGAGTCACGGGTAGAATAAGGAAGTGAGAGACAAAGGCATGTGTAAGAAAAGAAATAAAAAGAAGAAGAAAAAGAGGGAGATAGGAAGGAAAAAAGGGAAATGAAAAGAAAGAAAAGGGAATCATCCTCATACTCCCTCCCGTAGCCAAAATTATCAGCAGAATAAAAGAGGGAGAGGGAGAGAGGGAGAGAAAGAAGAAGAAGAGGAACAGGAAGAAGGAGGAGGAAGAAGGAAAGAAAAAGATTTTCATAAAAAGGTAATTTTAAAATTTCTTAATTTATTTTCATATTTAAGTTTTCATAAATTTTATATGAAGAGATATTTTTTATACTTGTTTTAGATGATTTAAATTTGTATAAACAAGGATCAAACGAGAGAAATCAAATGAAAAGCAAAATCTGGAAATTTTCAAAAAAAATTAGTTTACTACTTGATTTTGTAAAATCCATAACTCTTTGTGTATAATGAGTTAGAAGATGAGTCATATATCAAAAGAAAGCCCTCGAAGTAAGCTAACTGGAGAAATTTGAATCACTTAAAAATTTTTTGTGGATTTTCTGTGGTGATAGTTTGAGTGAAACTGGTCCGAAGGATTGATAGTCCAAAAAATCAGTGTTCTTAAGCCTTATTGCGTGAGTTATAATTTTTAATCCGACCGTTGGATCGTTGTAATTTTTGGATATGTTATACATATATAAGTTTAGTACATGTACACAAATTTTGAACCGTTAAAGATTAATGTATGATTTGTTATGAATTTAAGGAGGTGACTGATCCAGAACTTTTGTAGCGAAATTTTCAGTAAGACTATTTCTCTGTGTTAGAGTCAAAATTTGGAAAAAATTTCTTTTACAAAGTTGTAGAGAATTAAATTTTACATGGAAAGGGCATAAGATCCTTATTTTTCGATAAAAGGATAATTATTATAAATTATTGAAATTTTTGAATATTGGGGTTTATAATTAAATTATCGAAAAAATTATTTGGGTTGAGATATTTTACAAAATGCTTATAATATCATCTTAGAATTTACGTAAATTTTTGATGAATTATTGAAAAGCGAAGTAATTTTATATTTCAAAACTAATTATAGTTAGTTTGAAAATAGAAGAAATTCATAGAAAATTTTATGAATGATGAAAATTATGAAACTTGGTGAAAAATCTTATAATATTATTTTATAATTTTTGGACAATTTTGGAAAATTTTTGAATAACAGAAATATTTATTATATTTTAAAGCTATTTGTAGTTAGTTTAAAAATAGAGGAAATTCATAGAAAATTCTATGAATGGTAGAAAATTATAAATTCTGTTAAAAAATATTATAATAAATGTAAGATTAATATTGATGATATTTTTAAGATATATAAGTATGTGGAGTTAGTATTTCTATTTTGAAACTATTAAATGATAGTTTTATAAATAAAATAATTATAGAAAATTGTTGGATAATCAAAAAATTGTGAAAATTGTTTGGAAAGTTCGAATACTATTTTTAATATTTTAGAGGTGTTAGTATGTTCATGAGGTGTCGGGATGTGAGCAGACAAGTAATGAATGAGTTATGATAAAAACAAAATTAATATGTTTGTTAAAGTAAAAATGGTGATAATATCATAATAGTGGATTGTCATATATGATGTTTTAGATTTCTCAAGTTTTATTATTCACTTCTAAAGTTTTGGAATATAAATAATGATTTTATCACGATAAATAAAGATAACTTGAATGAATAATGAATTATTAGTTGGTTATTCGAGATAAATATGATTTGGTGTTGATCCCTACTTTTAATAGAATTTAAATTATTTATAGTAAGGTATTGATTCTTAATTATGTAAGAAGTCACCATGTATTTCATTCAATAATTGTCACGATGGTTATTATACGGTGACTACGTATTATTTGATATGATATAATTATATCAGTTGGAAGTATTGTGAGTCTTTGTTAATAATTGTGAATAATTATTGAAAGATTGAAAATGTATAAATAATTGATGAATAAAAGGTGTTGATTAAAGATAAGTATGATATACAAATGTTTGTTCAATTATTTTCTTTTTAAAAAAGTAAGTTTGGCGGGACTTGCAGACACTTATTTTTTCTAAAGTAGTATGGACCACAACTCTATTATTGAACAAATGTTGTTAAAAGCGATTATACAAGTTGGTTTTCTCTGTGGGACCATAAATTCCAATCGCCATTATTATATATCTCATTTGGTTTATTTTGTCAAAAGCGAATTGTCTTAGTTGTTTATTAAATTTTCAGTATAAATAGGTTGCTCTGTTGAGTAACTTACACACCATCACTACACTAAAAATATAGAATTCTTTTACTGCAATATTGTGAGTATAATATTGTGAGTATTTGTATTGAGTGTAATGTTACTCCAAGTGTAGATAAGGAATGCAAGCATTATTTAAGTTGTTCAATTTCACAGAAAGCAGAATCAAGTCACATGCTAAGAAAGGGATGTTATTTTTGTTCAATATTTGCTTGAAATAATATTTTCTTCCATACTCTGTAGTATGTAAGTAATATTATTTCATTTCAGATTTTGAATTCTATACTCATTTGGTTAAAGTTTTGGCTTCTATACTCCATAAAATTAGTAGAATATCCTTAAAATTTGCGTTTCATCTAGTATCTTTTTATGAAAATATTATTCTGAGCATTTTTTATAAGTTTTAACTTTTTCATGTCAGAGTACTATTCACGGGGTACTATTCCCAAATTACTATTCACGGGGTACTATTCACTCGGGTACTATTCACCCGGGGCACTATTCATGATAAAAATTGATTCGTTTTTGGTCCAAATTATTTTTGGTACAATATTATTCTTGAATTTGACTCCACAAAGTAGTATCATGTTGACAATTTGGACATTATTAATTTATGGATAAATTAAATTATAAATCTTTAAAAATTTATCCTTTACTTTCATTTAATTGAATTCTTATATTATTGTCATCATCCTCATGTTTATATTATGATGAAAGTCATCTGTGGCCGTAGTGCATAGATGGACTTGGTATGATTATGACCAGGGATTATTCGGTATAATCATGATCGTAATGTTAAAAATGATGTGGTAAAAGTCATCATTGGCCCGTAGTGCATTGATGGATAGTTGATGGCATGATCATGACCATTGATGAATACATGAATATCCTTGGCCCGTAGTGCATGGATAATTCATGGTCGTGATACTAATGAATATTCTTGGCCGTAGTGTAGGGGTGATTCGATGATGTGGATTATTTATTAAAATTTGAGTCTCGTGAATAAAAGTGATGAAAACCTTTTAAATCATAGAAGATAGTAGATATCATGCTCTACTTGACTCTTCTAATGGATTGCTTGTTCATCAGTAGTTAAACTTGATGTTTGTTATATTTTATCGCTTTAAAAGCTGTTGAAGGCTAACGATAAATTATTACGCATTATCTTAGTTATAATATTTCTTCTTTGGCTAGTTGAGCTCACCCTTTTGCTTTCATTGTTCTCTTCAGAAAATGAGAACATAGCTGGGACTAGTCGGGGAACGGAGTGACGGTCCAGATGATAACATTAGTAGTCCTCACTATTCTACGAAATAGTGTGATAATAAATGTATTGAGGACTCAATTTGAGTTTGAATACTGTCTAGAAGATAATATTCGTATTAAAACTCTCAGTTTATGTTTTGTCGTATTTTACACGACAGTTGTATTATTAAATTGTATTGGAATTTTGTACCATGTATTTGGCGACTCAAGATGGGTGATGTATACCTATTTTGGGACGATACCTTATAGTACTAAGTGACATTATCTATAAAAGTTCACATAATAGATAAAATATTCTTATATATTATTTGAGTTAAATAAGTAATATTTGTTATATCACTTTGTGCTTAACTAATATTATACTTGATAAATATTGTTAGATTTAATTTATTCTTTTATACAAGTATTGATTCATAAAAATAATTCATATAATACTTGGTAAAGACTATTTAAGAAACAATTCTATATTATCCATAGAAAAACACTCTTTGTTTTATAGAATTGTTAATTTTTATAAAGTGCCTTAAAATCTTATATTTGCTTAATTAGAAGCATCAGTGGATCCTAACAAAAGTTCTATTTGCTTTAAAGAAGCTTATTGTTGAATATAAAAGTCCTTGAACTTTTATACTGATATATTTGTTCTTAATTTTCTATCTGCTTATTGAAGATGCACATTGTTGTAAAAAAAATTAAACAGAGAAAGGATTAGAGTTAGTTTATTTTATATACCTGTGAGAAAGAAAAATAATTCTTCAACCAAGACCAAAGTCTTAGAGAGGTTAACAGGAAGTTGGGTCTCTAGTGTGATGCCCCCAAAATAGGTATACATCACCCATCTTGGGTCGCCAAATACATGGTACTGAATACAAATACAAACTTAATTATACAACATGAGCTGAGAGTTTTTACATGAATATTGTCTTCTAGACAATATCCAAACTCGAATGGAGTCCCCATTACATTTATTGTCACACTACCTTATAGAATAGTGAGGACTACTATAACACCATCTCGGACCATCACTTCATTCCCCGACTAGTTATGGCTACGTTCTCATCTCCTGAAGAGAACAATGAAAGTAAAAGGGTGAGCTCAACTAGCCCAGTAAAAAATATTATGACTAAGATAATGCAGAATAAGTTATCGTTAGCCTTCAACAATGTTAAACTGATAGAATATAATAGACAATAAGTTTAATGCGGTGGAATAAACAATCCATTAGAAGAGTCAGTAGAGCATAATATCTACTATCTTCTATGATTTAAAAATTTTATCATTAACTTTATTACTGGGACTCAGCTTAATAAAAAAATCACATCATCGAATCATCCCTTCACTACAGGCCAAGGATATTCATTAGTATCACGTCCACAAATTATTCTTGCACTACGGGCCAAGAATATTCGTGTAATCATCAATGGTCATGATCATACCGAATTATCTCTGGTCATAATAATCATACCAATCAACATTCCATCTATGCACGTAAGCCAAAGATGACTTTCATCACAATATAAGCATGAGGATGATGACAATGATATAAGAATTCAATTAAAAGAAAGCAAAGGATAAATTTTTAATGATTTATAATTTAACTTATCCAGAATTTAATAATATCCAAATTGTCAACATGATACTTCTTTGTGGAGTAAAATTCAAGAATAATATCCATGTATCAAAAATAATTTGGACAGAAAAGAAATAAATATTTTGGTGAATAGTACCCCGGGAATATTACCTCGTGAATATTATACCAACATAAAAGTGCCCTGAATACCCGAGTGAATATTATTTGAGTGAATAGTAACCGGGTGAATAATAACTTATGAATAGTACCTCAGCATGAAAAGTTCCCTAAATACCCGAGTGAATAATATTCTAGTGAATAGTAAGTGGGTGAATAGTAACCCATAAATAATACCCCGGGTGAAAATATTGATATTTAATAAGAAAGTTCAGATTAATATTCCAATGAAACGATACTAGATGAAGCACAAAACTCAAGAATATTCCACTAATTTCAGGGATTATAGATGCAATACTTACCATAGTAAGTTTAGATTTAAGAATATGAAAAGAAATAACATAAGAAACTGTAATTGGATTTTCAACTGTCATACGGTACGTAATCCGCGTAGACAGGTTATTCCGACATATTAAAGGATGAATACGAAAAATAGTATTCCTTATGAATACGAATGAAATAATACCCCTTACCTTAGTAGAAGGCTGAATACTACAATAGTGAAGTAGCAGAATACTCTTCTTCTTGCTCTCTATAGTTTCTCTCTCTATAGTGTCTCTTGTAAATCTCAGTGAATTAGTGAGAAAGAAAGAAGAATTAAGCTTCTATTTATAGGATAATGGACTAAATAGTAACTGATTCATGAACGGTCTAGATTGATTTACTATTAGAACAGACGGTTCATATTGATTACTATTAAAACCACAACCGACGATCCAAATTGATTTACTTTTAAAAGCACCACCGACGGTCCAGATTGATTTACTTTTAAAACCACCCTCGACGGTCCAGATTGATTTACTCTTAAAACCATCACCGACGGTCCAGATTGATTTACTATTAAAACCACCACCGACGGTCCAAATTGATTTACTATTAAAACCACCATCAATGGTCCATATTGATTTACTATTAAAACCACCATCAATGGTCCATATTGATTTACTATTACAACCACCATCAATGGGCCAGATTGATTAACTATTAAAACCACCATCAATGGTCCAGATTGGTTATCTATTAAAACCACCATCGACTGTCCATAAAATTAGTAAATCTTCCCATGGAATACTAAGTCAAACTTACAACAAGCGCCTCATAACAATCCCTATATTTATATCAAAAATTGAATAAATATTTACCACAAATTATTTATCTTTAATAAACACATTTTTAATCTATTAACAATTATTCATCATTAATATTATAACTCACAATATTTAACAACCAGATCATTCCCAGGAAAGAGGGGGCTTTTCGATAAGGATTTCTCCCTATTGGCGCGCAATTAGGTGACCAAACCTCTCTTCGACAGAACTTTCTAGACATCGTCAATATTGCAAATAATAATATGAATAACTTTGTCATCTTAATTATTGATCTAATAATATAAAATATTAATCTGTGTGACAATAATTAAATCAAATAACTTGAGATATATACAAAGAATTATCGTAGCAATAATTGAGTATAATCGGTGACTTCTCACGTAAGCATCAATAATCAATACCGTGTGCTACTATGCAACCACAGCGTATTCTTGTACTTTTACCACCGGGTAGTTCAACGGTTTAACGGTGAAACTTTCTCCGTTAATTTTATAAAAAGATATTTACGTCATTTTCTAACTACGACAATACTTCCGTTATGGGGTCCACCAATGATTGTGTCGTCGTATGAATATTCTCTGTTAAAACGAATGTTCCCCGACCAATCGAATATTCCCCGACACAACGAATATTTTAAATCAACTTGCTTACTTTGAAAAATTTTCAAATATTACCCATAACTATAACATTATATCATATCCATACCATAATATTCAAAAATATATTTCGAGAAAAATTATTCTTTATTAAAAAAAGTTGGGGTCTTACAACCTCCCCTTCTTATGAAATTTTGTCCTCGAAATTAGGGTACGTACCTGATATGTCGAAGAGGTGAAGATACCTTGATTTCATTTCAGATTCTAACTCCCAGGTTATTTCCTCCACATCGTGGTTTCTCCACAAAACTTTGACTTGAGATATAACCTTGAAGCGTAGAATATGATCCTTCTTATCCAAGATTTTAACAGGTACCTCTTCATACTTTAAATCTTTCGCTATCTCGTCCGGTTCTAATTCAATAATGTGGTTCGTGTCTTTCACATATTTACGTAACATAGATATGTGAAAAATGTTATGAACACGAGATATATTTGGCGGTAAGGCGAGTCTATAGGCCACAGTTCCTACTCGATTGAGGATTACAAATGGGCCACTGGATCGAGGATTGAGCTTTCCTCTCTTTCAAAATCTCGTAACTCCTTTCCATGGAGTAACACGTAACAACACATGATCTCCAATATTGAATTTCACGTCCTTTCGATGAAGATCAGCATAACTCTTTTGTCGATCTTGTGAGGTTTTTATACGTTGTCGGATCGTTTGAATCTTTTCTGTAGTCATACGTACCAACTCCGGTCCCAACAACGTTCCTTCACCCACCTCATCCCAGCATTCTGGAGAACGACACTTTCTTCCATATAACGCCTCAAATGGAGCCATGCCAATACTTGTTTGATACCTGTTATTGTAGGAAAACTCCATCTATGGTAAGAACTTGTCCCAACTTCCTTTGAAGTCAAGGACACGGAGTCTTAATAGATCCTCAAGAGTTTGAATAGTCCTCTCCAACTGCCCTTCCGTTTGAGGATGATATGCAAAACTGAATCGTAAATCTGTGCCCATAGCTTTTTGCAAACTAACCCAAAATCGTGAAGTGAATCTTGGGTCTCAATCAGAAACTATGGATACTAGCATATCATGCAATCTTACAATATTGTTTATGTATATACGAGCAAGATGTTCAAGTGTATAAGTTTCTCATATCGGTAAGAAATGACCAGACTTGGTCAATCTATCAACAATGACCCAAATCGCATCTATGCCTTGAGAAACCTTGGTAAGACCGATGAATGAAAATCCATGGTAATGTGCTCCCACTTCCATTCTAAATTTCAAGTGGTTGCAATGGACCTTTTGGCACTTGATGCTCACTTGACTACGTTGACAAGTTAGACACCTTGAGATAAACCCCGCTATCTCTCTCTTCATATTACTCCACCAAAATGTATGTCGAAGATCATGATATATTTTGGTACTCCCAGGATGGATTGCAAATGGTGTGTTGTGCGCCTCCATCATGATTTTATACTTCAAGTTAGAATCGTTAGGAACATAAAGTCTGGATTTGACTCGAAGTATTCCTTCTTCATCGATTTTTGCTTCTGGAATAGCACTTTCTTGCACTTTCTTCCTCATACGCATCAGGTCCAGGTCTGTAGCTTGAGAAGCTTTAACTTTATCGATTAAAGTCAGTTCTACTCATATATTTGCCATCATTACATGGGTCCCTAGAGTCTTTAACTCTATCTCCATCCTTTGTAAGTTATACAAAATGGGCCTTTGCGTTGACAATATCGCTTTTCGTGCCGCGTATGATCTTACCTTTCGATCGTCGGCTACTACGTTCGCTTTTCGAGGATGGTATTGAATGGTATGATCATAATCTTCAACAAATTCAAGCCATCGTCATTCTGCATGTTGAGTTCCTTTTGAGTGAAGAAATATTTGAGGCTTTTATGATCCATATAGATCTCTACCTTCTCTCCATCTGATGTAATGCCTCCAAATCTTAAGCGCCAAAAAAAACAATTTGCCAACTCTAGATCATGAGTAGGATAATTCCTCTCATATTCTTTGAGATGTCGTGAGGCATAGGCTATGACTTTCCCATGTTTCATGAGAACACATCCTAAATCTTTTCCTAAAGCATCACTGTAGACGACAAATCCCTCCGAACTAGATGGTATTGTCAGAACAGGTGCTAAAATGAGTCTCCTCTTGAGTTCATGAAAACCCTTCTCACAATCCTCACTCCAACCGAATTTTGTATCTTTCCGAGTTAGATGAGTTAATGGAGTAGCAATTCGAGAAAACCCTTTTACAAATCTCCGATAATAACCAGCTAAGCCCAGAAAGCTACATATTTCAGTCACTGACTTAGTTTGCTCCTCGCTTTGAATTGCTTCAATCTTTGTCGGGTCAACAGATATTCTATGATTTGATATTACTTGCCCAAGGAATGCTACTTCCTCAAGCCAGAAGTCGCATTTCTTCAACTTGGCATATAACTTGTTCTCACAAAGCTTTTGGAGTATCAGCCTCAAGTGTTGCTTATGATCTTCACGGCTTTTGGAGTAAATAAGGATATCATCAATAAAGACGACCATAAAGTGATCCAAATATTCCTTGAATACTCGATTCATCATATCCATGAAGGCAGCAGGAGCATTAGTTAATCCAAAAGACATGACTAAGAATTTGTAATGCCTGTATCAAGTTCTGAAAGCAGCCTTTGGGATGTCATCGGTTTTAATCTTTAACTGATGATATCCGAGAATGAAGATCGATCTTTGAAAAGAATTTGGTGCCTTGAAACTGGTCAAACAGGTCATCAATACGAGGTAACGGGTACCTATTTTTGATGGTGACAAGATTCAACTCCCGATAATCAATACAAAGTCACATACTTCCATCTTTCTTCTTCACGAATAGAACATGAGCACCCCAAGGAGATGTACTAGGATGAATGAAACCGATGTCTAACAATTCCTGTAGTTGAGTTTTTAACTCCTGAAGTTCAATAGGAGCCATTCGATATGGGGCTTTGGAAATGGTTTTTGTACCGAATTCAAGGTCGATACAAAATTCATTTTCACGCTCTAGGGGTAGGCCAGGAAGTTCTTTAGGGAATACATCAGGAAATTTATTAACAATAGAAATATCATTCAAATCTGACGTATTTTTATTTAAATTTATGATATGGGCTAAGAAAGCTTGACATCCGTTTTTCAATAAACGAATAACTTTATGGCTAGAGATGACAATGATTTACTATAATGGTTTGGTTGCTTAAATTCGCATAATAGGTTGGTTAGGAATATGAAAGCTAACAACCTTACAAAAACAATAAATTTTAGCATGATGAGTAGTCAACCAATCAATTCCTAAAATCACATAGAATGCAAGTATTTTCAAAGAGATAAGATCGACAGGTAACGTGCGGTTATCGATTTGAATCAAACAAGAGTTATAAACAGTGGATGTAATGAACGTTTCTCCCGACGGAGTTTCAACAGATAAATCAAAGTCTAATTTCTCCGAAGTTAAATTTAAACATTGAGCGCAAGTAGGAGAAATAAAAGAATGGGTAGAACCGTTATCAAATAAGGTATAGACTTCGCTAGAGTTTATGATTAGCTTACCCGTGATCACCTCGTTTGGATTCCTCGCTTTTTGGGAGGTTACGACAAATGCTCTCCCTTGAACTACCAGTTTTTTCTTATCTGGGATGGCCTTTGATGCCTCCATCCCAACTGGACTTGACTTTGGTGCACGACAAAATCGGGCTAGGTGACCTTCTCTTTCATAATTGTAACATGCTTTGGACTGCTGCATACAGTTTGGACTGATGTGTCCCTCCCCTCCGCATTTGTAACATACGACAGGCGGTCGTTCTCCTTGCGTAACAACAAGTGTTGGTGCTGACATCTTTCCATCATTATTGAATCTCCTCTTCTTGAAATTTCCACTTCTATTATCTTGGCCATGATTACCACCGAAGTGGTTACCATTTCTGGCATGTTGATTCCCTCCACGTTTGTTGTCACTGCTTCGATGACTGCTACCACTGGTATTATCGACTTGTCGGCTGCTCTCTCTTGGTTGGGTTGACTCATTATCGCGCTCCAACAACTGAGCCCTATTTAAAACATCTGAAAACAAACACAGTTTGTGAGAAATGAGGTATTGACGTATTTCAGGTCTCAAATCTCGTAGAAACATTCTCGTCATTCTCTCCTCATTATCAACCAAATGGGATGCGATCCGGAAGCGAGAAAGGAATACTTCGAGTCCACTCTAGACTTTGTGTTCCTAACGACTCGATTTGAAGTACAAGATTATGATGGAGGCACACAATACACCATTTGCAATCCATCTGGAAGTACTAAAATGTATCGTGATCTTGACATACATTTTGGTGGAACAATATGAAGAGAGAGATTGCAAAGTTTATCTCGATGTGTTTAACTTGTCAGCGTGTAAAGGCGGAGCATCTAATACCTAAGGGTCCGTTGCAACCACTTGAGATTCCGAAATGGAAGTGGGAACACATTACCATGGATTTACGTTCTGGGTCTTCCTACGGTTTCTCGAGGCATCAATGCTATTTGGGTTATTGTTGATAGATTAACCTAGTCCGCTCATTTCTTGCCGTCACGGAGACTTATTCACTTGAGCGTCTTGCTAGTATGATGCGTGAATGAGATTGTGAGGTTGCATGGCATACCAGATATCCATAGTTTTGGATCGTGACCCAAGATTCACTTCAAGATTTTGGGTTAGCTTGCAAAAAGCTATGGCACGCAGGATTCTGATTGATTCGATTCGCATACCATCCTCAAGCAGACGGACAATCGAAAGGACTATTCAAACTCTTGAAGATTTATTAAGACTACGTGTCCTAGAAACTTATTATTAATGAAATTTAATTTTCTCTATTTATTATTTTGAAATAGTAAGGGTTGATTTGATTAATGTGGATAGTTATGGGTAAAATCATGAATATTTCAAAATAAGCAAGTGGTTATAAAATATTCATTGTTGTTTTAGAATATTAGTTTGGTGTGGAATATTAAATCTTTGTCGGGGAATATTAAATGCGATGAAATAGCGACCTTGACCATGTATGAGCCCCCATGCTGAGCGATTGGATGAAGAAAAGCAACAAATATAAGTTGTTTAAAAATAACGGCGTGGTTATTCTGACAGTTAATCTTGTTAAAATACTAAATTGGTTAAAACACGATAGCACGCATTATTGCACCAATTATTGATTCTTACGTGAAGGCCTTTTCGATAATGGTTACGATAATTCTTTATTCGATATTTTATTGATTTAATAATTCTTTGCGTTGATATTTTATATTCTTTGTTGTTTGATAATTGTCATTACGATATTTTTCATTATCGAAAGCAATAATTCATATTATCTGAATAATATTATTAGATAACATTATTGGCGATGTCTAGAAAGTTACATCTAAGGAGAGGTTTGGTCACCTAATTGCTTGCCCGATGAAGAAATTCTTATTGGAAAGCCCCTCTTTCTGAGGAGCTGCACGGTTGTCGATATTGTGATTACGTAATATTATTTGTGAATAATTAATTATTGATTCATATGATGAGAAAAATATTGATTTTATGTGGATATAGATGGAGAAAATTTTTAATGTGACAATTGTTGAAAATTGAAATTTTATCTTTTACGATAAAATAATTCATTTAAATATATTATTATATTTTAATAATATAATAATGGTGATATTTTACAACGAATGTGGGATATATGAGTATCTGAGGAGGAAGAGTATTTTTGTTGCAATAAATGTTTAAAACATATTAAACATGTTGGTGGACCCCATTTATTAACTGAAATTTGATTATAGCTTTGTAAAATCGCTTGGTTTGTGGATTTGGTCAATTTACATTTGGAATTTGGAAAAACTTTCTTACGCAAAAGTTGTAGAGAATTGAATTTCCTATAAAAATCGCATGAGATTCAAATTTTTCGATAAAAGGGCTATTTATTATGAATTATTGAAGTTAGAAGCTCAAAAAATAATTGATTTTGGAAGTTTAAAATATTTTAAATTAAAAAAACGTTTTTTTTTATTATTTTGTAGAAGGTGCACATGTGGGTTGAATGAGCTGAATTCAGTTCTTGGAAGGTTGCGTAGAAATTTTATTATATATATTAATATTATATTAAATTTTACTGCTTTTGAATGTTACTAGCATTTTCTATAAATAGGGTCTTTAGGTTAGAATTGAAAATCACACGAGCTGAAGTTTTCTCTCTCTATATTATCGGCGTATTCTTGTGAGTATTTTGAGTATACTTTGAGTATTGTTATCTGGTGCTGAAGTTCCTTGACCTTTATATCAGGTGTTTTACTAGAAATCTTGAATCTTTGAGAGTAAGGGATATTATTTTTTTCTCGAATGATATTATTTCTTGATATCATTATCTTTGAAATATTGATTGAAACTTTTTATCAAATTTGGAGCTTTTCAATGTTTGGAACTTTTATTCATTCACGAGTTACTATTCACGTATATTAATTCACGATATTCGTTGTTTTTGGGAAATTTCTATCTTTTGGTGTCGGAGTTCTTATTCACGAATCTGGCACTATTCATTCATTGAAAAAAAAAATTTTCCTTTTTTTGTCCAAAATATCTATTACGGATACTAGCTTTGATTGTATCCATGTTTTGATCATTCTTGAATTTTACACCACTATGATTATTTTTGAGGTATTTTTGGACATGGATAAAACAAAATACGAATCCTTAATCCTTAATCCTTGTCATTTTGTTTTCCTTTGGATTCGTTTCTTTAAAATATATTTTCATCATCTTAAATGTCTTAAATGATGATATTATTGAATATCTTTGGCTTTAGTAGATGCAATGATGAATGATTTCGAAGAAGAATATCTTTGGCAGTAGTGCAAAGATGAGCAGTGTTTAGATGAACATGACCAGTGATGAATATCTTTGGCTGTAGTGCAAAGATGAATATTTGATTCGGATGTATATTGATTGATGTTCTGAGGGGATAAAAGATGAGCGATGAACTTTTAAATTCATACATAGAAGATAGTAGTTTGCATTCTCTACTTAACTCTTCTAATGAATTATTATTTCATTTGCGAATATTGATTTAAAATTTGTTGTCTATTGTATTACTATTAGATTTTTCCTGTTGAAGACTAACGATAATTTGTTGTATATTATCTTAGTCATAATATTCTTCTTGGGCTAGTTGAGCTCACCCTTTTCCTTTTTGTTCCATTTTTTCTTCTCGGGGCGAGAATATAGCGAGTGCAGTGGGGGTATGGAATGAAGGTTTTAGAGAGAGTTGTTTAGTAGTCCTCACCATTTTGTAAAATAATGTATCAATAAATGTGATGAGGATTTATTTGAGTATAGATATTGTCTAGAAGATAATATTTGTATTCAAACTCACGATTTCTTGTTGTAATAATAAAGTTGTAGTTGTTTACATACCATGTATTGACACTTCGAAATGGGTGATGTATACCTATTTTGGGGGCGTCACGGTTGGTATCGAGCTTAGGGATATGATCTCTGGCGGAGATCGGGGAATAGAACTAGGAGGGAGAGGCGAGTAAATCCTTATTAGTGTGTCTACTAAGCTTATTTGTTAGTTGGTCGATATATAGGGATATTATGTGATATATTGATTTCCTTAATTAACCCTTGTTTTATGGCGGTGTTTGAGAATGTCGTTGAGAATATTAACAATGGAAATGAGGCCAGTGGAGGCGCTTTGTACTCACTGCAGCGAGGAGAGCGTGCAGCAGTGGCATGTTTCCTCCTGTGAACAACACCATTGAGCGGATGATGAGCGAGGGGATGTTTAGAAGCTTTTTGCGATTCATGCAAAATCGAACGAGGAGACTTCGTGTTCAAAATCTGAGGAGAAATGATAGCAATTCACGGGTTGTCCGACGGCCAAGCGATTCGAAGTTGGGACCACGAATTTAAGGGAAAGCGAGATCCGATCATGGCGGAAACATGGGTCAAACAAATTACAAGATATTCGATGTCTTGGGATGCGGAGGAACGAAGGTTCCATTCGCCACCTTTATGTTAAAATGGCGAAGCGGACTCTTTTGTGGGAATGCGTGAAGCGTACCCGTCCGGCCGCTTTTCGGCATGTCTTGGGAGGCGTTTGAAACTATTTAATGACAAATACTTTCACGAAAGTGTTAAATCGTATGAAGGAAGTGGAGTTCATTAGATTAGAACAAAACAACATGGCGGTGTCTCGATGCGAGGCAAAGTTTGCGAGTTATCGAGTTTGCACCTCATTTGGTGGAGAATGAGGAGCGTATGGCGGATGTTTCTTAGAGGTTTGAAACCGGCATCGTCGATATCTCATTTCTCATAAATTTTCTCTCTATTCGGATGTTGTTAGCAGGGCTCAATTATTAGGCGAGATAACGATGTATGTTCAACGAGGGACCATGACGAGGATCGTACGGAGATAGCGATCAGCGAAATAATGATAACCGGCGGAGAAAGAAAAGCAGACGGACAAAAATGGTAACCACTCGTGGTGGTAATCATAGCCATGAAAATAGAAGAAGCGAGTCGGGAGGAGATTTTAAAAGAGAGATTTAACAACGACCATGTGAAGGCAGCGGTCTGCGTGACAAGCTGGTTCTAAGGAGAGAAACGACCACCGGTCGTATCTTATAAATCTGGAAAAGAGGACATATCGGTCAAGCGCCCTGCATTCAAGGTATGCTATAATTGTGGAAAGGAAGGACATATCGCTCGAGATTATGCGATAGCGAAACCTAGTTCGTGAGGACGGTGACTCAAAAATCCCGAAAAAAAGTCAAAGTCAGCGATTCTGGAAGGCGTTTGTTGTGGTGGTCAAAATGCGAGGAACCAAACGCGGGTGATCACGGGTAAGCTATTTATAAATTCTTGCGAAGTTTATACCTTACTTGATCTGGGTGCTACCCATTCATTTATCTCTCTGCGCTTGTGCTCAGCGTTTAAACTTGACTCAGGAGAAATTAGACTTTGACCTATCTGTGGAAACTCAGTTAGGAGAAACTTTCATCACATCCACTTGTTTATAAATCTTGTTTGATTCAAGTTGGCACCATCACCTTACACATTGACCTTATCTCTTTAAAGATACTTGCTTTTGATGTGATTTTAGGGATTGATTGGTTAACTACTCATCATGCCAAAATTGATTGTTTTAAATAAGGTTGTTAGTTTTCATATTCTAACCAACTTTTGTTATGCAATTCAACAACTAAACCATTAAAATCAATCAACATCATATCTAATCATAAAGCTATATTCGTTTATTGAAAAAGCGGATGTCAAGCTTTCTTAGCCCATGTTATGGATTTGAATAAAGACACGTCAAATTTGAATAATATTCTGTTGTTATTGACTTTCTGGCGTATTTCTGAAGAACTTCCGATTACCCCCGAGCGTGAAGTTGAATTCTTTATTGATCTTGAACTTTGATACAAAGCCCATTTCTAAAACCCCATATCGAATGGCTCTATTGAACTTGAGGAGTTAAAGGTCCAACTCGAGGAATTGTTGGACATCGGTTTCATTAAATCTAGTACATCTCCTTGGGGTGCTCTGTTTTATTAAGTAAAGAAGAAAGAAAGCGGGGAGTATCTTGACTTTGTATTGACTATCGGGAATTGAACCATGTCACCATCAAGAATAGGTATCCTCTACCTCGTATTGATGACTTGTTTGACCCGATTCTGAGGGCACAATTCTTTTCAAAAATCGATCTTAGATTACGGATATCATCGGTGAAGATTAGGCGAGGATATTCAAAGCGCCTTTAGAACTTCGATGCGGGCATTATGAATTCTTAGTCATGTCTTTGGATTGACTAATGCTCCTGCGACTTTCATGGATATGATGAGCCAGTATTCAAGGAATATTTGGATCGGTTTGTTGTTGTCTTTATTGATGACATCCTCATATATTCCAAAAAGTCGTGAAGATCATGAGCACCATTTGAAGTGGTACTCGAAAACTTCGTGAAAACAAACTATATGCCAAATTGAAGAAATCGAGTTACGGCTTGAGGAAGTAGCATTCCTTGGGCGCGTGGTGTCGAAACATGGAGTATCTGTTGATCCGTGAAGATTGAAGCAATCTGAAGTTAGAACAACAAAAGTCGGTGGCCAGAAATCGTAGCTTTTGGGCTTAAATTTGGTTATTATCGGAGATTCGTGGAAGGGTTTTCTCGAATCGCTACTCCATTAACTTCATTAACTTTCGGAAGGATACAAAATTCGTTTGGAGCGAAGAATCATGAGAAGAGTTTCCAAGAGCTTAAGAGGAGACTTATTTATTTTGTTCTAACAATACCATCTGGTTCGGATGGATTTGTTATCTCTGACGATGCTTGAGGCAAAGGGTTAGGATGTGTTCTCATGCAGCGTGGGAAAGTCATAGCCTATGCCTCATGACAACTTAAAAAAGTATGAGAGGAATTATCCTACTCATGATCTAGAGTTAGCGGCCGATCGTTTTTCAGCTATTAAAGATATGGAGAGCACTATATCTATATGGGGAGAAAGTGGAGATATATTCGGACCATAAAAGCCTTAAATATTTCTTCACTCAAAAAAGAACTCGACATCTTGGCGGACGACGTTGGCTCGAGCTATTGAAGACTACGACCACACTATTGATACCATCACGGAAAAGCGAGCGTGGTAGGCGGCGCGTTGAGTAGAAGATCATATCTTGAGGAATGAGTGCGATGATGTCAAGTATCGCGTAGAGCCCCACTTTAATAGAAAAAGTTAAGGTTGCTCGAGCCCATGGGCCGGGAGGTGATCGTGTGATGAAGAAGAAAGTACAAGAAGGAGCTATTAGGGCGAGAATTGATGAAGAAGGAATACTTGAGTCCACTCTAGACTTTGTGTTCTAACGACTCGATTTGAAGTACAAGATTATGATGGAGGCACACGATACACCATTTGCAATCCATCACGGAAGTACTAAAATGTATCGTGATCTTGACATACATTTTGGTGGAACAATATGAAGAGAGAGAGATTGCAAAGTTTATCTCGATGTGTTTAACTTGTCGGCGTGTAAAGGCGGAGCATCTAGTACCTAAGGGTCCGTTGCAACCACTTGAGATTCCGAAATGGAAGTGGGAACACATTACCATGGATTTAGTTCGGGTCTTCCTACGGTTTCTCAAGGCATCAATGCTATTTGGGTTATTGTTGATAGATTAACCAAGTCTGCTCATTTCTTGCCGTCTGGGAGACTTATTCCTTGAGCGTCTTGCTAGTATATGCGTGAATGAGATTGTGAGGTTGCATGGCATGCACGTATCCATAGTTTGGATCGTGACCCAAGATTCACTTCAAGATTTTGGGTTAGCTTGCAAAAAGCTATGAGCGCAGTTTTACTGATTGATTCGACGTACCACCATCCTCAAGCAGACGAACAATCGAGAAAGGACTATTCAAACTCTTGAAGATCTATTAAGACTACGTGTCCTAGACTTCAAAGGCGGTTGGGATAAGTATTTACCATTGGTGGAATTCTCCTACAACAACGATTTATCGAGCAAGTATAGGTGTGGCTCCATTTGAAGCATTATATGGGCCGAAAGTGTAAGCTCTCGATATGTTGGGATGAGGTGGGTGAAGCAACATTGTTGGGACCCGAGTTAAATGCGTATGACTACGAAAAAGATCCAAATGATTGACAAGCGTATACAAGCGGCACAAGATCGACAAAAGAGTTATGCGGATCTTCATCGAAAGGGCGTGGAATTTAGTATAGGGGATCATGTATTGTTGCGAGTTGCTCCATGGAAGGGAGTTACAAGATTTGGGAAGAGAGAAAGCTCGATCCACGATTTATTGGTCCATTTCAAATTCTTGACCAGAGTAGGAAATGTAGCTTTATAGACTCGCGTTACCTCAAAGTATGTCTCGTGTTCATAATGTGTTTCACATATCTCATGCTTAAATAAATATGTGAAAGACCGAACCACGTTATAGAGTTAGAACCGGGACGAGATAGCCAGAAGACTTAGCGTATGAGGAGGTACTGTCAAGATCTTGGATAGGAAGGAGCATGTCCTACAGCATGAAAGGTCATACCACAAGTTAAAGTTTTGTGGAGGAATCATCTTATAGAGGAAATGACACAGGGTTGGAAAGCGGAAATGAAAGCGAGGTATCCTCACCTTTTGAAACACACCAGTCGTCGTCGATTTAGAGGATGAAATTTCATAAGGAGGGAGGTTGTAAGACCCCACTTATTATTAATGAAATTTAATTTTCTCTATTTATTATTTTGAAATAGTAAGGGTTGATTTGATTAATGTGGATAGTTATGGGTAAAATCATGCAAATATTTCAAAATAAGCAAGTGGTTATAAAATATTCATTGTTGTCGGGGAATATTAGTTTGGTGCGTGGAATATTAAATGCGTAGGGGAATATTAAATGCGACGGTAGTGACCGTATGTGGGCCCATAACGAAGCGATTGGATGAAGAAAAAACGACAAATATAAGTTGTTTAAAAATAACAGGCGTGGTTATTATTCTGATTAATCTTGTTAAAATACTAAATTGGTTAAAACCACGATGCACCGGTATTGCACGATTATTGATTCTTACGTGAAGAAGGCACTTACTCGATAATGGTTACGATAATTCTTTATTAGTAGATATTTTATTGATTTAATAATTCTTGCGTTGATATTTTATATTCTTTGTTGTTTGATAATTGTCATTACGGTATTTTTTCATTATCGAAGCAATAATTCATATTATCTGAATAATATTATTAGATAACATTATTGGCAATGTCTAGAAAGTTACATCTAGGAGAGGTTTGGTCACTAATTGCGGCGCCCGATGAAGAGAAATTCTTATTGGAAAGCCCCTCTTTCTGAGGAGCTGCACTGGTTGTCGATATTGTGATTACATAATATTATTTGTGAATAATTAATTATTGATTCATATGATGAGAAAAATATTGATTTTATGTGGATATAGATGGAAAAATTTTAATGTGACAATTGTTGAAAATTGAAATTTTATCTTTTACGATAAAATAATTCATTTAAATATATTATTATATTTTAATAATATAATAATGGTGATATTTTACAACGAATGTGGGATATATGAGTATCTGAGGAGGAAGAGTATTTTTGTTGCAATAAATGTTTAAAACATATTAAACATGTCGGTGGACCCCATTTATTAACTGAAATTTGATTATAGCTTTAAAAAATCGCTTGGTTTGTGGATTTGGTCAATTTCTGTTTGGAATTTGGAAAAACTTTCTTACTACAAAGTTGTAGAAATTGAATTTCCTATAAAAACTCATGAGATTCAATTTTTCTGATAAAAGGGCTATTTATTATGAATTATTGAAGTTAGAAACTCAAAATAATTGATTTTGGAAGTTTAAAATATTTTAAATTAAAAAACGTTTTTTTTTTTTTTGTAGGCTAACATGTGGCATGAATGAATGCTGAATTCAGATCTTCAAAGGTTGGCGTAGGAAAATTTTATATATATATATAATAATATTATATTAAATTTTACGCTTTGGTGTTATTACAAGCATTTTCTATAAATAGGGTCTTGGGTTAGAATTGAAAATCACACGAAGCTGAAGTTTTCTCTCTCTATATTATCGGCGTATTCTTGTGAGTATTTTGAGTATACTTTGAGTATTGTTATATGCGGTTGAATACGTTATTCTGTTCAAAGTCTTCTTTATATCAGGTGTTATTTTCTTCTCGAATGATATTATTTCTTGATATCTTATCTTTGAGTAATATTAGTATTATTTTTTTCAAATTTGGAACTTTTTTAATGATTATTATTTCTTGATATCATTATCTTTGAAATATTGATCTGAAGTTTTTATCAAATTTGGAACTTTTGGTGTCGGAGATTTTTATTCAAATTTCTATCTTTTATTCAGTTACTATTCACGTTACGACTATTCACGAATCTGACCTTATTCATGAAAAATAAAAATTTTCTTTTAAGTCCAAAATATCTATTACGGATACTAGCTTTGATTGTATCCATGTTTTGATCATTCTTGAATTTTACACCACTATGATTATTTTTGAGGTATTTTTGAACATGGATAAAACAAAATCACAAATCCTTAATCCTTAATCCTTGTCATTTTGTTTCCTTTGGATTCGTTTCTTTAAAAATATTTTTCATCATCCTCGGTCTTAAATGATGATATTATTGAATATCTTTGGCACATAGTGATGCAAATGAATGATTTCTGAAGAATATCTTTGGCCGTAGTGCAAAGATGAGCAGTGTTTAGATGAACATGACCAAGTGATGAATATCTTTGGCTGTAGTGCAAAGATGAATATTTGATTCGAGATGTATATTGATTGATGTTACGAGGATAAAAGATGAGCGATGAACTTTTAAATTCATACATAGAAGATAGTAGTTTGCATTCTCTACTTAACTCTTCTAATGAATTATTATTTCATTGCGAATATTGATTTAAAATTTGTTGTCTATTGTATTACTATTAGATTTTTCCTGTTGAAGACTAACGATAATTTGTTGTATATTATCTTAGTCATAATATTCTTTCTTGGGCTAGTTGAGCTCACCCTTTTCCTTTTTGTTCCATTTTTCTTCTCGGGAGGCGAGAATATAAGCGATGACTGATATGGAATGAAGGTTTTAGAAAGTGGGGTATGGAATGAAGGTTTTAGAGATAGAGTTGTTTAGTAGTCCTCACCATTTTTGTAAAATAATGTATCGATAAATGTGATGAGGATTTATTTGAGTATAGATATTGTCTAGAAGATAATATTTGTATTCAAACTCACATTTTTCTTGTTGTAATAATAAAGTTGTAGTTGTTTACATACCATGTATTGACAACTCGGAATGGGTGATGTATACCTATTTTGCATCGAATAGTCCTTGAAATCGGTCAAACAGGTCATCAATACGAGGTAACGGTACCTATTTTTGATGGTGACAAGATTCAACTCCCGATAATCAATACAAAGTCACATACTTCCATCTTTCTTCTTCACGAATAGAACATGAGCACCCCAAGGAGACGTATTAGATGAATGAAACCGATGTCTAACAATTCCTCAGAGTTGAGTTTTTAACTCCAAAAGTTCAATAGAGCCATTCGATATGGGGCTTTGGAAATGGTTTTGTCATCAATTTCAAGGTCGATACAAAATTCATTTTCACGCTTCTAGGGGTAGGCCGAAGTTCTTTAGGAAATACATCGGAAATTTATTAACAATAGAAATATCATTCAAATCGGCGTATTTTTATTTAAATTTGTGATATGGGCTAAGAAAGCTTGACATCCGTTTTTCAATAAACGAATAGCTTTATGGCTAGAGATGACAATGATTTACTATAATGGTTTGGTTGCTTAAATTCGCATAATAGGTTGGTTAGGAATATGAAAGCAAACAACCTTACAAAAATAATAAATTTTAGCATGATGAGTAGTCAACCAATCAATTCCTAAAATCACATAGAATGCAAGTATTTTCAAAGAGATAAGATCGACAGGTAACGTGCGGTTATCGATTTGAATCAAACAAGAGTTATAAACGATGGATGTAATGAACGTTTCTCCCAATTTGAGTTTCAACAGATAAATCAAAGTCTAATTTCTCCGAAGTTAAATTTAAACATTGAGCGATAGGAGAAATAAAAGAATGGGTAGAACCGTTATCAAATAAGGTATAGACTTCGCTAGAGTTTATGATTAGCTTACCCGTGATCACCTCGTTTGGATTCCTCGCTTTTTGGGAGGTTACGACAAATGCTCTCCCTTGAACTACCAGTTTTGTCTTATCTGGGATGGCCTTTGATGCCTCCATCCCAACTGGACTTGACTTTGGTGCACGACAAAATCGGGCTAGGTGACCTTCTCTTTCATAATTGTAACATGCTTTGGACTGCTGCATACAATTTGGACTGATGTGTCCCTCCCCTCCGCATTTGTTGCGGTCGTTCTCCTTGCTTAACAACAAGTGTTGGTGCTGACATCTTTCCATCATTATTGAATCTCCTCTTCTTGAAATTTCCACTTCTATTATCTTGGCCATGATTACCACCGAAGTGGTTACCATTTCTGGCATGTTGATTCCCTCCACGTTTGTTGTCACTACTTCGATGACTGCTACCACTGGTATTATCGACTTGTCGGCTGCTCTCTCTTGGTTGGGTTGACTCATTATCGCGCTCCAACAACTGAGCCCTATTTAAAACATCTGAAAACAAACACAGTTTGTGAGAAATGAGGTATTGACGTATTTCAGGTCTCAAATCTCGTAGAAACATTCGCGTCATTCTCTCCTCATTATCAACCAAATGGGATGCGAACCGGACAACTTTCGCAAACTTAGCCTCGTCTTTGCGACACGGTCATATTGTTTTGCTGCAACTTGATAAACTCCACCTCCTTCATGTGACAAATACTTTCGGGAAAGTACTTGTCGTTGAACAATTCTTGGAACTTTTCCCAATATATTTTGAGTGCGGCAGGCTGAGTACATTTTACTGATTCCCACCAATAATCTGCCTCTCCTCTCAATATGAAGGTGGCAAAGGGAACCTTTTGCTCCTCGGAGCATCACAAGACATCAAATATCTTGGTGATCTGCTCTCCCAAAAACTCCGATGGTCCCAGCTCCTTGAACTGCTTAGCAGTGACCATCCGAGAGTTGCCAGTGTTTCCACCTGCATTTTGAATAGGAGTCGCTCTCGCTTGATGTTGCATGAAGCCTCTGAACATCCCATCGTTCATCATTTGATCGGTGTTGTTGTTTACCTGAGGATTATTTTCTTCCTGTTGCACATTATCCAGGTATTGATCGTTGGTGACTCAACGGTCTCATGTGCTTCATTGCTTATCTTGACATTTTTAGATGCCATTTTCAAACACTGCCACAAAATAAGGGTTAATTGACATGCCACATATTATCCCTATACTCTGACCGACCAATTAAATACCAAATAAACTTAGGTAGGTCATACTAGCGAAGGAATTCCCCGTCTCTCCCCTCCTAGTTCTTGTCTCACATCTAAGTCAGGGATCATATCCCTAAGCTTTGATACCAACTTTGACGCCCCCAAAATAGGTATACATCACCCATCTTGGGTCGCCAAATACATGGTACTGAATACAAATACAAACTTAATTATACAACATGAGCTGAGAGTTTTTACACGAATATTATCATCTAGACAATATCCAAACTTAAATGGAGTCCTCATTACATTTATTGTCACACTATTTTATAGAATAGTGAGAACTACTATAACACCATCTTGGACCATCACTCTATTCCCCGACTAGTTCCGGCTACGTTCTCATTTCCTGAAGAGAACAATGAAAGTAAAAGGGTGAGCTCAACTGGCCCAGTAAGAAATATTATAACTACGATAATGCAGAATAAGTTATCGTTAGACTTCAACAATGTTAAACTGATAGAATATAATAGACAATAAGTTTAACTGCAGCGGAATAAGCAATCCATTGGAAGAGTCAAGTAGAGCATAATATCTACTATCTTCTATGATTTAAAAATTTTATCATTAACTTTATTACTGGGACTCAGCTTAATAAAAAAATCACATCATCGAATCATCCCTTCACTACAGGCCAAGGATATTCATTAGTATCACGTCCCACAAATTATTCTCAGACTACGGGCCAAGAATATTCGATGTAATAATCATCAATGGTCATGATCATACCGAATTATCTCTCGGTCATAATAATCATACCAATCAACATTCCATCTATGCACGTAAGCCAAAGATGACTTTCATCACAATATAAGCATGAGGATGATGACAATGATATAAGAATTCAATTAAAAGAAAGCAAAGGATAAATTTTTAATGATTTATAATTTAACTTATCCAGAATTTAATAATATCCAAATTGTCAACATGATACTTCTTTGTGGAGTAAAATTCAAGAATAATATCCATGTATCAAAAATAATTTGGACAGAAAAGAAATAAATTTTTTCTATGAATAAAGACCCCATGAATAGTACCCTGAATAGTATCCCGACATTAAAAGTGCCCTGAATACCCGAGTGAATATTATTTGAGTGAATAGTAACCGAGTGAATAGTAATCTGTGAATAGTAACTCATGAATAGTACCGGCATGAAAACTTCCCCGAATACCCAAGTGAATAATATTCTAGTGAATAGTAATTGGGTGAATAGTAACCCGTGAATAGTAACCCGGGCGAAAATATTGATATTTAATAAGAAAGTTCAGATCAATATTCTAATGAAACGATACTGGATGAAGCGCTAAACTCAAGAATATTCCACTAATTTCAAGGATTATAGAAGCAATATTTACCATAGTAAGTTTAGATTTAAGAATATGAAAAGAAATAACATAAGAAATCATGAATGGATTTTCACCGTAATACGATGCGTAATCCGCGTGAGCGAAGTTATTCCAACATATTAAAGGATGAATACAAAATATAGTATTCCTTGTGAATACGAAAGAAATAATACCCCTTACCTTAGTAGAAGGCTGAATACTACAATAGGGAAGTAGCTAAATACTCTTCTTCTTGCTCTCTATAGTTTTTCTCTCTATAGTGTCTCTTGTGAATCTCAGTGAATTGGTGAGAATGAAAGAAGAATTAAGCATCTATTTATAAGAGAATGGACTAAATAGTAACTGATTCATGAACGGTCCAGATTGATTTACTTTTAAAACCACCACCGACGGTCCATATTGATTTACTATTAAAACCACCATCCATGGTCCAGATTGATTTACTATTAAAACCACCATCAATGGTCCAGATTGATTTACTATTACAACCACCATCAATGGTCCGGATTGATTAACTATTAAAACCACCATCAATGGTCCAGATTGGTTATCTATTAAAACCACCATCGATGGTCCATAAAATTAGTAAATCTTCCCATGGAATACTAAGTCAAACTTACAACAAACGCCTCATAACAATGCCTATATTTATATCAAAAATTCAATAAATATTTACCACAAATTATTTATCTTTAATAAACACATTTTTAATCTATTAACAATTATTCATCACTAATATTATAACTCACAATATTTAACAACCAGATCATTCCTAGGAAAGAGAGGGCTTTCCGATATGACTTTCTCCCTATTGGCGCACAATTAGGTAACCAAACCTCTCCTCGACAGAACTTTCTTGACATCGTCAATATTACAAATAATAATATGAATAACTTTTTCATCTCAATTATTGATTTAATAATATAAAATATTAATACTGTGATAATAATTAAATCAAATAACATGAGATACTATACAGCATAACTGTAGTAATAATTGAGTATAACTGAGTGACTTCTCACGTAAGCATCAATAATCAATACCGTAATACTACTATGCAACCACGCCAGATTCTCGCATTTTTACCACTGGGTAGTTCAACAGTTTAACGGTAAAACTTTCGCCATTATTTTTATAAAAAGATATTTCTGTCATTTTTTAACTATGACAATACTTCCATTGTGGGTTCCACCAATGTTTGTGCCGTCGTACGAATATTCCATGTTAAAACGAATATTTCCCGACCAATCAAATATTCCCCGACACAACGAATATTTTATATCAACTTGCTTACTTTGCAAAATTTTCAAATATTACCCACAACTATAACATTATATCATATCCACACCATAATATTCAAAAATATATTTCGAGAAAAATTATTCTTTATTCAAAAAAGTTGGGGTCTTACATCTATTGTACTTGTGAGGTGAGGAAGAGACTATTGTTTCAAAACCAGATCATAGAATAGAACTAAACTCAAAAGGTGGTACAACTAGACTTGAGGAAGGAGCGGGGAGCTTGCTGTCCAAGATAGAATAGTTGAATAGTTAAAAGTTTATCTATAAAACTTTGTAAAGGTTTCTCTGCCTGTTGAAGGAGTTTTTATTACTAATAGTAATAGGATCTCATGTTCCAAGTAGGGACTTGAGACTGGATGTAGCAACATACCAAGGGGTCTATGTTGTGAACCAGATAAATCTCTGTGCATTGTGATTGAATTTTTATTATCTTGCATGCTAATTGTTAATACTGCTAACTAATAACTAGAAATTCAAAAAGGCATAAATATAATTTTTAACTTGTAATAATCTATTCAACCTCCCTTCTAGATTATTATTAACCTTTTAGTGGCAAGGACATTGAGTGAAAGTTCTATTAAAACTTTGTGGTAAGGACAAACTGTTGATTTACATTATTATAAATATGAATTATGAATTTAAGTATAATCTTTGGTGGTTCAGGTGAAGACAGGTGATGAAAGTTCTCTTTGTCTTGGGTACAACAAAGAACTGTTGATGGGTATTACAGGGATGAAATATTAATGATGTGTTTTAATTTGGAGGAGATAGTAGACATTATGTTCTACTTGACTCTTCTAATGGATTATTATTTCCGCTATAGTTGTTGATCTAAAACTTGTTGTCTATTGAATTCTATCAGATTTTTCCCTATTGAGGAATAAGGATAATTTATTTTACATTATCTTAGTCTTTACTGGGCTATTTGTTGGAAGGTTGCATATTTAAATTTGATGTTGAAAGTCAATATTCATGATTATATGTAAAGTCCTTCAAGGAATACATGTACAAGGACTTAGTGGTAGATCAAACTTGTTAGGTTGATCTGAGCTTTAATTTTTATCATTCTGTAAATGAATGTATAGAAGAAAAGATCAAAGCTGTTAGGTTGATCTATGTCTGGAGATATAATAGATAGGCTTCAACAGAATCGTAGTCTATCAAGTTGATCAAAAGATTGCAGAAGCCAAGGCAGAATCGTAGAGCATCGAGGATCGTAGTCTGTTTACTTTATAGGGCCTCTCATGAAATCATAGAGTGGTCCAAATGTCTGCCGAGTCACACTCAAGAATCGTAGTGTTCTCGGAAGCTTAGAGTCTGTAAGTCAAGCAAGTGAAGATCGTAGTGTGCCAGTACTTAAGAGAAATCATAGTGTTCTTATCCATCAGTACCAGATCAAGGTCCAAGGAGGCAAGACACCACGATCATGATCGTAGTTTATCATTTGTCTGCATCAGAAGCATCGAGCCTTGTCCATTTGTTTAAGAATAAAAGTCAACAAATGTGGAATGGATTATAGACGTAAAGACTATCAGGAGTCCCAATGACACAACAGTGATCCTTAGTATGTAACAAAGAAACGTATTGAAGAAGCTAAGGAAAGTACTATGGGTCAGCAGAAAACACCTTTTCAGGTGTTAATAGTTCAACGGATGTCTTCAAACGGATATATTTCAAAGGCATCATTGTTGGGTAAAATCTAATTATGCACAACACGCAAGTATACGTGGTCAACAAGTAATATAATAGTAAGTAGAGTATCGTTCCCACAGAGAAATTAATAAGAATTTTAACCTCACAATTACCAGTTTGCTATTAGTCCTAATTTTATTAAACTATTCAAATTAATGATTAAAATTATAAACTCTCAAATTATTAAAAATACTAAGATCACAAAACAATCACAAATCGCAAAAACTAAATTTTTAAACAAGTATCGGAGAATTAGGCTTACAACTTCACCCTAAGCTTCACTCTGGTTATTATCCTTTGTTCCAGTTTAATTTACTATCCCCAGTATATTAATCAAGAACACGAAAGTAGAATTAGCCACCTCTCGATGCACTAACACCATATTAACTCAAATCCATAATTTAGATAGAATTAAGTCAAACACCTTAATTAACTAACTCACTATATCTCTATGTGAATTATAATCAAAGAAGGTTTAAGTTCAAGTTCTCTATTCTATTACTCACTATGCAACTACATGATTACATGAATGCAACATTTAATCATCCTAAAACTAAACAATGAACTACTATGCAAACCTAACTAATGAAGTTAAATATGCAAACATGAAATACAAAAATGAAACTAAATCCCCCCAAACATGAAAATTACAATTCCCTCATTGTACAGATTTAGCAATAAAAATATGACGACTTCCCTGTAATCCATTTAAGCTTGGGGTGGTGGTGTGTGTTCTTCTTCATCAGAGTCACTTGGTGGAAACCTTGGCATTGGGGCTGGCTGCTGGTATGGGAATTGAGCATTGGGATTGAAGCTTTGGAGCGTCGTGTTCAATGAGGCGAACGATAGGTTCATGGCTTAAAACATGTGGTCCTGCCTCGCTGCGAGTCACCGCATCTCTCTTTGTGCTATCTTGTTTTGCTCATCCACTTGACGTTGAAAGTTGAGGAACTGAGGGCTAGATATAGATTCGGACTGTGGTGGTGCCTCTGTTCCTTCCTCTCCCATTGGTACCCCCTCCTGGAACTCTTCGTCATCCGAGCTGTCGGAGGCATTAGCCTCATCCTCTAAAGCTGATGGAAATATAAAGCCTAATCCTCTAGGATATGATTTACCTCCGGGCTATACCGCATACCGTGCAATCATTCTTGAATCCAGTGTCTGAAGTGGCATTTGGGTGATCTCATTATTGGACCATCTAACTTTCGCTTGCTTACACAACCCATAAATGAGTGATGGGTGTGGAAAGCCGCCCGAGAATTGTCCTCGTAAGCACCGTCAGATTGAAAAACTTATTATTGCCCCGACGTCGATGGTGAAATCTTGAACAATGGCTTACAAGAGAACTGCCTTCTCCTTGGTCACGTCTGACGTGTGTGTGGATGGAAATAATTTGGCGCACAAGAATGCATACCATATCTTTTCATACCTGTTGAGATCCTTGTTGTGAAAAATTGTGCCTCCGTGTGACCTTTGATCCATGTGGTACCCGGTTTTGTCATTTCCTTCATAATAACCTCATAATCCGGATCATGATCACGTAAATGAGCATATTGGCAATATCTAGGCACTCTTATATGATAGTATGTGTTGATGGCATCGGCACTGAAAGGGACTAATCTTCCCCGCACAAAAGCATTGAAAGGGGTCTTATCCTCCACGTTAGCATAAAATTCTTTGACCACACTTATAACGGTGGCCTCGGGTTCCTCCGTGAACTTATTCCACCCTTTCCGATATATCTGTTGCATCATTTCACCGTCGACATGGTCATGGTGCCAACCCCCGCTCCAGTGTGAGTGCTTTTAACACCATGTAATCGTAACAGTCGGCGGCGGCGGCACTTATGAATTTGCATCGGTCAAAGGTTCGTCATGGTGGTGTGGTTCCGGAACTCTCTCCCCGTTGCCTCTTTGATGTGGGTTTGGATGCTATTGAATTGAAAATCAGGAAGCTTTAACACCAATATTCTCCCCAAACTTCACTCACGCAATTTTTCGAACACTTGGTGTGCACAATGTTTTATCCCCCTAAAATTGATGAATTTATGGCAACTATGGTGATAGAAGGTGAAGAATTGAAAAACAACTTACTCACTCTCAATGTATCTCCAAATTGGCTGAAAATTTTTGCTCAACTCTAACTTTGAACTTCTGAGTAGTGTAAATTTAGTTTGGTGAGGGAGAGGTTTTATAGAGATGGGATGATTTATAGAGTTGTGAAGTGGAGTAGTGGATTGAAGTAGTGGGTAGTATAATTGAGTGGGGTGATGGAGAGTTAATTCCCAAATCGTGGGTCGAGATTCGAGAAAATGGATGGGAGTGGGAGTTGTATTTGAGGAAGACTAGTAGTGGCAAACTGATGTAACTGCGAAAAAGTACTGGTTAAACTTCAGGACCCCCACCCCGGCGGGGGGTACTATGCCTTATAATCCTGCCCCGGCGGGCATGCCTCTTGTTAATTCACTTAGGACCCCATTTCCCACGGTGTTGTTCTTATAGGACCCATCACCTACTTGGCGATGCTTCTTCGTTAATCGGGTTGAAGACCCCCGCCCCGATGGGCATAGTAGGCTTGCAAAGGCCTGCCCTGGTGGGCATATATTCTGCAAGTGGCCTTTGGTTTGCTTGTTGTTACTTCCTTAATACAACTCTTAGCTCCTTAATTACCTGCTCATTATGAAAACATAAGTATCATTAGATCTTGCGCAAATTAAGCATGAGAAATTAGATTATCTAGAACAATACAACTAAATAACTACATAATGAACTAATTATATCCTAATTATTACTCTAAACTCTAATCTAACTAGCACGGATAAAAATACGAAGAATAAAAGTACGATTGGGTTGCCTCTTAATTAGCGCTTGATTTTAAGTCATTCAGCCTGACTACTCCCTGTTTATGGTACGTCGACTAGTGTGATTGCAATGACATCCATATTGGAATCGCCACCCCAATAATGCTTTATCCTTTGACCATTGACCTTGAACATTTCTAATGGATTCCTACTGTAGAGTTCAACGGTGCCATGTGAGAAAACTCTTTTGATGGTAAATGGACTCGACCATCGTGATTTTATCTTCCCTAGGAATAACCTCAACCTTGAGTTAAACAGTAGTACTGATTGCCCCGACTCAAATGTTCTTTGCATGATTTTCTGGTCGTGCCATTTCTTGACCTTTTCTTTGTATAACTTCGAGTTCTCATAAGCTTGAAGTCTAAATTCATCAAGCTCATTTAGCTGAAGTAGTCTCTTTTCACCCACTGCTTAATCGAAGTTCAGTTTCTGAATTGCCCAATAGGCTTTATGTTGTAACTCCACAAGTAGGTGACATGCTTTCCCAAAGACTAATCGATATGGTGACATACCGATTGGTTTTTTGTACGCAGTTCGGTAGGCCCATAGTTGTGAGACCCCAGATTTTATGAATAAATATTTAATTTTCTCGAAATAATTTTTTGAATATTATGGTGTGAATTTGATACAATGTTATAGTTGTGGGTAGTATTTATAAATTTTGTAATGTATGCAAGTTGTTATATAATATTCGATTGGTCGGAGAATATCCGTACGACGGTACAATCATTGGTGGACCCCACAACGGAATTATTGTCGGATTGAGAAAACGATACAAATATTTTTATGAGAATAATGACGGAAGTTTTACCGTTAAAACTGTTGAACTACTCGGTAGTAAAAGTACAGTAATACGCGTGGTTGCATAGTAGAACACGGTATTGATTATTAATGCTTGCGTGAGAAGTCACTCAGTTTTGTTTTATTAGTATTATTAATGTAATAAAACAAACTTATTATATAAAACAGAATACTTTTATAAAGTTATTCGTTTTATTAGATTATAAATAGAATATATTATATTTTATTTAAAATATTTTGTTTTATTAGAATATTTTATTAAATCAATATGGATCGTCCGTTTAAAAGTAAATCAATCTGGACCGTTCATGAATTAGTTACTATGCAGTCCATTCTCCTATAAATAGAAGCTCATTCCTTCATTATGTCTTACGAATTCACTAAAACTGTAGAGAGAGAAACTATAGAGAGAATTCTTTTTCTATAATCTTGAGCGTATTTCTTTAGAGTTTAAGAAAGCTTTGAGCGTAGTGCAAGTTTTCTTCAAGTATATCCTCGCCCTACCAGTCAGAATACTCTTCTTTCAAAGGTAAGGTATATTATTTGTTGTACTCGTAAGGGGTTATTATTTCTTTCATATTCATGAAGAGAACTTCTATTATTCCATTCTTTATTATTCTGTTGGAATAACCTGTATACGCGGACTACCCTATACTTGGTGAAATTCTTCTATTCCATTCCTTATTATTCTGTTGGAATAACTTGTCTATGCGAAGTACAAAGATGCATGGTGATTTACGTTGTTATTCCATTCTTTATTATTCTACATTGAACATCCCGCTTGCATTTAATTTCGCCCGACTGGTTCCGTTATTTATTATTCTCGTTAGAATAACTTGTCTATCGCGGCACCGCATGCATGGTGATTTCGTTGTTATTCCATTCTTTATTATTCTGTTGAACATCCCGCCGGTGCGAATTTAATTTCACCGACTGGTTTCGTTATTTATTATTCTGTTTAATATCCCATCGTAAGGCTTACTGTGGGACTGTTACATTATTTATTATTCATTGGGAATAACACATGCAATGCGATCTATCGCATACGCATGGTGAATCCTTCATTTATTCTATTCTTTATTATTCTCGTTGGAATAACTCGCCTATGTGGATTACCACAAGTGGTGAATGATCCTTTATATTCATTCCTTATTAAATTGTGAAAATGATCTCAAGTTACGTTGATTATGATGAGAGTCATAATAAAAGCATTGGACCGATGAAAATCATGGGTATATGAAGTATTAGTAAGTGTTATGATGAGTTATGTTGGTTATTATGTGAAAACATGAAAGTTTCTTAGAAATCACAAAGGGTTGAAAAATCAGATTTTAGTGAAAATGGAATATGAAATTCTATTGACCATATCTCCTATTATATTTTGAATTTTTAAGTGTGGTCAAATTCTAGAGTTAGATCTATGAGTTTCCTAACTTATCCAAGTGGAATCACTGGAAAAGGTGTTGTAGATTTTTGTGTGGACTGATTTTAGCAAAGCACGAAAATGTGAAAAATGGGAAAATTGCTATTGCCAGAAATTTTAAAAGGGAATTTTCGGCCACTTAATTTGTGAGAAAAATTCCGGCCTTTTGGGACATGAAAATATATGGTATAAAGTACCTCGTGTCCAAAAATGAGCTCATTTCGACTTAAAATGGGCAAGTTATGATCATTTCAATATTTAGGTTTTTCCGACGAAAAACGCTATAACCGGAGTTCTATAACTCCGATGACTAGGAAATTTAAACTGGAAGATCACATTAATATGTGTAAGATCTTGCCAAGATTTGGGGATTTCTGGAGTTAAACTTGAGGTAGTTAATTTCTTAAGGAATTAATTAGAAATTGATTTTTGAAAAATAGTAAATGAATTTTAAAAATTTCGAGAAAAATATATGTTCATTATGGGACTATATTCTGCTAAATCTCAGAAAAAAATTATTTTTGGGAATGATTTGGTATTTTTCATGAAAATTCACTAGTTATGAGTATATTAGTTAAATATGTTATGTGAAGTTGAAAATTTGTAAATAGGATTTTATGGCTTGGGAATTCTATATAGGGTATATGCAGATTTTTGATAAGAGATTTGATCATTGGTGATGAAATCTTATGAGTATGACATTTTTGAATGATTAAATGCATTATTTGGTAAAGTGTAAACAATTAAAATAAATTATTTATAAGTTTAAGAAATAATTAAAATATTATTATAATATTAATGATATTAGATTATGAGATTATTAAGTGATTGATAACATTGGGATATTTTTGAACCCTGGATAATTTATATTATAAATGTTTAATATTTATCCTTTATCTCATTTGATTGATTCTTTATATCGTTGTTATGATCCTCATGGATATATTATGTTGAAAGTCATCTGTGGCCTGTAGTGCATAGATGAACTTGGTATGATTATGACCAGGGATTATTCGGTATAATCATGACAATAATGTTACAAATGATGTGGAAAATGTCCTCATTGGCCGTAGTGCATTGATGGACAATTTTTGGTATGATTATGACTATGGATTCTCTTCGGCCAAGGGTGCAAAGATGAATTATTTTATGGCATGATCATGACCATTGATGAATACACGAATATCATTGGCCCGTAGTTCATGGATAATTTGTGGTCATGATACTAAAAAAAATGTCCTTGGTCGTAGTACAGGGATGATGTGGATTATTTATTAAGCTGAGTCCCAGCTATAAAAGTGATGAAAAACCGTTTAAATTATAAAAGATAGCAGATTTTATTCTCTACTTGACTCTTCTAATGGATTGCTTGTTCCACTGCAGTTAAACTTGATGTTTGTTATATTATATCAGTTTAACACTGTTGAAGGCTAACGATAATTTATTCTACATTATCTTAGTCATATTATTTCTTACTGGACTAGTTGACCTCACCCTTTCTTTCATTGTTCTCTTCAGGAAATGAGAACGTAGCAGGGACTAGTCGGGGAACGAAGTGACGGTCCAGATAATAGCATTAGTAGTCCTCACTATTCTGTTAAATAGTGTAATAATAAATGTAATGAGGACTCCATTGAGTGTGGATATTGTCTAGATGACAATATTTGTATTAAAACTCACAGCATATATTTTGTCGTATTTTACACGACTGTTGTATAATTAGTTTGTATTTGTATTCAGTACCATGTATCTGGCGACCCAAGATGGGTGATGTATACCTATTTTTGGGGCATCACAGTTGGTATCAAAGCTTAGGGATATGATCCCTGGCTGAGATGTGAGACAAGAACTAGGAGGGGAGAAACGGGGAATTCCTTCGCTAGTATGACCTACCTAAGTTTATTTGGTATTTAATTGGTCGGTCAGAGTATAGAGATAATATGTGATATGTTAATTAACCTTTGTTTTGTGGCGATGTTTGAAAATGGCATCCGAAAATGTTGAGATAAGCAATGAGCACAGAGAGACCGTTGAGTCTCCACAGATCAATAATCAGGACAATGTGCAACAGGATGGTGATAATCCTCCTGTAAACAACAACACTGATCAATTGACGAATGACGGTATGTTTAGGAGCTTTTTAGAATTCATGAAACATAAGGCGAATGCGGCTCCTGTTCATAATGCAGGTAAAAATAATGGCAACCCACGGTCGGTCACCGCTAAGCAATTCAAGTAGCTGGGACCACCGGAGTTTTTGGGAAAGCCAGAACCACTTAAGGTGAGACGTGGTTAAAGCAGATCACCAAGATATTTGATGTCTTGGATGCTTCGAGGAGCAAAAGGTTCCATTCGCCACCTTTATGTTGCGTGAAGAGGCAGACATCGGTGGGAATCAGAAAAAGCATCTCACCGACTGACGCATTCAAGATGTCTTGAGAGAAGTTCCAAGAGCTGTTCAATGACAAGTACTTTCTCGAAAGTATTCGTCACATGAAGGAGGTGGAGTTTATCAAGTTGGAGCAAAACAACATGACCGTGTCGCAGTACGAAGCCAAGTTTGCCGAGTTGTCCCGATTTGCATTTCATTTGGTTGATAATGAGGAGAGAATGACGTGAATGTTTCTAAGAGGTTTGAAACCTGAGATACGTCAATATTTTATCTCTTATAAACTGTGTTTGTATTCAGATGTTGTTAATAGGGCTCAGTTATGGGAGCGCGATAATGAGTCAACCCAACCAAAAGAGAGCAGCCGGTAAAATGATAATACCGGTGATAACAGTCATCAAAGCGATGACAATAAGCCTGAAGGGAATCAACATACCAGAAATGGTAACCACTTCGGTGGTAATCATGGCCAAAATAATAAGAATGGACATTTCAAGAAGAGAAGGTTCAACAATGACGTGAAGACGCGTCGGCACCAAAGACCCGCTTTCAAAGGAAGAAGAATGACCACCGGTCATCGATGTTTCAAATACTGGACGGAGGGACACATCCGTTCAAACTGCATGCGCCAAAATCCAAAGCGTGTTTTAATTGCGGAAGAAGGTCATCTAACTTTCGATTTTATCGTATGGTGAAGTCAAGTCCAAATTTGGGATAGTGATGCCAAAGGATGTCCCAGACAAGCCAAAGTCGGTAGCTTAAGAGAGGCGTTTTTTTTTAAGTGACGAGGAACCCGAATAAAATTATCACGGGTATGTTAGTCATAAACTCTTGCGAAATCTATCTGAGTGTTGAATAATGGGTTCTACTCACTCTTTTATTTCACCTAGTTGTGTTCAATGTTTGAAGTTAACTCCGGAGAAGTTAGACTTTGATATATCTGTTTAAACTCAGTTGGGAGAAACCTTCGTTACTTCCACTATTTATAAATCTTGTTCAAATCAACACTTTCACGTTACCTATCGATCTTATCTCTTTGAAAATACTTGCCTTTGATGTGATTTTTGGAAACGATTGGTTAACTACTCATCATGCTTTTCGTAAGGTTGTTAGCTTTCATACTCCTAACCAACCTGTTATGCGAATTCAAAGTAACCAAACTACTAAAGTCAATAATTGTCATATCAAGCCATAAGTAAAGAGCCCGATCCTTTCGTTGTTGACTTCCTTGTGTGGAATGCACCGAAGCCAGACTTTCTATAGGCTGTCGTGAATGAAGATGGCAAGTTGATAGGTATCAATGTGACGTACTATCCAAGTCTTGGATGAGGGTCACAGTTTTGAATGATATTTCTATCGTTAATAAATTTCCTGACGTATTCATGAACACTTCCTAGCCTACCCCTAGAGCGTGAAATCGAATTTTGTATTAACCCCAGTACAAAACCCATTTCTTAAACCCTCAAATATTTCTTCAACTAAAATGAATGTAACATGCGCCAAAGACGTTGACTCGAGCTGTTGAAGATTACGATCGTACCATTCAATACCATCGTAGGAAAAGCGAACATGGTAGCTGACGCGTTGAGTAGAAGATAAGTATCGATGTCTGAAGTGCAAATATATGAACCCACGTGAAGATAACGAATATACGAGTAGAATCGACTTTAATCGATAAAGTTAAAGCCGCTCAAGCTACATACTCAGAGCTGATGAATGTGAAGAAGAAGGTTTAAGAAGGCGTTATCTTAACCCTCGATTTAATTGGCCCATTTTGAAATCCTCGATCAAGTAGGAATTGTGGCTTATAGACTCGTTTTACCACCAAGTATGTCGCGTGTTCATAACGTTTTTTCACGTATCGATGTTATGTAAATATGTGGACGACCCGAACCACATTATTAATTTAGAACCGGACGAGATAGCGGATGATTTAACGTATGAGAAGATACGTGTTAAAATCTTGGATAAGAAGGATTATATTCGACACTCAAAGGTTATACCTCAAGAGTTAGAATCTAAAATGGAGTCAAGGTACCCTCACCTCTTCAAAGATACCAGTATCGTCGTAAATTTAAATGCTAAATTCCATAAGGAGGGAGATTGTGAGACCCAGTTTTATGAATAAATATTTAATTTTCTTGAAATAATTTTTTGAATATTATGGTGTGAATTTGATATAATGTTATAGTTGTGGGTAGTATTTATAAATTTTGTAATGTATGCAAGTTGTTATATAATATTCGATTGGTCGGGGAATATCCGTACGACGGTACAATCATTGGTGGACCCCACAATGGAATTATTATCGGATTGAGAAAACGACAAAAATATTTTTATGAGAAAAACGGCGGAAGTTTTACCGTTAAAACTATTGAACTACTTGGTAGTAAAAGTACAGTAATACGCGTGATTGCATAATAGCACACGGTATTGATTATTAATGCTTGCGTGAGAAGTCACTCAGTTTTGTTTTATTAGTATTATTAATGTAATAAAACAGAAAAACTTTTTATATAAAATAGAATACTTTTATAAAGTTATTTGTTTTATTAGACTATAAATAGAATATATTATATTTTATTTAAAAGATTTTGTTTTATTAGAATATTTTATTAAATCAATCTGGATGATCTGCTTTAAAAGTAAATCAATCTCGGACCGCTTCATGAATTAGTTACTATGCAATTCCATTCTCCTATAAATAGAAGCTCATTCCTTCATTATTTCTTATGAATTCACTGAAACTGTAGAGAGAGAAACTATAGAGAGAATTTTTCTTCTATAATCTTGAGCATATTTCTTTAGAGTTTAAGAAAGCTTTGAGCGTAATGCAAGTTTTCTTCGAGTATATCCTCGCCCTACCAGTCAGAATACTCTTCTTTCAAAGGTAAGGGATATTATTCGTTGTACTCGTAAGGGGTATTATTTCTTTCATATTCATGAAGAGAACTTCTATTATTCCATTCTTTATTATTCTGTTGGAATAACTTTGATCTGTGGACTACCCTATACTTGGTGAAATTCTTCTATTCCATTCCTTATTATTACATTGGAATAACTTGTCTATGCGAAAATCTGGTATGCATGGTGATTTCATTGTTATTCCATTCTTTATTATTCTGTTGGAACATCCTGCCGGTGTAATTTACTTTGACTCGTTCCGTTATTTATTATTATTCGTTAGAATAACTTGTCTATCTGAAATACCGCATGCATGGTGATTTCGTTGTTATTCCATTCTTTATTATTCTTTGGAACATCACGCTTGGTCGAATTTCGCCGACCGGTTCCGATTCTTTATTATTCTGTCGGAATATCCCTGTACATGCGCGCGCTTACGCCGGGACTCGAGTTACATTATTTATTATTCTTTTGGAAATAACTAGTCATGCGGTCCTATCGCATGCATGGTGAATCCTACATTATTCCATTCTTTATTATTCATTGGAATAACTTTTGTTTATGTGGATTACCACATGCACGGTGAATGATCCTTTATATTCATTCCTTATTAAATTATGGAAATGATCTCGTTACGTTGATTATGATGAGAGTCATAATAAAAGCATTGGACTGATGAAAATCATGGGTATATGAAGTATTAGTAAGTGTTATGATGAGTTATGTTGGTTATTATGTGAAAACATGAAAGTTTCTTAGAAATCACAAAGGGTTGAAAAATTAGATTTTGGTGAAAATGGAACATGAAATTCAATTGACCATATCTCCTATTATATTTTGAATTTTTAAGTGTGGTCAAATTCTAGAGTTAGATCTATGAGTTTCCTAACATAACCAAGTTGAATCACTGGAAAAGGTGTTGTAGATTTTCGTGTGGACTAATTTTAGCAAAGCATGAAAAAGTAAAAAATGGGAAAACAGCTATTGCCAGAAATTTTAAAAGTGCATTTTCGGCAACTTAATTTGTGAGAAAAATTTCGGTCTTTTGGGACATGAAAATATATGGTATAAAGTACCTCATGTCCAAAAATGAGCTCATTCTGACTTAAAATGAGCAAGTTATGATCATTTCAATATTTAGGTTTTTCTGACGAAAAACGCTATAACCGGAGTTCTATAACTCCGATGACCATGAAATTTAAACTGGAAGATCACGTTAATATGTGTAAGATCTTTCCAAGATTTGGGAATTTCTGGAGTTAAACTTGAGGTAGCTAATTTCTTAAGAAATTAATTAGAAATTGATTTTTGAAAAATAGTAAATGAATTTTAAAAATTCCGAGTAAAATATATGTTCATTATGGGACTATATTCTGCTAAATCCTTGAAAAGAAATTTTTTTGGGACTGATTTGGTATTTTTCATGAAAATGCACTAGTTATGAGTATATTAGTTAAATATGTTATGTGAATTTAAAAATTTGTAAATAGGATTTTATGGCGTGGGAATCCTATATAGGGTATATCTTGATTTTTGATAAGAGATTTGATCATTGGTGATGAAATCTTATGAGTATGACATTTTTGAATGATTAAATGCATTATTTGGTAAAGTGTAAACAATTAAAATAAATTATTTATAAGTTTAAGAAATAATTAAAATATTATTATAATATTAATGATATTAGATTATGAGATTATTAAGTGATTGATAACATTGGGATATTTTTGAACCTCGGATAATTTATATTATAAATGTTTAATATTTATCCTTTATCTCATTTGATTGATTCTTTATATCGTTGTCATGATCCTCATGGATATATTATGTTGAAAGTCATCTGTATGGCACATGAGCATAGATGAACTTGGTATGATTATGACCAGGATTATTCTAGATAATCATGACAATAATGTTACAAATGATGTGGAAAAAGTCTTCATTGGTAGTAGTGCATTGATGGACAATTTTGGTATGATTATGACTATGGATTCTCTTGACCAAGGGTGCAAAGATGAATTATTTTATGGCATGATCATGACCATTGATGAATACACGAATATCATTGGCCGTAGTTCATGGATAATTTGTGGTCGTGATACTAAAAAAATGTCCTCGGTCGTAGTATGTGGATGATGTGGATTATTTATTAAAATGAGTCCCAAATTTATAAAAGTGATGAAAACCTTTTAAATTATAAAAGATAGCGATTTTATTCTCTACTTGACTCTTCTAATGGATTGCTTGTTCCAATCGCAGCTTAAACTTGATGTTTGTTATATTATATCGGGTTTAACACTGTTGAAGGCTAACGATAATTTATTCTACATTATCTTAGTCATATTATTTCTTCCTGGGCTAGTTGACCTCACCCTTTCTTTCATTGTTCTCTTCAGGAAATGAGAACGTAGCAGGGACTAGTCGGGGAACGAAGTGACGGTCCAGATAATAGCATTAGTAGTCCTCACTATTCTGTTAAATAATGTAATAATAAATGTAATGAGGACTCCATTGAGTGTGGATATTGTCTAGATGACAATATTTGTATTAACACTCGCAACATATATTTTGTCATATTTTACACGACTGTTGTATAATTAGTTTGTATTTGTATTCAGTACCATGTATCTGGCGACCTAAGATTGGTGATGTATACCTATTTTGGCGGCATCACACATAGTGCATCGTCTAACCTGAGGGACCAGTCCTTTCTATTCGGGTTTACCACCTTTTCCAAGATTTTTTTCACCTACCTGTTTGAAACTTCAGCTTTCCCACTTGTTTGGGGATGATATGTCATTTCCACCTTATGGTTGACTGGCCCATACTTCGCCAGGAGAGCTGTAAATGATCTGTTGCAGAATTGACTACCTTCATCACTTATAATAGCTCTTGGCATGCCAAATCTTGTAAAGATATTCTTTTGCAAGAATTTGAGAACCACTTTAGCATCGTTAGTTGGGAATGCTACGGCTTCAACCTATTTTGATACATAATCAACTGCAAGCAATATGTACTGATTGTTGAACGAGGAAGGGAATGGTCCCATGAAATCCATGCCCCATACATAAAAAATCTCAACTTCTAAGATTGTTTGTAGTGGCATCTCATTCCTTTTTGATATGTTGCCCACCCTTTGACATCTGTCACATCTTTTTACGAACTGATGCGCATCTTTAAATAATGTAGGCCAATAAAACCCGGCTTGAAGAACTTTCGCCGTTGTTCTCTCACTACCGTAATGTCTCCCGTATGCAGACGAATGACATTCATGTAAAATATTATTCACCTCGCTATATGGCACACACCTTCTAATCATCTTATCGGCGCATTGTTTAAATAGGTATGGCTCATCCCACATATACCACTTAACGTCATGTAGGAATTTCTTTTTTTGCTATTGTGTAAGATCAGGGGGAAGGATGTTGCTCACTAGATAATTAAAGAAATCCGCGTACCATGGGAATTCTGCATTGACTCCAAACAGCTGCTCATCTTGAAATGATTCATTAATTACAAACCTGTCCTCTTCATTTTTACCCTGATTTTCTAGCCGATCTGCAACTTGATTCTCCGTCCCCTTTCTATCTTTTATTTCCAAATAAAATTCCTGTAGAAGGAGAATCCATCTAATAAGGCGTGCCTTAGCATCTTTTTTCAAAATTAAGTACCGAATAGCCGAGTGATCTGTATAAACTACCACTTTTGTTCCGATCAAATATGCCCAGAATTTATCAAATGCATATACTACTGCAAACAATTCCTTTTTCGTAGTGGTGTAATTCATTTGGGACTCCGTGAGTGTCTTACTTGCATAGTATATAGCATGAAATACCTTCTCTCGGCGTTGACCCAAGACAGCCCCAACCGCATAGTCACTTGCATCACACATTAACTCAAATGGCATTATCCAATCCGGTGCGATGATAACTGGGGCTATAGTCAATTTCTTCTTCAATAGCTTGAATGCTAACTTACAATCCTCATCAAAGTTAAAAACTGAATCCTTCTCTAAAAGACTACACAGTGGTTTTGCAATCTTAGAGAAGTCTTTTATAAATCTCCTGTAGAACCCGGCATGTCCCAACAAGCTGCGTATTCCCTTAACTGAAGTTGGTGGTGGAAGCTTTTCAATCGTTTCTAGCTTTGCTTTATCAACCTCTAGTCCTTTTGCTGAAACCATGTGACCCAAAATTATTCCTTCCTCAACCATGAAGTGGCACTTTTCCCAGTTAAGTACCAAATTTATTTATGTGCATCTCTTTAACACCATCACCAAGTTCTCCAAATATGCATCAAAATCGTCTCCATAGACAGAAAAGTCATCCATGAAGACTTCCATGTTTTTCTCCACCATGTCCGAGAAGATGGCCATCATACACCATTGGAAGGTAGCGGGTGCATTACACAAGTCGAAGGACATTCTCCTTAATGCGAATGTGCCATATGGGCACGTGAAAGTTGTCTTCTCTTGATCTTCAAGAGCAATGACTATCTGATTATACCCAAAATACCCATCCAATAAGCAATAAAATTCGTGGCCCGCTAATCTATTCAACATCTGATCGATAAAAGGAAAAGGGAAATGGTCTTTTCGGGTTGCCTTATTCAATTTCTTGTAATCCATGCAAACCCTCCAACCAGTCACTGTCCTCATCGAAATTAGCTCGTTGTCATCATTTTGTACCATGGTCATTCCTCCCTTTTTCGGCACACACTGAACCGAACTGACGCACTTACTATCGAAAATTCGATAGATGATACCGACGTCCAACCATTTCAGTATTTCTTTCTTCAAAGCTTCCTTCATAATTGGGTTGAGTCGTCTTTGTTGCTCCACTATTGGCTTTGCATCCTCTTCCATTAGAATTTTGTGCATGCAAAAGGATGGGTTGATTCCCTTGATATATGCAATTGTCCATCCTATAACCGATTTCTATTCTCTAAGCACCCTCAGCAACTTACTTTCCTGCAATTCGTTAAGCGCAATAGAAATAATAATAGGTAAAGTATTAGAATTGCCTAAATACGCATATCTGAGGTGTTTAGGTAGTGGTTTTAGCTCAAGAGCAGGTGGCTCCTCTAATGATGGTTTCATTCTTATTGTGGCTCACTTTAAATCTGCTAACTCGTGGCAGGGAGTCTAACATATGCAAGTAATCCACAAATTTTGTATCATCCAAATCTTCATCTCCCAATAATGTCGTTTCCAATGGATCATTAGCCAAACTTTTACCCATGTCTTCGCTGATTATCTGATCAATGATATCCATCCTAAAACACTCTTCTTCATCCGTAGGGAATTTCATGGCCTTGAAAACATTAAACTTTACTTCTTGATCTTGGACCCTCTTAGTTAGTTCACCTTTTTGTACATCGATGAGTGTCCTACCCGTAGCCAAAAACGGTCTCCCTAGGATAATTGGGATGTTTTTATCTTTCTCAAAATCCACAATTATTAAATCCGCGGGGAATATAAATTTGTTAACCTTGACGAAGATGTCCTCCACAATGCCTCTCGGGTACGTGACTGACCTATCTGCTAACTACAATGAGATGTTCATAGGATTTGGAGCGGGTAGACCTAATTTTGTATAAACTGATAATGGCATAAGGTTTACACTTGCTCCCAAATCACATAAACACTTGTTGAACATTGTGTTCCCAATTGTGCATGGAATGCTAAAACTCCCCGAATCTTTCAACTTTGGTGGCAATTTTCACAGTAAAACTGCACTACACTCTTCTGTTAATGCCACTATTTCAAAATCTTCCAACTTCTTTTTCCTAGACAGAATACCTTTCATAAATTTTGCATAACTTGGCATCTACTCTAGGGCTTCTGCGAAAGGGATGATAATCTGAAGTTTCTTAAACACTTCCAAAAACTTTGCGAATTGTTTATCTAATTTCTGCTTTTGGACTCTCTGCTAAAACGGCGGTGGAGGATAAACAACCGGTTTGTCATCTAACTTTGTTTGTTCCACTTGCTTTTCCTCACCCTATTTTTCTTCAACCACTTTGTTCTCATCAACTTTGTCATCCGTTCTAACTGAATTTTCTGCACTTTTCCCATCTAGATGTTTCACTATTCAAAGTGATTGCCTAACACTGTTCATGATTTCCCTTCGGATTTCTTTCAGTGTCACTTGGTAGAGTTGCTTGTGGTCTATTGTTCAATGTTAAGGCAATTTGTCCCATCTAATTTTCTAAATTCTTTATGGCTATCTCTTGCGATTTCATGGCCATTACTTGGTTTTTCATAGCTGCCTCATTGCTTGTTATATACTTTGACAACAACTCTTCTAAATCTGATTTCCTTTCTTGATGTTGAGCTAGTTGTTGTTGTTGATTCTGAAATCCTGGGGGATCAGATGGTCGTGAAGCTTGTTGATGCTGATTATTACTCCACAAAAAATTTGGGTGATTCCTATTCCTCGGATTGTATGTATTCTGGTACATGTTCTGTGGAATCCTGTTGTAGCTACCCACAAATTGCACCGACACTAGGTTGATTGCACATTGATCTGTAGGATGTTCACCAGTGCACAATTCACAAATAACTGCAAACCTGTTGTGTCTGGTAACCCTTGACAAAGCATCCAACTTCTTAGAGAGCGCTGAAATCTGTGTTGTTATTGTCGTCACTCCATCTAACTCTAACACTCCAGCTGTCTTCGCTGGTGTCATTCTTGTCGTGGGCCACTGGTAGTTGTTAGCTTCCATTGTCTCTATCAACTGATATGCCTCCTCATAACTTTTTGCCATAAATGCTCCACCCGAAGCTACATCAATACTAGTCTTAAGATTTCCATTCAACCCATTGTAGAATGTATTCATCAGCAACCACTTAGGCAATCCATGATGCGGGCACTTCCGAAACAACTCTTTGTATCTCTCCCATGCCTCGTACAATGATTCCCCATGTTGCTGTTCAAACAAAGTTATCCCATTCCTCATTTTTGCAGTTTTTGCTGGTGGAAAAATTTTTGCAAGAAATTTCTAAGCGAGGTCTTCCCATGTAGTTATTGATCCCAGTCGTAAAGAGTGTAATCAACTCTTCGCCTTGTCCCGTAAGGTGAATGGGAACAAGCGAAGCCTTGCCACGTCATCCGACACATCATTATACCTGAAAGTGTCACAAATCTCCAGAAAGCTGACCAAATGTTCGTTCGGATCATCATTCGCTAATCCCTCAAATTGAACCGAATTTTGGATCATCTGAATAGTCCCAGGCATGATTTCAAATGTGTTCGCAGCTATAGTAGGCCTGGTGATACTCGACTGCAACTCAGTCACCTTGGGTGTAACAAAGTCCGTCAATGCTTTCTGGTCTTCGGCAGCCATTGCTTCTTCTTTTTCAAAAATTTTGAAGTCTTCCCTTGTTTCCTTAATCCACTTACTCAGCCTTTGAAACCGTCTCTCAATGTCGTCCTCAAAAGGAAGCAAGTTCAATAACCTGAAATAAGGCGAACAAAACAAAAATAAAAATGTTTAAGTAAAACTGGACTAATTGAACTTATATCGTAAAATATTAAAATCCATACTAAAATATCCCCGGCAACGACGCCAAAAACTTGTTGGGTAAAATCTAATTATGCACAACACACAAGTATACGTGGTCAACAAGTAATATAATAAGTAAGTAGAGTATATATCGTTCCCACGTAGAAATTAGTAAGAATTTCAACCTCACAATTACCGCTTCCTATTAATCCCAATTTTATTAAACTATTCAAATTAATGATTAAAATTATAAACTCTCAAATTATTAAAAATACTAAAATCACAAAATAATCACAAATCACAAAAACTGAATTACTAAACAAGTATCGGAGAATTAGGCTTACAACTTCACCCTAAACTTCACTCTTGTTATTATCCTTTGTTCCAGTTTAATTTACTATCCCCAGTTTATTAATCAAGAACACGAAAGTAGAATTCGCCACCTCTCGATGGACTAACACCATATTAACTCAAATACACAATTTAGATAGAATTAAGTCAAACACCTTAATTAACTAACTCACTATATCTCTATGTGAATTACAATCAAAGAAGGTTTAAGTTCAAGTTCTCTATTCAATATGCGATGTTAAGCATATCCATATCTTTACCCTAACATTCATCAAGATTCTATTCATTCATAGAATTCAAGAACACATGCTATATTAATTAAGTCTAGACTCGTATTTCCTCTCTCGAATCTATACAAGTCCACAAAGAATTGTTGATCAGGCAATTCATAAATTCAAGCACAAATTAATATAGATAAATTGGATAATAGCTTATTAAATTGAAAATCAAAGTTACATAACCATCGTTTGAGCTTAAAAGATCCATCATAAGCCTTAAAAAGTAATTTAGTTCATCATAAATGAAATAAACAATCGAATAAATTAAAGATATCATCCTTTCAATTACAAATAAACTAAAAGAAAAGAATAAATCCGAACCACCCTTTTCTTGATTTCAATTACAAGAATCATTATGAAAATTCTTCAAAATCTTCTCTCCAATGCTTGCTCTAAAAATATGTATATTTTCTCTGTTAATTGCCTTCTAATCTCCTCTTTCATCTTGTATTTGTTGTTAATTATATACATAGACACATATTCTGATTACCATTCCATGCTAATATGAGTCCCAAACCATTACCATCACTTAAGTTCCATGTATTCAAAGATTTGAAACCATCCAACAATCGATCGCTTTCCGGACTTTACTTCCTACGGGTGTTGTTTTTGAAATGGCCCGCCTGACGAAGCGAGTATGGCTTTTGTAAATTGACTTCTAGACCCCACCCTACGCCAAGTTATTAATAATAATGCTCATACCGGCGAAGCTATTGTTCTGCTAGAAGGCTTTGTTTTACTCATTTGCTTGCCACAATTTACCTTAAATCTACCCTTTTTGATCACTTGCAACACCACCATACCTACACATGAAATAACAATAAACAAGTAAAAACAAACATAAAAGCAAGGAATTAACACCAATTAAGCTTGAATTAAGAACCGATTCGTGGGTATAAAACCCACTTATCAATCATATATGCAAAAGAGGAGCAGATGCAAAGATCAAGCAAGTATACAACGAAACACTGAAGAACACTCAACGCTCAACTCTATTATCTGAAAATAAAGCTTGCTCAGCTACTCAGTTCTTTCAAACACAAGCTTAACGGCAACTGAGTAGCACCATTCAAGAACTCAACCATTTTTAAGTGAAGTAAGAAGTTCCAAGTCAGAAGGACTTGAAGAGTTCTAAGTGAACTGAGAAGTACAAAGTCTGCTGGACTTGAAGAGTTCTAAAGTGAACTAAGAAGTTCCAAGACTGCTGGTCTTGAAGGAATCTATGCGATTCAAATATTGTAAAGATATCCTTAGTGGATTTCTTACTCAAGGAGTAGAAGAGTGGACTATGAGCCTTGAGTGCTCTGAACCACTTAAAAACATTGTGTCTCTTATATTCTTGCCATAACTGTTATATTCTTGCCATAACTGCTTATATTCTATCAACTCGCTTTGTTTTAAAGGGAAAACAAACAAATCTCAAATTCTGCTTTGAATAAATCATTATCAAATTTGAAAAGTATTTTGTAAAAGAATTTTTTAAAATATCCATTCAACCCCCCCTCTAGATAATTATTGTTCCTCTGGGAACTAACAATTGGTATCAGAGTAGGTTCTCTCAATCAGCCTACAAATCTTGAGTAGATCCAATGGCATAGCAGATAAGCGAATCAAAGACTGGAGGAGGCAGCAAGCCACCAATGTGCAACAAAGATAAATTCTCCAACTGGAAAGTTCGTATGCAAAGCCTACATGGATTCAATAGATGAAGATCTATTTGAAAATGTTCTGAATGGGCCGTACATTCTAACAACTTTCACCCACTCCAGATGATCCAAACAGAGTTCAAATCAAGGTCAAAGCAGAATGGACTGACAACAAAAAAAAGTTGTCCAACTCGACGAAAAGGCCAAGAACATTTTATTCCAATCACTAGAAGATGATCTGTTTGAAAATGTGGTCAACAGCAAAACTGCAAAGAAAGTATGGGAAGCACTATTCATTATGAACGAAGGAACTGAAGAAGTCAGAGAAAATAAATAATCTCTTCTGACTCGACAATACAAAATGTTTGTCCATGTTCCAGGTGAAAATGTCACTTCCACTTATGAGAGATTCAACATTCTGCTCAACTCTCTTCGAGCTTTTGGAAAAATCTATCCAAATAAAGATCTGATCATAAATTTTATGAGAGCCTTATCTAGCAAGTGGGCTGCCAAAATCACTGCCATCAGAGAATCAAAGAATCTCCATGAAATGACTGTTCAACAATTGTGTGGCAACCTTCTCACCTATGAACTAGAGCTGACTCAGCGAGCAGAGATTCTATCTGAAGGAAGAAAGAAGGACAAAGGAGTTACTCTTAAAGCAACAGATAACATCTCCAAAGCTAACATTGAAAATAACTCTGACTCTGAGGAAGATGATGATGATGATATTATAATGTTGGTAAGAAGACTCAAGAGGTTCATACGTAAAGGCAGAAGCAGCAAACCTAAAAAATTCTACAATAACAACAACAGCCAGGAGCAGATAAATGACTTATGCTACAACTACAAGAAGCCTGGCCACTTCATTGCTAACTGCAACAAACCTCTTAGAGAAGAACTGAAGAGGAAATCAAATTCAAAGAAAGAATTCAAAGGTAACAAAAGGCTCCAGAAGAAAGACAAAGGTGTCATGGCCGGAGGATCATGGAGTGACTCAGACAATGACACAACTTCTGAGTCTAGTGATGATGAGGATCCTCAAGTGGCAAATCTATGTCTAATGGCCAAACATTCAAAGGACAAGAAAAACCATAACAATCATGAAGTAAGTATAGATGAGGTATTCGACTTTAACTCTCCTGATGTAGATATTGATGACTTAAGAACTACACTATGCAAGTATCTACCTCAACAGCAGAAGCTGAATACATTGCTGCTGGCAACTACTGTCGTAACGCCCCAGAAAATCGTACCTTTGTAAATTAATTTAATAATGAATAAAATAATATTATTTATTATTATTACATGTTGATTAAATGAATGACGTTCTATAACCTAGAAACATCGGAACATCGTAGTATTTTAACTACGTGAGAGAATTAAAGTGTTTGAATTTCCAAGACAAAAATAAAAGCTTTCCAAGAAATTTTTTGAAAAACACTTGTAGACACTCGAAATTTTCTGCATGCCTGTTACTAACATTACAGGAGGGCAGATTCTTCTTTCGGAGATAACCCTGGAAGACAGCTTACATCCATTCCGGATACTACTGGAAGTGCAGTTCCAACCCGGGACACAAACCGAGAACATCAGTTCCAACCCGGAACACAAACCAGGAACTTCATCTTAAACCCGGAGCACACACCGGGAATGTCATTTCCATTCTCGGAGATAACCCCGAGGTTTGCAAGATCAAAAGACTAGCAACAACACCGGAGATGACAGTTCTATCTCGGCGATAACACCGCGACGCTCAATTCCAATCCTGAAATAACATCGAGTAAAGCAACTCCATCCTTGGTGATAGCCCTAAGGATGCTTTTACGATTCGGCTACGATAACTCCTAATTGTTTGTTTCAAACACATGCGATCGACTTTCAAGCTCGACCTCCTACCGAGGCAATCATACCCACGTACCTTGAGCTAACAACGGCGGATAGGTTCTTTCACGATGACCTGCACAGATTCAAACACTTGCAGCAGTTCAATCTCGATGTAACCCCGAGCAACGCTCGCTTTTCCGCTCAAACCGTAATAACCCCTTTGAAGGAGTCAAATACATTATCTTACCACCTCAACAAGATGATATCGTGGCATACCAACAAGTAGTCCAATCTCATATATAACCCTGAGCAACGTCTACTTTCAACTCAAATCGGCGATAACCCCGGTGAGGAGTCAAACATCATCTTATCTCTTCAACACCTGCGCGTCGTCTTGACACTTCATACATACATACATACAACAATATCCCACAAGAACCAAGGAGTAACAATCCCGAGTGACTATTACGCGTGGTAGTACTTTGGATAGAATTTGAAGCTTGAAGACCATGGGCATAGACCCCTCTTCCTGACTTCGTACAACCTCAAATCCATGTCATTGCATAACTCTAGACACAAGCGGTCCGAAGAAGGTCGAGATATACCTCGTTCAATGCTCTGGATTGAAGTTCTACAAGTTCGAAGCGACATTACAAAGGCACGAAAGTGCACGTATTACGAGAGACTACGGACCCACGAGGCTCGAATGCACCACGACCACCATGCGGACATCTCACGCCTCACTGCAGTGTACCCGCGGCCATCCATCCATATATATACAAGCCTTGGGGGTCAGCCATTTGAAGAAGAGAAGAGAGAGAAAAGGCGAGGAAACCCCGCCCATTTTACTCGTGATACACATCTTTGAGTGTTTCCTCACTTTTAAACACTTGTTAGCTCACATATAGCTATCTTTTATCCATGGAGCTGAGTGTTTATCCATTTAAAAATATAGAAGTCTACTTTGGCAGCCCACTGTAAGCCTTCTCAAATTATATAAAGTCTTCTTCTCATATTAAAGCACACACCATTGTAGTACACGCTGAGAGTCGTGTGAGTGTTTTTGCGCCTTTTATCATCCGTGGTTTTCATTCTGTATATATATACTTATATATATGTATCTATTTCATATATGGACTAACATTATCGAGTTATGCCTCGATTGAGCCTAGACTTCGGTCTGGAGCTTTTATTCGCTTTTATATATATACTTATATATATAATTGTTGTCAGACATATCTGATGAGCCTGGATTTTACATCCGGAGCATTTACTCGCTTATATATATATATATATATATATATATATATACTTATATATATAATTGTTGTCGGACATATCCGATGAGCCTGGATTCACATCTGGTGCGTTTACTGCTTTTATATATATATATTTGTACATATATATATATTTACATTTCTGTCAGGCCTGGAGTTTACTTCGTGATAGTTGATCGCTTTTACAGCTTTATTTACATTTCGTCCCACTTGGAGTTTACTTCGTGGTGGTTGATCATGTCCATATATATTTACCGCTTTTATATATTTACATTTCCGATCCCCCATGGAGTTGCTTCGTGGTGGTTGATCATGTCTCAGATATATATATTTATAACTTTTTATATATATAACGCTTCATCGCTTTCCATACAAATTGGCAAAGATCATGTGAGCTTCAGAATCATAGTGATAATAGATTCACCTCTTTCAATCTAGATTTGGTTCCCATGATGGACATATTTTCCACCGTATGCAACTTGTACATTATTTTACAAAGGTCTCAATTTCCTTGGATGGTTGTCATGCCCGATGAGGAGTTCTAAGATCGCAGATATTATTTTCTCGAGAATGCTTCGCATTTCAAAATAAAAGCAAACAAAGCCCAGAACATTTAATAATAAAATGGAAGTATGAAAAGGTCTCAATTCCTATTGAGCATGTGGTTTGAAAAACCTCTTTTACAAAACTTCATTGATATATCTTGGCTAAAACTCAATTTTTCTATTAAATTCAAACTCAGTGTATATAGGTGCGAATCGAGGCCTCGCACTACTTTCAAATAATTGCACATTGATCCACACACACACACATACACACATTCATAATAATTTCTTTTGAAAAGTGGCGGTCACCGTAATCGCGGATGTCGGGGTGCCTAACACCTTCCCTCCGCATAATCGAGCCCTCTGACCCAAAATGAATCTCTTTCCTTCACAGACCATCCTAGCAGAAGGTTGTCAAATCACCGGGTTAATGTGCAAACCTTTTCAGTTCATGTTAGTGCAACCAGCTAAATACACCAACCCAAGCGACTCTTAAAGTCAAATCGTCGACATTATACATGTCGACCTTTTTCACTTGTTTTTTCAAACAAATCTAACATTAACATGAGAACACCAAGGGACAAGTAACGGTGGGACACTCAAAAATCCCGGCGTCGACAGTGGCAACTCTGCTTTGGGGACTCCAAAGAAGAGGGCTTAAGCCGCTATTTCAAGCTTTTCAAAATTGTTATATGCTTGTGTGTGAATGTTGCATTTACATTTATGATGAATGTATGAATGCATCTTAATTATCGCACCGCTAAATATATATATGTGATATTAGTTAGCCGCATATGTCATCATTTTGCATAAATGGTGAGACACGTTGTATGTGAATGTATGTTGTGTGGTCCTCCACCAGAGGCTATCCTGCTCGGTGTTTGATTATCGGACTCGTGGGAAGAATAATTCCCTGGCTCGTGAAAGGCACCAAATGATTCACTCCAAATTGACGGCCGGATTAACTTTCCGTCAAGTAGATTGCGATGATCTGGGAACCTTCATGCCAAAAAGCCACGAGAGTAACCCTAAGATAGGTAAGCCTCTGATAAACCAAACGCGGAGGAAAGTCTCTTCATACTTTTCGTTTTCAATTACTTGTAAACGCATTTACTTGTAATTCTATTCCATCTTCATCCATATGTAATGGAAAATATGGAGAATATCTGTACATGCATGACATGATATCAATTAACAACTGGTTTTGCAGGACAAAATTCCTAAACAGACATGTTATGATAACATTTACATTACCCTAAGACTAAACTACGTAAGTCTTTTGTAAGGAAACAATTGGGCCTGTTACTCACTCAAAATCCAAAGGTCACGTGCTCATGTACCAATCATGTCTTCTTCCCGACTACCTAATGTTGTCTCCTGAGAAGAATTTGACGAATTAAGTAAATAAATTGCAGACTTGGTCGTTCTACTGAAAGAATTGCACCAGTCCACTCAGGGTACGAAGATACCTACACATACAGAATCCCCAACACAAGTAGGAGTTCAAGGTCTGGAAAAAATAATTCCGAAATCTCAGTTGGATACAACCAACAAAGACCCTGAAAACACCCATCTCAAAGGAGATCAAGATAACGGTGATATCAGGAAGAAGATCCTTCAAATGGAGGAAACTATTCGTGTTCTCAAAGGGATTGGAACACACGGCGAGTTTCATATACGCACCTTTGCATATTTCCGTTTCATTATCCGAGAAATTCAAGACCCCGATTTTGAGAAATATGATGGATTAGGGGATCCTTATACACATTTAAAAGTGTTCATTGGAGAACTTGGGTCTTACGCAGAAAATGAAAAGCTCGTAATGCAACTGCTTTTAAAAAAGTTTGACCGGAGAAGCCTGCTCATGGTATACCAAATTAGACAACTCAAAGATCCATAGTTGGAAGAATCGCTCACGCCTTCCTTACTCAATACAGCTTTTCAATCTCGGATGGCTCTGACCGCACCAAATTACCAAGGTCAAGAAACAATCCTAATAAGTCATTTAGAGAGTACGCCAAAGGTGGAGGCGCCTTCAGTCGCTCAAGTTATTCCTTCCACGATTTTAATTAGAAATAGTCACACTTTCATAGATGTACAGAAGCTCCTTTCTATGAAAGAGTTCTAGTCTGGTATTGGCAAACCATTCTCAAAATGATCAACCACGGAGAAATGGTGAGATGGGATTGAAGTCCCAGAAAATTAAAGACCTAAATTGCTCTTAAAGTCATTCTTTGAGCACATCCAAATCCGGATCTTATGGAAACAACTTTGAGGGTCCATAAAAAGAAAGAGGAGGATGTTTCCTTGATACTACAAGGACAAAAGGCAATCAAAGCATGCCTATGCAGAGGAGAAACTACTCCCTTTTCCAAAGACAATTTCAAACCCTCCATTGTCTAAAAGTGGAGAAGTAAAGCGGCCTCAACATTCGTACCTTAGGGGACTCACTCGAGAATGTTCTTGCTCTTCCGACCGCTTCGTAAGAAAATTACACATCTTCTTCCACCAAATTTCCAACCCTAATGGGAGGGGTTTTAATGCTACTTTGAAGTGTGCTGTATCATGCCGTGCAGCACTGGACATGATACTTAAGATTGTTGGGCCTTGAAGCATAAGATTCAAGACCTAATAGACAATGGTGAGATCGTGGTCACCAAACCGGATCAACCTCATGTGCAAGATAACCCTCTTCCTCAACACAAAGAAGAAGAGGTCAACATGATCGATTGAGACCGCATACAAGGTTCCAATTTAACGGCGAATCATCCCAACCCATCAAAGACTTGCGGTGTTAATAAATGGGATTATGCAAAGTTCCAGCTTATCATGGAACGAAAGATGAAAGCTCTTTGCAAATAAATTGAGCAATCGCGTAACTCGTGACCCACCAAAGATCAAGTCACACGCCAATTAATCGTGCAAGAGCATGCCTATCTCCTTCTTTTTTGTTATGAATGCCTCCTCACCACCTTCGAAAGCTATGGAGGATAAGGTTGCGAAGAGAGCAAATGCTAAAGCCCATCGAGGATTTTGCCAATAAGAGGAATTCACCTATTTGGGCCAATCTATGGAGGAGATATTACGATAAGTTGATCAACGAAGGAAGAATTACCTTCCTTCTCCCTCCAATCAATCCCTGTTCAGGACGGTTCAATCCTGATGAAATGTGTCAATATCATTCACATTCTCGCGATCACAACATAGAAGAATGCTGGGCACTCCGCCATCTCATTCAGAATCTTATTGATAGCGATGTCCTGCAAATTGCAGATGATTACACTATATAACTCAAGGGTGAGAATGCATGTCCTACCAAATGGAAGGGATCAGTAGCAGTTATATCCGAAGTGGATGATGAGACTGTCAAATTATTTTTCATACAACCAATTCAACTCAAAGGAGTCGATAATCCTTTGAAAGTGGCGCACTGAGCCAATTTCTTTATCTTGCGCAGACACAATATCTCGTTGTCGACTTTTACACAACATTCCATGGAATTATGGAGAAGTCAAGGATCCAAGTCTCATACTATCGCTATAAAGGTCAAAGGAAAATCCAATATATCTTCCTCAATGGGTTATTAAACCTACTTGCGAAGCGAAGGGGAAGTTGCCCATGGAGAAGATTGAAAATTCCTCCGCACTATGGGCCACAATGAAGCCAAAGTGGTTTTAAGTCATGAAGCTCCACGCCATATTTCAATCACCGGACTTGGTTTTCACTTCGAGGATCATCCAAGATCTTACTACTGTGTTTTAGAAGAAGCTTATTTGCCAAAATCGGTGGGCGTGGAAAAATTTCAACATTTGGTTGATCACATTTTCAATAACAATGTGATATCCTTCACCGATGACGACATACCTCCGAAGGGACCGGGCCATCAGAAGCCAAATGATATTGTAGTTTTGTCTTCCGGGTACATGCTAGCTCCAGTTTTGATAGATGGAGACTCATCTCTAAATATATGTCCTTATGCCACCTTGGTGAAGATGAATATTAATCTCAAGCGGATCCAAAGCAGCCATACGGTTATCAGAGCTTTTGATGGATCCCGACGAAATTCCGTTGGAAAGATTGAATTTCCAATTGAGATTGGTCCGAATACATTCAATGTATCTTTCCACGTCCTCAAGATAGACTCAGGATACAACCTATTATTGGGGAGACCATGGATACATATGGCCGGAGCTGTTCCCTCCACCTTACATCAACAACTCAAATACATTATCAACAACAGTCTAATCACTGTCAACGCTGAGCCGGAATGTCCTGAACAAGGAACTCTACCAATTATTAGCTTCAATTCGTGAGTTGAACCTATTAGCTTCCATACTCGAAGTGAGTAATACGCAATACAATTCTATTGAGCGCCACTTCCGCACTCCAAGATTTCGCTTCGAGGTTATGTCACCACTCAAGAAATGATGTTATTGGGTCATCAACCTGGACAAGGGCTTGGTAAAGATAAGTAGGGTATTAAGCGCCCTATCCAAATGTCCAATCAAATTGGAACAAATGCCAGGATATTCGCGAGCCCAAATACGGGAATCCTCATAAGCATCAGCAGGTTCCTCAAGCATCTGTCGCACGACGATTTTCTATACCTTTACCTCATGAGTTGATGCAATCTCCAGTAAAGGTTCCAGCCCATGTTGTGGCCATGCTATTTCTGAAACCAGTGCCAATCAAAGCTAAAGAGGTGCTGATTCCTGATCCCAAAGCAGAAGGAAAGGAACGGAAACATAAACATAACCTTGCCTTGATGATGGTAGGCCTACACGTCATTGTTCATGATGAACATACAAACAGATACACCCCAGACGATGATTGCTCAGATGTCATGGTTATCATTCGGGAAAAGAAGGACAATGACGATCCTTCCATCACTGCAGTCCATCAGGACTTTGCCCTCGACAATTGGAACAGCACTCCATGCATTGGTCGATGATGGCAAAATGGGCAGAAAAATCCCTCTGCCCTGTAGATAACTTTAATTGCTTGCTTTCCTTTACAGTACTAGCAGTTATTTTATCAAGTACATGCTAACACTTTTGTATGATCGAACAGTTGCATATATTAAGTGAAAGCATCTTTTGTTTCAGGACTCTGAATTTAGATGTGCATGTACTTATTGATGAAGTGCCTTCTCTCCACAAGGACTGCAACTTTGATGCAAAGTTGGACTCAGACTTGATGGACATCCAAGAAGACATTGAGACACCTCAGGAGATTAAGGAATGGGTCGCAGACATTGAGGCAGTAATTCTATGAATCAAGGGTTGGCAATCGGAATGGGAGAACTTAGAGGAGATAAGAGGGACCCCGAGAAATCTAATTGGTAATACTCCAAAAGGAATACCCAACAAAAGGTTAATACTTACCTTAACATCATTTGGGACATTGGCAAGGAAACACAGACTTTTACGAGCATTAGGAATTAGGCCAGAAAACATAGAGAAGGATTGAATGCACGAGTGAATAATGGAAACAGAGGCCATATCGCCATGGCAGAATATGAGAATATCATCGGCAAAGCATACGTGGGATATGTTGCACGATTCTGTTTTCCAATGAAACTTGAAATTAGGCAACAGAGTTTCCTTGTGAAGAATCATGGAGAAGGCTTCCATATCTAGAACGAATAAGTAAGGAGACAGGGGATCCCCTTGCCTAAGACTCCTCGCTCCTTTAAAGTAGCCAAACAGACCTCCATTAACTTTGATAGAAAACATAGTCGTAGTGATGCACTCTTTAATCCACCAATGAAAATAGGGGAATTTAAGGAGGCCCAACAAATCCAAGAGAAACCTCCATCAACAAAGGTCAAAGGCTTTCCAATATCAATTTTAAGAGCACACCCAAGGGACCGAGAAAGTCTGTGGTAGTTCTGAAAAGCTCCTGTGCAAGCGAGGGATATTGTCACTAATGCTTCTCCCCGAGATGAAGGCGACTGAGCATGGTCAATAAGGAAGGAGAATAGATTTGAGCCTATTGGCAAGGATCTTTGCTATACATTTGTAGATTGTGTCATAAAGAAGAAATAGGTCTAAAATCCGACATATTGGATGGATTATCCTTTTCTAATCAAGGCAATAGCCGTTGCATTAACTCCACACCTGAAGGTGCCCGAGATGAAGAAAGAGTGGACAAAGACGCAGTGAAATCATGGCCTATAATGTCCCAAAGAATGGAGAAAGAAATTAACATTAAAACCGTCAGACCCGGACTTTTATTCTTTTCATGGATCAAGGACCGCAAGAATTTCGAATCAAGAATTGGAGTAGTTAAGCTAGCGACTGAAAGGTGAGTAATCCGCTTTGTAACGAAGTTTTCGGTAAGATCACGACCGTGGTAAGTAGGAGGAGAGGATCCCAGAGATCCTGAAATAGTCCACCGCCACTCTTGAATAATACCCTACCGATCCTCAATAAGAACACCAGAGCTATTAAAATAGAGAGAATTTTTGTGGTTCCAATTACTCTTGATAACATTGGCAAAAAATTTGGAATTTTTATCGCTACGGCAAGCCAAGTGGCTCGGGATTTTTGGAGCAAGAGAGATTCTTCAAGAGCCAATGCTTCCATAAGGATCGAGAGCATTTGTCTTCTAGGGCAAGTAGACAAGAGTTAAAGGGATCTGCGTGAAGAGATTGGGTCAATGGTGACCAAATTGAGCCCAAGGGGGTGCTAACATTCCTTGATAAGTTACCGCTAGAAGAGTTCAAGGTTTTGAGGGCGCACTTTGAATCTTCAAGTTTCTCATTAAAGATGAAAAAGGATTTCCACGAATTCGATACTCCAACAATCCGAGAAAGCGGCACAAACCCTTCCAACTCCAAAGATGAAGTTAAAGAATTGAATGGCTTCTTGGCTTTCCGAAGAAGCATACCAAGATTAAGAAAAGATCGACAATGATCGGAAAGACCACGAGGACCATAAGTGACTAGGAATCGTACATTACGTTGAACCAAGAATCTGCTACCCATCGCTTATCCAGCTTCCTATGAATAGGATTAGCAACCCGACAGCCCACCATGTATGCAGAGGCCCAATAAAGATCGAATATCAAGAACACCAATAGTGTTCTAGCGATCGTTAAAGTCACCATACCAGTATCCCAAGAAGTATCACCACCTTCCGATTCGTAGACACTCTTGATAGTGTTAAAGTCTCCAAGAATACACCAAGTGTCCGAGGAGGACAAGGAATTAAGGTCGACCACAACCGACGACGTTCCACTATAGAGTTCGCCATAGACTATAGAAGCCAAGATTGGATAAGCGCCATAAAGAGGAAAGAGCTTGAAGTGGAAACTTGGGCGATTGAAATAGGACATCCACTCTCCAAATAGAAGGATCCACCACCCAAATCCGGGCCTGCTCGGGTGGTAGTCATAGTTAAAATTCCAAACCCGATTCTGGCAGAGATAGTCTCATAATATTCTCGAAGCATTTGTAGCTTTTATTCCGTCTCAATGAGGCCCACAAAGGAGATATGGTTGTCAACAAAAGTTGCGAACAAAAGCTCGCTTTTTGGTTTTTATTTAAACCCCGACATTAAATGAACAAAAGAATGTCATAAAAGGGGGAAAGTATTAGTCTAGAAGGGAAGACCCTTGACCTTTGTTCCTCTTCTTAGAACTCAAGAGAGCTCCTTTCCGTGCCTAGTCTTATGCTTCAGTCCCCTGCATTCCTTCTCATCAACTTGGTTAAGCTTATCAAGTAAAGGATTAGGGGAATAGGAGATTCAGACTCATCACCGTGAATAAGGGGAGGAGCAATAGGGAAAAGGCGTTGGTGGAAGAGAAAGGAGAGGAATTTGGAAGGGGGAGGAAGAGCTTTTAAGTCCTTTGGAAAAGCGCACCATGAACCTTCGAGGTCCTGGAGGAGGAGAGCCTTGGTTGTGCTAGGGATAGTGGAACAAGGGGCCTCACAGAGGGAATCGGGGAGTGTTTGGGAACCCATCGAAAATTAGTTTTCGGGCATTTGAGAAGGAATGTCCAAAGCAGCTTACATTTAGAACAGAGGGGGGCCTCGCTCCAATACTCCACTTTCACGGCCACGGTTTCTTCAACCCGAGCAATCCCACCAAATACAACAAAGATTGATGGAGGCGGTGAAATGAAGACAAAGCTTCAATCTCAATACATATTCGAAAGCAAAGCTCATAGGTTCCAACTTAGAAGTCATGTTGTCATTTAAATAACGGTACGACCAACCGTGCACTTCTATAAGTAACTTGTACCTTCCTTTGTCCAAATGAGAGGGGGATTACTTGAACTTTACCCATATCGTAACTTTGCTACTATCGGTTATATTCGAAATTAGCCCTTCCTCGCCACTTAACAGAAGCAAAGAAGCTTGGAAGCTATGTACCATGGACCCGAGGCTAAGACATTGTCTCTTTCTATCACCGAATCAAATTTGAATAAGAAGTACCCTTTATCATGAAGATAGACTTTTGTCAATCCAAGGTGCCCCATAATTTTTTTAGCGAAGATTCAACCAACTTGAACGGAGCTTCGAGTGGATAAATTGACCAACAAGGCTAGAAGACCATTTATTAAGGCCAAGTCAAGGATTTCCACGGGGGTTAACTGTAATACTCCCTCACGGCTAAGGGGGAAAGAAGCTCAACCCCAAGTTCTTCTCATTAACCCGAATTTGCAACAACCGAACTCCGTGACTTAGGGGAATAGGCAAGCCAAAGAACATTAGCCCGGCATTCAAGGAGGGGGGACAAAATCGGGAGCCGAGGACTCCTCAGAGACAAAGAATATAGTCCTCATGAGCATTCGCTAGCAAGAAGAGACAAGAATCGAACACCTTATGAGCATTAGCTAACGTGGCAGATATCCCGATAGAAGAGAGGTTGTTAACATCTTCGAGAGGAAGTCCTGTGGCGTAAATATAGTCCATCGACTTGGCATTCTTCCTTCTTTCGTGCAAGTGCTTGCTTCTTCACGGTCATTCTTAGTGAAGTAATGAATCGCTTTAAAAGATATCTTGGTCGCCGAGGAATTGGCGGGACCAAGGGTCTCCTCACAAATGAAAGCAAGAAGGCGAGAGATTCATCGAATCCGAGATAGAAACATTCGAGGGAATAGGCTCGAGATTCCTCCAAGGCAACAAAGGCTAAAGGAGAGTTTGGAATGGAGACACCAAACTCTGCCAAAGAAATCCTAGAAGGACTACTCTCCTAAGTTTCCAACAGTGGAGAGATGAGGATGATCGACCATGACACCAAAGTACGAAACGAGGGAGAGGCAAGAGAATGAGCCGGGAGAGGGGGGGGAAAGATTAAGTCCGGATGATAGAGAAGAGGAGATTTTGTAATTTAATTTTAATATTTATTGGATTGAATAAATATTTTTGATGAATTAATTATTAGATTAAATAATTAATTGATGAAAATTATAGTAGATTAATTTAATTATATGTGTTATATTTATTAAATTAATGTGGAGAATTTTATTATTAGAAGTATGTGATTATGTGAGCTTATTGTATTAAAAGAAATATTTAATAAGCTTAATGTTATTTTAATTAATTTAATAATTAATTAGAGATTTAATAATTTGACATTATTAATAAATGAGAAATTTAATTATGTGACTATGTGAATTAATGAGAAATTATTATATTTTATTTAAAATAAATTAAATAAGATATTGATTTATTTTATAAAGGGGTGTGACATTTCCAAACTATATTATAAAGGTTTTATTAAATTAATTGGATATAAGCCTTTAAAAGCTAGCCAATGATGAGGCCTTAAGAGGTTGGGGCGATTAAACCATGATAGATGGCGACCTCCTCATCTCTCTTGCATCAAGATTCGATTTTTATTTTCATTTTTCTATTCTTCATTAAGTGTTTAAATGCGAGAGCGAGAGATTTGAGAGAGAAAAATTGATAATTTTGAGGAGATTGTGAGTGTGTGATTGAAGAAGAGTTGAGAAGGATTCATCTCTGACAAATCTACACTTCTACGCTTTGGGTAATTCTCTTGACCCCATTATTATTACGTTGTTAAATTTTTTATAAAATATGGCTCTCAAATTTACATGTAAAATCTACTATAAATTGGAAATTGTTTTGATTATGTGAATATATATGTGATCTTATGTCATGTTAATGTGTTTTATATATATATTGTATGGTTCCATATCATCGATTTCATAATATTATAACGTATGTTATTGTTTCAAAAATTACAGTATAGAATATGGCCATATATGCCCTTATACGTAAAATTAATATATCGAACATAAATTGTTTTGTAAAATTTCCACTTGTATATGATTATTATGCATGCTAAAATGAAGAAAACAAAACTTGAATGGATGGATTTGGTGTTATATACGAATCAAGTAGTGTTAAATTTTATGTTTTATGTTCAAAACCTTCAAGAACATCAAAACGGTGAAATTTATATGTTTTAATTATGTGATTATGTGTTTTAATTGGTTAAAATTACTCTATAAAATGTTGGGTAATGATTATGTATGAATTCTAGTATGTGGGTATGATTAATTTGATGAAATTAATGATCGTATAATGATTTTTATTTGAACTACGTGTTCTTCATGAATGAGATTCAAAATCTGGAGTTTAATGCGTCATGCTGGCTCTCTCAAGAACAAAGTCTCATGCATGTATAATTTCTATGCCATGCATGGCCTACAAGCCGTATGCCAGAAAAAGAATAAGCCATGCGCCCATGGCCTATTAGCGAAATGTCGAAATGCATTTTTTAAAGTGTTCAAGTATAGAAATGTGATAGTATCCTAATCTAATAAATATAAAAACTTGTTAGACATATAATGAGATATTAAAATAAGTTTTTTTTATCAAGTCGATAAGACATTTACATGTTGATTGAATTGTTGATTATATAATTAGCTTGTTGTTAAGTATAGTGTAATATTATGTGTGAAAACAAAGTATGGTAATTTGACTAAGTATAGTCATAATTCGAGTTTAAACAAAAAGAATGAACTTGTGATGATTAATGCGTTATAATTGACTAGTATTGTGAGCGTAAATGATATGTAGGATTTAAATCGAGGAGCGAGTTTAATTAAAATTGTAATCTACGCATGAGGCAAGTTTCTAACCTACTTGTTATCGTTATATAAGTTGATAAATTCACCTTTCTACATTGAGCAAGTTCTCATTATTATTGATCAAGTCTGTTTTTGTTATATTAAAGTTTATTAATCTTTCAAAGCATGATCTTTGTTATCTGATACTTATTCTATTGTATACCTTTTGAGATTTTATTCAAATTTAAATTATCGATTCTTTTTTAAACATTGTTAGACTAGCGAACCCTTAATGATTAGACTAGTCCATAGTTGATGAACGTTCTAAATTTGAACCCTTGATGAATTATCAAACCAAACTTCCTTTGGTGCGGACTCTAATGTCAAATTGAGATGAACAACCTGTATAGGGGATTACTTATGCGTTAGCGTTAAGATATTATGCACGATATGGTACTAAGGGTTGATCCCCTAAATGCGAGAGAAGAAGAGTCCATAGTCTTATAGTTGTTAAAGGTTTCAAGTATAAACACTTGACAACCTAGGACATAGTTCAGTCTTATGACCCTCGAAAGTTCTTTTGTCTTCTTGTTATTCATTCTTGATTCAAAAGTTTGAGTTTCTATTTTAAAGTCTTTGATTTATTAGCATGTTATTATTCATTTGTTATATTGTTATACTTGTGGGCAATCGTGCTCACTCTTGCGTAATAATAACATTGCGATTAAAACGAAAGATCGAGACGAGCCTTCCACTAGTAAAAGGCGAGGGCAAGATTACAGCAAGTAATGAAGATTGTTATTTATGTGTTATGTAATGATATTAGACTTGATGTTATTTAAGACTTATTATTTGTTTATGATTCCATACGGATGTTTTAAGGTTAGAGTGACACAGGATTTTATTTTATTATGCGATTGATGTAACCCCATAAGGGAGATTTATTTATTATTTCTATCTATTGCATGGTTTGCATTTATTTATGGGTAGATAGATAGATGATATTTGTATGATGAACACCAAATCCTGTGGAAATGGAAATCTCGGATTTGGGGTGTCATGAGTTAGTATCAAAGTATGTGAGTTATGAACCTTAGGTGGGGAACAACCTTAGGTAGTAACCTTATGGAGATCGAGAACATAGTGGTGGTAAACTCTTATCGAGTTATAAGAAATGAATTTCTTAATTCATTGAAGATAATAAAAGACTTTATGTGCTTATGTGTTAAATTATGTGTTATTAGCTATGGATTAGTAACTAAAACTTAAAATTTTGTTGTCGGGGATGTCGGATGTTGGAGGAGCTAGCTAGTCGATTTGGGGAGGAGGAACCCAGAGTACCTACGGAGGAGGAGCCCCGAGACATTCATGTCGTCGAGAGCAGTTGAGTGCGAGAGAGAGCCATCTCCGTTGATCACTTGTTGTTGGTCGGGAGCATGAGCACGAGGCCCGATCGGAGGAGGATTACGATGAAGAAGAGGAGGAAGAGAGAGTTCCACAGAACTCCATTGATCTTTGAGATGTATGATGCACTTTATGATCGTAACATAGAGTTGCAAGACAACATTAGGGAGGAGGAGGAGAGGACTATTATCTGACAGTACCATCGAAGCGAAGGATGGGAAAATTGTGACTCTTCACACGTTTAGGAAAGCGTGGAGTGGGATTTGGTTCACGAGAAGAATCAAACCGAGGAGAAGGCCAGAAGAAATAGAAGTTGAAGAAAGATCTGAAGAGAGCTCGAAAAAGGCGGGCATTAGCGGAGAGGAGGGTTTGGTAAGAGAGTCAGTCACGTCGTCTTGATCTTCTTTGAAGAGGATTGTCGTCTGAAAAGAAGGCTAAGCTTGGGAGGCGTATTCTACACTTCACAATCGATGGATGCGGCCCGAGGATCGATCGAGTTATGAAGTATCGATCCGGTTTGAAGGTCTACCATCATATATGTTAGATCGCGGGACGATGTCTCGCATTATGGAAGAAAAGCATTGGCAAGGCTATTGATAGCGCTTAATAAGCGATGATAGTATTAGTTTAATTATGTGAAAACTATTTGGTAGTTAATGATGTAAATTCGATGTGTTTATAAACAAAGGAATATTTTGATGTTTTAAATCTGTATAGATTCTTTATCTCGGGATAGTTGATGTAAATAGCGGTGATGCTTTATCTTATGATGTTAAAACTTTTGAATTAAATGAAAATGTCGAGTTTATTTGAATTGATGTGTTAAGTGAATTATGATTAAATGTTTTAGTTAAGCCTTAAATGTTTAAGAGATTGAATAAAGACCTAATAAGCGTATATTCTTAACGAAATATGCACTTTAGAAGAAGACAAAACCGTCGACAAAGCTCAAGAAGAACCATGAATAACATAAACAACGCGCAATGATAACCACCTGTTGACGTGATTGGTGAACCTTTTAAGCGAAGCAATTAACAATCAACCACAAGCTCCACCAAACACCTCGTTCGAGGACTTCAAAGGCGGTGGGACCTTGAGTTTAAGGGCTCCATAAACCCAATCGAAGCTCGGAACACTGGGTGATGGAGATGGAGAAGGTGTTCGATGTCGCTAGAAGTAAGGAAGATCGAAAAAGCGCGTATCTGACATTTATCTTTGAAGTCAAAAGCCCGATTATTGGTGGCGAGCAAACAAAATCTGGGGGAGGTGAAGGTGTAATAACACAGGAGAGATTCAAAGATGTTCTTGAGATGTACTTTCCAGGACCGGTTCACAAAATCGAATGGAAGTTCGGTTTCTAGAGTTGAAGCAGGGGAGTATGTCGATGGGAGATTATGCGGCAAGGTTCACGAGAGTTGGCTAGGTTAACCACATACCAAGTCATCTGGAGTGAGAGGGAAAGCGAAGATGATTGACGAGGGCTGAAGCCTGGTTGTATAGCAAAGTGTCGATGTTCGATTGAACACTTTTCTTTGGAGTGTTAGAAGAAGCCATACTCATTGAAGGTGGAAGCGATCGATAACTAAATATAATCGGGATCGGAAGAAGAAAAAAGAGTGAGAATGAAGGTAATAACAAAATCTGGTGGGAGTAGCACAGGGGGTAGTCATAATCGAGAAGAGAAGTGAATGCGATAACTTCGTCAATTTGGAAGTCGACAAGGAGGCGAAGAAGAAGATCGAAGCGTGCCCAACTGCGAAAAAACTCATTTGGGAGTTTGCATGAAAGGAAGCGAGTGTGCTTCTGATTGTGGTCGGGAAGGCCACATAGCACCAAGCTATCCAAACCCAAAAGAAGGGTGCATGCTTCACTTGTGGCTCGAAGGACCATCTTACGAGGATTGTCTAAAAAGGGATCTGGAGGGGCGGGTTCGGGAGGAAATAGAGGAAATCTTGGTGGAAACACTCGACTATCGCGGGACCAACTACAACCAATGAAGGCAAATGAGCCAGAACATTCAACATGACGATCTGAGGATGCGGTCTGATCTCGCGATGTGGTGTCGGTATCATTCCGATCAATAAAGTTAATGCTTATGTATTATTTGATTAAGGTGCTACTTGTTCATTTATATCAGATGACTTTGCTAAGAACTTAGAATTGTTTAAGGATGAGTTAGAATACCCATGAACATAGAAATTGCGAATAGAAAAATAATCCACATTAAATAAATGCATAAGAAGCTATAGAGTGGATATTAAGGGTAATATCATGAGCGTAGATCTTATCCTATTAACTTGGAGAATTGACGTTTATTTTGGGTATGGATTGGTTATCCATTATGGGGTGATAATTGATTTGCGCGGAAGAAAGCGTATTAACCTTATGACTCCATCGAAGGTTGTGTTTTATATATTAGCAAATCGCTGAAAACAAGCGAGTTGTCGGCGATGATGCGAGCCGGGGGAGGTTTGTTAAAGCGAAATTTGTGTGTAGGATATCTAAACTTACATAGTCGATAGTCGTAAAGAATCCGAAAATAGATGAGATACCGATGGTGAGAGATTTTGCGAGCGTATTTTAGGATGATTTGCGGGACTTCCTCCGGATAGAAGCGATTGAATTTGTGATCGATTTGGCTCGAGAGCGGCTCCAATATCGAAGGCACCATCTTAGATAGCACCGGTAGAGATGAAAAAAAGAAGCGATGGTCCAACTACAAAATTCTTGGACAAAAAGTATATCCAACCAAAGCGTATCATCGTGGGAGGCGCCGATTTTATTTGTGAAGAAGAAGGATGGAACAATGCGACTCTGCATCGACTATAGAAAGCTGAATAAGGTCACGATTAAGAATAGATATCCATTCTGGCGAATCGACGACTTGTTCGATCGGTTAAAGGGAAGCAAGATACTTTTCAAAGATAGATTTGAGGAGTGGTTATCATCAATTGAAGGTGAGACGGAGGATGTCTGAGAAGATGACGTTGAGAACACGATATGGTCACTCTGAATTTTTGGTAATGTCATTTGGTCTAACAAATGCTCCTGCTGACATTTATGGGCTTAATGAATGGAGTGTTCAAGCCGTTTTTGGACAAATTAAGTAGTGGTATTTATAGATGACATTTTGGTATATTCAAAAACCAAGGAAGAACATGAAGAGCATTTGAGGGTGACATTAGAGACATTGAGAAGGGAGAAGTTGTATGCGAGTTTTTGAAATGTGAATTTTGGATTGAAAGAGTACAATTTCTTGGACATGTGATTGATAGGGATGAATTTTGGTGGATCCCTCAAAAGTCGAAGCTGTGATTAAGCGGGATCAATAGAAGCGCAAATAGTAAGTAAGTTTTCTTGGATTGGCGGGTTATTACGAAAGATTCATTCGAGGATTTTCCAAGATCGCTGACTCAGTTGACAATTTGACTAGAAAATCGGTGAAATTTGTTTGGATGGAGAAGTGTGAGAAAAGCTTTCAAGAATTAAAGAAGAGGTTGAGTTGACACATGTGTTATCTCTTCCGGATGACACGGAAATTTTGTGGTTTATAGTGATGCATCGCATAAAGGACTTGGTTGTGTGTGCTTATGCGAGCAGCGGTAGAGTCATTGCGTATCGTCACGACAATTGAAAAAGATTATGAGAAGGGTATCAGACCCATGACTTGGAGTTAGGCTGCGATGGTTTTGCTTTGAAAATCTGGAGGCACTATCTCTATGGGGAGAAGTGTGAAATATATCTGAGACCACAAGAGTGCGAAATATATTTTACACAAAAAGACTTGAATATCTTGAAAGAAGGTGGTTGGAGTTAATTAAGGACTATGATTGTGAGATTACATACCATCAAGGGTAAAAGCAAATGTGGTTCTTGAAGATGCCTTAAGTAGAAAGGGTCGGGGCCAGCGATGATGTTGACCAAGCGGGAGGAGTTAATTTGAGCGATGGAAAAATTTGAAATTGGAAGTAAAGTGTCTATGGAGATCGATGAGAAGCTATTTGGATCTGATCTGGTACAACTCTAAACAACAAGGTTAAGGAGGCTCGACTTCATGATGATGAATGTAAATCGGTGAAAAAGAAGATATCAAGAAGGCAGAATCAAGATTGAAGATGGATAAGGAAGGAATCTTTGAGATTTGAGAGTAGAATTTGGAGTCTGCTTGATGCGAGAGATTAAGGAAGAAATTTTGAAGCGAGGCTCATAACTCGAGATATTCGATTCACCTGGTAGTACCAAGATGTACCAAGATCTTGACAACATTTTTTTGGTGGCCAAATTTGAAATGAGAGGTTGCGAGAATGTGTTGCCAAATGCACGACGTGTCGAAAAGTTAAAGCGAGAACATCGGTAGGTGGTGGGTTACTACAACCTTTAGAGATTCGAATGGAAATGGGAACATATTACGATGGATTTCGTGGTTGGCCTCTGAAAACTGACTCGAGAAAAACTACTGACGTGATATGGGTTATTGTTGTGGAGATTGATGAAATCCACACACTTCCTTCCGTCAAAATCAGATTCAACTTAGATCGGTTAGCGAGGTTATATGTGAAAGAGATTGTTTGAGCACACGGAGTTCGGTGTCGATTGTTTACGATAGAGATCCGCGCTTTACGTCGAACTTACGGAAACGTCTACGAGAATGCATGGGTACCACGATTGCGAATGAGCACGACATATCACCCTCGAAGATGGATGGGCCAGTGAAAAGAACAATTGAGACATTGGAAGATATGTTAAGAAGCTTGTATAATGGACTTTAAAGGAAATTGGGATGACCATCTACCACTCGTGAGAGTTCGGCTACTGACAACAATTACCACGCTAGTATTGGCATGCCACCTTATGAAGCGTTATCTGGCGACGAAAAGTGCGAACTCAGCTATCTTTGGGATGAAGTTGGCGAAAGACAATTACTAGGCCGAAAATTGGTACAACAAACAATGAAATAGTCAAAGTGATCCGAACAAGATTGATAGCGACTCGAGATGAAGCGGAAAAAATCGTGCCGATCCACACAAGTAAAAATGTTGAGTTTGAGCCGGGGTAGTTATGTGTTTTTAAAGGTCTCTCCACGGAAGGAAAGATCGATTAGGAAAGAAAGGAAATTAAGCCCAAGATTCATTGGACCCTTTGAAGTTCTCTGAAGGGTGGGAGAAGTTTCTTATGAGGTAGCCTTACCTCCGACTCTGAAAAATGTCCTAACGTTTTCCATGTCTCGATCCTACGACCCTACAAACAGATTACAAGCACGTGATTGAATATGAACCCCTACATTTCGACAAAGACTTATCTTACGAAGAAATTCACTGTTCAAATTGTCGACCAAAAAAAACAAGTTCTACGAGAAATAAAGTAATACCTTACATTAAGGTAATTTGGAGGAACCACAATGATGAAGAAGAAGCTACGTGGGAACTTCGAAGAATATATGATGAAAAATTATCCTCATTTATTTACTTAGATTGTTATAAGCGATTAGAGAGACGAAAATCTTTGTAAGGGGAGAATGTAGCAGGATGAATTGTTGAGTTGTGATTACGAGGGCAGAATCCTTTTAAGAGGAAAGATGTGACAACCAAGAGATTTTGTAATTTAATTTTAATATTTATTGGATTGAATAAATATTTTTTGATGAATTAATTATTAGATTAAATAATTAATTGATGAAGTTATGGTAGATTAATTTAATTATATGTGTTATATTTATTAAATTAATGTGGAAATTTTATTATTAGAAGTATGTGATTATGTGAGCTTATTGTATTAAAAGAAATATTTAATAAGCTTAATATTATTTTAATTAATTTAATAATTAATTAGAGATTTAATAATTTGACATTATTAATAAATGAGAAATTTAATTATGTGACTATGTGAATTAATGAGAAATTATTATATTTTATTTAAAATAAATTAAATAAGATATTGATTTATTTTAAAAAGGGTGTGACATTATTTAAACTATATTATAAAGGTTTTATTAAATTAATTGGATATAAGCCTTTAAAGGCTAGCCAAATGAGGCCTTAAGAGGAGTTGAGGCGGGTTAAACCACGTATAGATGGCGACCTCCAACTCTGTCATCATTCAGGATCGATTTTGTTTTATTTTCGTATTCTTTTTTATTAGTGTTTAGCTGAGAGCGAAAGAGAGATTCAGAGAAAAATTGATAATTTTGAGGAGATTGTGAGTGTGTGATTGAAGAAGAGTTGAGAAGGATTCATCTCTGACAAATCTACACTTTCTCGCTTTGGGTAATCTCTTGACCCATTTTATTTTACGTCATTTAAAAATTTTTATAAAATATGGCTTTCAAGTTTTACGTAAAATCTCTATAGTTGGAAATTGTTTTGATTATGTGAATTTATGTGTGATCTAATATATTATTATAGCATGTTTTAATATATATTGTATATGGTTCCATATCATCAATTTCATAATATTATAATGTATGTTGTGGCTTCAAAAATTACAAAGTATAGAATATGGCCATATGGCCCTTATCGTGAAAATTAATATATCGAAACATAAATTGTTTTGTAAAATTTCACTTGTATATGATTATGCATGCTAAAATGAAAAAAACAAAACTTGAATGGATGGATTTGGTGTTATAACGAATCAAGTAGTGTTAAATTTTATGTTTTATGTTCAAAACCTTCAAGAACATCAAGAACAGTGAAATTATATGTTTTAATTACGTGATTATGTGTTTTAATTGGTTAAAATTACTCTATAAATGTTGGGTAATGATTATGTGTGAATTCTAGTATGTGGGTATGTTTAATTTGATGAATTTAATGATTATATAATGATTAATTTATTTGAACTACATGTTCTTAAGCGAACTGAGAATTCAAAATCTGGAGTTTACATGGGCCATTGCTGACTCACTCGATTGAAGTCTCATGCATATGTTATTATCTGAAGCCTCAAATGGTATGACATGGCTGAGAATAATGAAAGATAATACGGTGGCGTGTGGCCTTTTAGCTTAGCGAATGTCGAAATGAGTTTTTTAATGTTTAAGTATAGAAATGTGATAGTAACCTAATCTAATGAATATAAAAACTTGTTAGACATATAATGAGATATTAAAATAAATTTTTATCATATCGAAGACATTTACATGTTGATTGAATTGATTGATTATGTAATTAGCTTATTGTTAAGTGAAGTGTATTATTTTGTGAAAATAAGTATAGTAATTTGACTAAGTATAGTCGTAATTGAGTTAAACAAAAAGAATGAACTTGTGATGATTAGTACGTTATAATTGACTAGTATTGTGAGCGTAAATGATATGTAGGATTTAAATCGAGGAACGAGTTTAATTAAAGTGTAATCTACTGCATTGCGAGGCAAGTTTCTAACCTTACTTGTTATCGTTATATAAGTTGATAAATTCACCTTTCTACATTGAGCAAGTTCTCATTATTATTGATCGAGTCTGTTTTGTTATATTAAAAGTTTATTAATCTTTCAAGCATGATGTTTTATCTGATACTTATTCTATTGTATACCTTTTGAGATTTTATTCAAATTGAATTATCGATTCTTGTTAAACCTTGTTAGACTAGCGAACCCTTAATGATTCGACTAGTCCATAGTTGATGAAGCGTTCTAAATTTGAGAACCCTTGATGAATTATCAAACCAAACTTCCTTTAGTGCGGACTCTAATGTCAAACCGAGATGAACAACCATGTATAGGGGATTACTTATCGTTAAGCGTTAAGATATTATGCAGTATGGTACTTAGAAATTTGATCCCCTAAATGCGAGAAGAAGAGTCCATAGTCTTATATTTTATTAAAGGTTTCAAGTATAAACACTTGACAACCTAGGACATAGTTCAGTCTTATGACCCTCGAGAAGTTCTTTTGTTTCTTGTTATTCATTCTTGATTCAAAAGTTGAGTTTTCTATTTTAGAAGTCTTTGATTTATTCACATGTTATTATTCATTTGTTATATTGTTATACTTGTGGGCAATCGTGCTCACTCTTGCGTAATAATAACATTGCGATTAAAACGAAGATCGAAGAAAGGCGAGCCTTCCACTAATAAAAGCGAAATGCGAAGATTAGCAAGTAATGAAGAAGGTTAGAGCAACCTTGTTATTTATGTGGTTATGTAATGATATTTAGACTTGATGTTATTTAAGACTTATTATTTGTTTATGATTCATACGAAGATGATGTTTTAAGGTTAGAGAATGCGAACACAGGATTTTATTATTATGCGATTGATGTAACCCCATAAGAGGAGATTATTTATTATTTCTATCTATTGCATGGTTTGCATTTATTTATGGGTAGATAGATAGATGATGTATTTATATTTAGTGAACACTCAAATCTGTGGAAATGATAGCCTAATTACCAGGTGTGCTTTTGCTTAAAACCTTTGCTCATTTGTCCTCAAATAGGATGAAAAAATAGCGAGAAAGGGTGCGATTCGAGTACGCTTCAAAAGTTAAATTTATCACATCAATACGTTTAGCATAGTAAAAGACTTACATTTCTTGTATTGAATAATTTTATCAAGTTATATGAGCATGTATATTCACTACTATGTGTTTAGAAGAATTCTATATGATATCTCACTTTTCAATTTAGAAGTCGAAACTAGAAAAGAAAACATGTAAATGTTACCAAGATAGTGTAGAAACGATTGTCATTCTGATGATTTTATAGAATGTAGCCCGAACTCAGTAGATCTGATGAAGAAATCTCGAATTCTCTGTGTGGCTTCAACTTGAGAATGACTTATAAAAGAGATGGGATGGAGTATATAACCCACAGGTGGCAGCGGGTTAACCCGCGACAGTCGTGGGTCTATATGCAGCTACCCAGGGTGGTCCTCACCCCCTCCGGCTCGATCAAATTTAAGTTGAAAAGGAGGTCCCGGAAGCTAAAAAGTCAAATCAAGGAAAAAGGTGCTATGCGATTAAGCGAAAAGGGCTTGGAATCCTGAATTTAAAGACCAAACTACGGGTCTACATGCAAGTCATTGGTATTCGCTTGGATACAGGGTTTAGAAAGTCAATGATAAAAGCTATTGAAATCGACCTTTTTCAACGCTTCACGATGGTCTGATGCCCTGAACAAGGGGTTGTGACTGCAATCAAAAGCATCCAAACTCGTCAAGAGTGTATCTCGTCAGAAATACATCCCCAGCGGAGATTTCAGACATCATTGAAAATGTAATTCATTGATAGCTACTTCAATGAGGGTCAGGCATCCTTGACACTGCAAGCCGTTGGCGACAACTCCATCGAAGAATCGGAAATGATCCAGTGATGAAAGTCGTTGAAATGTACTTCAACGGAGATTAGAGTATCTAACGTTTCAAGCCATTGGCGACAACTCCAGCGAAGCGTTAGAGAAGTCTAATGATGCAAACCATGAAAAACCATCTTCATCGGGGAGGACGGCTGATGAAATCTATTATAAAGGTCCTCAGCTAAGACACTGCAGCAGGGATCTTGAAAACATCACTGTGACTTGTTAGTAAATCAAGTTTAGATAGCACTGATGGACATTTCAAACCACTGGCGACAACCCCGGTGTTGCATCGAAGAGATTAGATGATGAGACCTTTGTGAGACTCTGGTTTGAGTAGACATTAAATCGGTTCGATTGGAGCCATCATTGACAACTCTATCCCCAACAGAAAATGGCGGGGCGGCGATTTATCACATTTAGATTGAAATCATTCCAATAAAACATTGACAGTAACCAAGATCATCATATTTGCATTGCATTGCATCCTCATAATCATATAATATTTCAAGTGTTTAGAAGTCTTTATCATGTCCATGCCATTGCATTGCATGAACATGATAAAGAGGGCATCTATAGACACTCAAAATTTTGCATTCTTATTCTTAACCATGCAAGAGGAAAATCATCATCAAGAGACAACCACAGAAGCCACATTCGGTTTCCCGACCGAAGATAATCCCGCGAGGTCCAAGTTCCAAACCCGAAGATAACCACTAGGAGATCCGAGTTTTCAACCTTGAGATAACCGTGAGATCCGATTTGAAACCCGAGAGATAACCCCATGAGATCGATTTCCAACAGGAGATAACCTCAAGAGATTTAGTTCCAACACCGGAGATAACCCCGGAGAGTCGGTTCCAGATCCAAAGATAACCCCGAGAGATCGATTTCCAACCGGATATAACCGGGAAAAGTCAGTTCGACCCCGGTGATAACCGGGGATCAAGTTCAAACAAGTCAACTCTCAGGAGGTCAAATCAACCTCAGATAACCTTGAGGACCCGATCAAAGTCAACAACAAAGCCAATCTTGGAGATAATCTTGAGAAAAGACTTCTGTTGGCGCACTAAAGGAGATAACCCCAAGAGGGTAAAATAGTCATTTTCCACTTGACATTGTTTCAACATAGTTCAACTCAAACTACATCCAAAGATATTTCCACAAGAACCATAGCTCGAAATCTCGAGTGACAATGCGCACAAGGCTGACTCAGCGGATAGATAGTGAAGACTTGGCGATCTGGTCATGGACCCATCTTACGAAATTTAGACAATGTCTAATCCCATGTCATTGTGTAGCTCTCGACAACGACTTTCCAAAAAGGTACATCACGCCACCATCTGATGCTTTCCGGATTGAAAGTTATGAAGGTTCGAAAACAACGAGCATGCTTGAGTGCATGTACTTCAAGCGATGGGACCCTACAAAGCCCGGGCGACATGGTAGACCCACATACATTTTGTTTATAAATAGACCCTCCATCAACCATTTGAAAAGAATGTATAAAAAGAAAACTTTGTCCATTTCAAAATTATAACTTCTTAGAGTGCTCTAAACTTTGTGATTCTTCTTGCTAAACACTTGTAGCTCGTGTTCCACAACATACTAAAATTTAACCGATGGAAACGGAGTTTTTAAGGCCCGAAGCTATCTAAATTCTTCTTGGCAGCCCACTATATATCGATATCGAGAATCTAATCGAGTAATTACATTGGGATCGTCGATCCGTGTCTTTCTTTCTTATATATATATATATATATATATATATCTGATGTCTGGATATCCTTGGATGGCTCTCATGCCCGTACTACGTATCTTATTTTCTCGAAGATGCTTCGCATCTCGAAAATAAAATCAATCAATAGAATATGAAATAAAATGGAAGTATCAAAGGCCTCAATTACTTGAGCGTAAGGGTTTGAAAACCTATTTTCTAAACCAACAACTGCTATATCTTGCCTAAAACTAAACTTTTATATACAAGTCAAACCCTTTGTTTATAGGAGCAAATGAGGCATAACACTACTTCCGGATAATTGCATAGGCCCAATAAACACACATACACATGCAGATAATTAGGGTTTTCACGGAAGTTGAGGGTGCCTAACACCTTCCCCCCCGCTTAATCAAGCCCTAAACTCAACAAATCTCGGTTTCCAAGGCCAGTTAAATAGTGTCCAACCATTAATCCTTTATGTAAACCTTTTCAAAATCGGTTGAGTTGGTACAACAATTTCAAATCTACCAACTGGCGACTATAAAGTTCAAATCATCAACAATCACATGTCGGACCTTTTCAAACATTCCTTTTCAGACAAAACTCAACCAAACAAGAACACAAAAGGGCAAGCACAGAAAGGGACACAATTTTCCTAACGTTGACAGGTGACGACTCTGCTGGGGACTCCAGTAAGAGGGCTTAAGCTGTTGTTCAACCTTTTCAAAAACCCGTTTTATCTGCTTATGTGAATGCTGCATTTACATTAAATGGATGTGTACTACTGCTTTATTTACTTCACTTTAGTGCTTCGCACCATATCTGCCTGTGATATTAGTGCTTCACACATGTCATGATTTCCATAGGGTGAGGCGCGATGTATATGAATGTATGTTGAGTGATTCCTCCACGGAGGCAAACCCATCGATGTTTGATTCTTTGGACTCAAGGAGACTAATCCCCACGAGGCTTGGGAAAGGTACCTCCAGATTCACTCCAATTGAAAGATCGATTAACTTCCCATCTATTAAATTGCGATGATCTAAAGGACCTTCGTACCCAAAAAGTCGAGAGTAGCCTAAGATAGGTTAGCCTCTGATAAACCAAGCAGCGAAGTGAAGTCTCTTCATTCCTTTCCTTTTCAATTACATATAAATTCAATTTCGTGTAATTTCAATTCCATGTAAATCTCAATGTAATGGAAAATATAAAGGAAGATATAAATATGCATTCCTTTCCTTATCAGACACTGTCATACTATTACATCATCAAAGCAGTGACATCTATTTTTGAAGAGAACACTTAAAACACTCCTAAAATTAACATATTACATAGCATGCGACCTCTTCATGTTTATCTAGACTAAACTATGTAGTCTTTTTGTAGAAGCGATTGGTCCCGTTACCCATTTAAAGTCGAAAAGGGCACTAAGCCCACCTTCGAACATGGCTATAAGTGCTTGAACTTGATCCTACTCACATTTTACTCGAGAGGAGTTCGGAGGATTAAGGAATTAGATAACGAGAGAATTGGATGTTGTGACACCCCAAATTACGACCCACTCCGTCTCAAATTTGGTTCATCACATGCTTTTACTGAATCTAATGACTAAATAACAATTCATGCAATGAAATAATAGAATAGATTACATTTATTTAATATAATCATTCACATTCGAGGTTCCGAGTAACTTAAAACATCCTCACATAACTTAAACATAGATTAGACATAACTAATACATAACCTGATATGTCTTAACATGATCATAATATTTCTAGACAAATATGAGCTACTTACGTAGCTTTGCCCCTTATATACTGCTCGATTGCACAGGGTCCGCTTTTCTCTGCATTAAGCGAAATGTTTTTAGGGAAAGCGAGAATGAGCAACAAGTTTGCTCGATAAATAATATAGCAATAAGGGTGCTTAATATAGTTTTAGTTTTTTCAAGGTACAACAATAATGATAGTTCGAGGATAATAAGAAGAATCGGTGGTTCTCAACAATAATAAGCTAAAGGCGAAAAGATATCAATAAGATTCAACGCTTAATCAATTCAAGATTTTAAAGTAATGAATATTGAAGCGATTCACTAAAGACTATGAACTTACGCTAGAATTAGCGTTAATAAGCTAATAATCCAACAAAATGAGTATGCAGCGGTGATTAGCCTTAAGTACCCTCGTTATGCATATCGTTTAATCGTACTCGAAGTGCACATGTCGGTCTCTCCCAACAAATATAGTTTCCCCTTCAAAGAAGGTTGTTTATCTAAGTCGATTATAAGAGTCTTTTAAGTTAATTTTATTCTAGATATATTTCTATCATATGCTAATAGTCTAGCCAAATCAATGGCTTGACGACTTTCTTTCAAGGTATATAAGAGCAATTATAAATTCAACATCTAAAATCAAGGTTCGAAAACTATAAACAATTTTATCTCTAAACTACGAAGTATTAAGTTATAAGATATGAATCATACTTTCAAGGATTTACTTGTATGATCAAGAATAACACAAGCTTGAATAATACTCTATAAAATATAGTTAGGAACTTTCATCAACGAGATAAGGTTTAGAATACTTTTGAATATTCCAATGTTGTGTAAGTTAGAAACTTACCTTCTGCAGCGTGGTTACCAAGGTAAAGCTTATCAACACTTGTTGAATCTATTATAACATAGTTATATATAGGATATTCATTAGTTAAGTACATTTGATACCCAAACTTCGATATGTAAGTTTATCATACGATTCTAACTTAGCAGTATAGTCTATCTGAAAGTTATTATATATTTTCATACACGTAACACAAAATCGGTTTGTAAAGACACTATGAATCAAATAACATGGTTTCTAATCATTGCTTGATATTACATGGTTCACAAACATCTTTTAGACTTAATGTTTAAAGTTTATAATCACTCATTAAATATATGATCCTATCATTTAGCATGCTTCTTGACACATTGGATAATGTCTTGGTTATATGTCTACGAGTTAAGGTAACAATATAAGCATGCATTAAATCCCGGATCACAAAACAAAATCTGGAACTTCAATGCGAATTGGTATTGTGCTATAACTGATTTTAACTAAGGAAATTGGCGGCTAGCATTGCTCTAGTTTAAACCAGGTGAGAAAAGCGAAGCATGGCCCATTTACACCCTTATACACGTATGATGATACTTTGCAAAATCGTACATGGCATAATGTTTATGATTAGGTTTGGTCTCTTTTATGGCCATTCGAAGATTCTTTTAAACACATAATGTTTAATGTTATGGTCTCTGTTGCAGTTAATTTCATCTATTTATTATTTTGAAATAGTAAGGGTTGATTTGATTAATGTGGTTAGTTATGGGTAAAATCTTGCAAATATCTTAAATAAGAAAGTGGTTATAAAATATTCATTGTTGTTAGGGAATATTAGTTTGGTCGTGGAATATTATTACTTTGTCAGGAATATTAGGTACTGTACAATGTTGCTATATTGTGTAGTCCCATGTGAAGCGATTGGATGAAGAAATAAACAAGTATAATTTTTTAATTAATAATAGCGTAGTTATTCACAGTTAACTTCTTTGTTAGAATACCGTTGGTTAAAACACGAGGTAATATGCGGTGTTGCGTAGTAGCTGCGATATTGCACCAATTATTGATTCTTACGTGAAAGCGGTTGTAAGACCCCAACTTATTATAAATAAAATTAAATTTCCTCTATTTATTATTTTGAAGGTGAAATTTGATATAATACTTTGGTTATGGGTGAAATGTGCAAATTTTACAAAATAAGCAAGTGGTTATAAAATAATCTTTGTTGTCGGGGAATATTACGTTTGGTGAGAATATTCTTTTTGTCGAGGAATATTAAATGCAACCAGTATTGATCATTTAATGGGCCCATAACGAATATATGATCGGATGAAGAAAATGACAAAGTTTGTGTTTTTATAAATAACGACGTAATTATTCTGAAGTAACAACATTGTTGGATTACGGTGGTTAAATTATAATGTCGTGTGGTTGCGCGATGCACCAGCGGTATTACTACGATATTGTTAAATTATTGATTCTTACGTAGTAAAGGCCTTTACTCAATAATTATTACGATAATTCTTATTCAATATTTTATTTTATTGATTGATAATTACTGCGTTGATATTTTATATTATTGTTGTTTGATAATTATCAACTTTATACATATTTCCCATTATCGGATCAATAATTCATATTATTTGAATAATATTATTAGATAGCATTATTGGTAATGTCTAGAAAGTTACATCGAGGAGAGGTTAGGTCATCTAATTATGGCGATAAGGGAGAAATCCTTATCGGAAGCCCTCTTTCTTGGGAGCGGCTGGTTGTCAATATTGTGATTACATGTAATATTATTTGTGAATAATTAATTATTGATTTTATGATAAAGAAATATTTATTTTATGTGGATATAAATGAAGGAATTTTGCATGAATTATTTGTGAAAGTTTGACAATTATTTTCTCAGATAAAATATTTATTCAAATATATTATTATAATATTACATTGTAATAATGTGATAATATAATAATATAATTTTTTTATAATTATAATATATTTTAGCGTGAATTTGTTAAGGGAATTGGGGTGAAAGCTTGGTGTATTTCCTTGATTTTCAGACTTGGTGTATATTGTTGTGTTTCAAACCATGTGTCTTTGGTGAAATTTTCTTCCATGGGACCACTAATTTATTAGTGGGGAAATTTCTGCAAAATTATTTTCAAAGGATGGTCCTACTAATTTTCTTCTTTCTTTAGTGGGTGGTAGGTGTTATACCAAATTGTTCTAAAATGGTGGCCCCAACCTTTGAAATAATAAGAGAGTTAGGCATTGAAAATAAGAATTTTGGAAGAGGAAAAAGTTAAATGGAGAGAAATTTGGTTGCAAAGTTAGTAGCGTACTTTTGTTTTCTTTCCTCCAGATTGCCTTTATATAAGAGGCAACCTCCATCCTAAAACACACCAAAATCTCAAGCAATTTTACTATAGTATTATGAGTATTTCTTTTGAGTATAAGAATACTTTGAGCGTAGTTTTTTCGCAAGATTTTCTCATAATAATATCCAAATATTCGGTCGAAATCAACTTCTACTAAGGAGGTGAGAATATAAGCGAGAACGATCGGGGTAAAGAAATGATGGTTCTAGACAGTTGTTTTAGCGATCCTCTCTATTTTTGTAAAATAGTATATCAATTATTGTAATGAGGACTTATTTGAGTGTGGATATTATACAGAAGAAAATATTTGTATTTAAACTCACGGCATGTGTGTTGTGCGTATTTACTTACGACAATTTGTAATAATAAAAGTTGTAGTTGTTTACTTATTACCATGTATTTGGCGACTCGAAAATGGGTGATGTATACCTATTTTGGGGCGTCACGATTAATATTAAACTTGGGATATGGTCTCTGGCGGAGATCGAGGAATTACTTAGGAGGAGAGAAGAGAGTAAATCCTTGCTAGTGTGTCTCTACCTAAAGCTTATTTGTTGGTTAGTCATAATATAGGGATATTATGTGATATGTTAATTTGTTTAATTAACCCCACATTTTATGGCGGTTTTAAGAATGGCGGTGAGAGCGTTAACAATGGAGTCTATGAGGCGTGGAACAACATTTGATTACTGACGAAGAGAGCGTTGTGCGGAAGCAATATTCCTCTTGTAAACAACACTTCTTGAGCAAGCGATGAATGATCACGATGTTTAGAAGCTTTTGCGGTTCATGCAAAATCGAGACGAGGAGAGACTCAGCGTACAAAATACGAGTGGAAATGATAGCGATGCGATACGCCCACAACCAAGCGATTGAGGAGTTGGGACCACAGGACTTACAGGGGAAACCGTATCCGATTAAAGCGAAGCGTGGGTCGAACAAATTACCAAGATATTCGATGTCTTGGGATGCGGAAGAACAAGAGGTTCCATTTGCCACCTTTATGTTCCATGGTGAGGCTGATTCTTTGGTGGGAATCGATTGAAGCGTACTGACCAGTACTTTTCGACATATTCACCAAAAAAAATAAAATTTTCTCTTCTTTATCCCGGATGTACTATTTTGTTTACTATCTTTGATTGCATCCATGTTTTGATTTTCATTCTTGAATTTTTACTTCACTCTGGTATATTATAGGGTGTTTTTTGAACATGGATAAGCGAAATCTGAATCCTTAATATTTGTTCTTTTGTCTCACAGGATTCGTTTTCTTTCGAATATTTTCATTATCCTCGATCATAAATGATGATATAATTGAATATCTTTGACTGTAGTGCAAACATAAATGATTTCTGATGAATATCTTTGGCCCGTAGTGCAAAGATGAACATGTATTCGGATGAAAATGACCGATGATGAATATCTTTGGCTTTTATATTGCAAAGATGAATATTTGATTAGAGATGTATATTGATTGATGTTACGGGGATAAAATATTGATGATGGACTTTTAAATCATAGAAGGCGGTATGATTTCATTCTCTACTTAACTATTCTAATGAATTATTATTTTACGCTCTGAATATTGATCTGAAACTTGTTGTTTATTATATTATCTTATTTTTCCTGTTGAGGACTAATGATAATTTGTTACATATTATCTTAGTCATAGTATTCTTTCTTTGGGCTAGTTGAGTTCACCCTTTTCCTTTTGTTCCATTTTCTTCTAAGGAAGCGAGAATGTAGCGGGAAATAATGGGAATGTGGAATGATGGTTTTAGAAAGTTGTTTTAGTAGTCCTCACTATTTTGTAAAATAGTGTATCGATAATTAATAAGGACTTATTTGAGTGTGGATATTATGCAGAAGATAATATTTGTATTTAAACTCAAAGTTTATGTGTTTGTCGTATTTTTGTACGACAATTATATTAATAAAGTTGTAGTTGTTTACATACCCACGTATTTGGCGACTCGGAATGGGTGATGTATACCTATTTTGGGGGCGTCATGGTTGATATCGAGCTTTAGGGATATAGTCTCTGGCGGAGATCGGGGAATAGAACTAGGAGGGAGAGGCAGTAAATCCTTAGCTAGTGTGTTCTACCTAAAGCTTATTTGTTGGTTGGTCGAGAATATAGGGATATTATATGATATGTAATATATTAATTTCTTTAATTAACCCTTCTTTTATAAGCGGTATTTAAGAATGACATCTAAAAATATTAATGATGGAGTAGAATGAGGCCGTGGAAACACCTTTACTCACAAACTAGGAGAGCGTGCAACATGATGGCAATGTTCCTCCTATAAACAACACCATCGATGAAGCGACGATGAGCGATGAGATGTTTAGAAGCTTTTTCTGATTCATACAAAAATCGGATGAGGAGACTCGTGTACAAAATATGGGTGGAAATGATAGCACATACGGTTTATCCTGACAAAGCGGTTCAAAGAGTTGGGACCACTAGAATTACAGGAAAAGCGAATCCGATTAAAGGCGAAGCGTGGGTAAAAGCAAATTACCAAAATATTCGATGTCTTGGGATGCGAGAGGAGGCGAATGTTCCATTTTCCACCTTTATGTTTACGTGGTGAAGCGATTCTTTGGTAGGAATACGTAAGCGTACCAACCAACCCTTTTCGGCATGTCTTGGTAGACATTTCAAAAGCATTAATAACAAGTAGTTTCTGAAAGTATTCATCATATGAAAGAGGTGGAGTTTATTAGGCTGGAGCGAACAACATGGCGGTGTCCAGATCTGGTGAAGTTAGCGAGTTATCTAAGTTGCACATCATTTGGTGGAGAATGAGGAGCATTATGGCGCGGATGTTTACGAGGGTTTGAAACTTGACATACGTCGATATCTCATTTCTCACAAATTTTCTCTATATTTAGATGTTGTCGGCGAGGCTCGATTATTAGAAGCGAGATAATGAGTATATTCATTAGGGACCTGACGAGGTCGTACAGGTGCTTAGCATGATTATCGAACAATGATAACCGGTGGGGAGGAAAAAATTTGGACAAAAGCGGTAACCACTCTGGTGGTAATTGTGGCCGTGATAATAGAAGAAGAGAGTCGGGGAGATTTTAAAAGAAAGGTACAACAATGACAATGTAGAGACATCGGCACCCGGCGCCGACTATTTCTAAGGGAGGAGAGCGACCACTCGTTAAGTATCTTTATAAATGTGGAAAGAGGACACATCAACTTTAAAGCATCACAATAGTTCAAGGTATGTTATAATTGTGGAAAGGAAGGATATATCGCTTCAATATTATCTTTATGTGAAACCAAGTCCAGTGAGGATGGTGACTCAAAAGGCGCGCCGGAAAAGTTAAAGTCGATTGGTTCACGGAAGAAGCGTTTATCGTGGTAGCCAAAATCGAGGACGACGAGGTGATCACGGGTAAGCTAATCATAAACTCTTTCAAAGTTTATATCTTACTGAATCTGGGTTCTACCCATTCTTTTATCTCTCTAACGCTTGTGCTCAGCGTTTGAACTTGACTCAGGAGAATTAGACTTTGACTTATCTGTGGAGACTCGAGTTGGGAAAACTTTCATTACATCCACTATTTATAAATCCTGTTTGATCCAAGTTGCCACCATCACATTACGATGATCTTATCTCTTTAAAGATACTTGCATTTGACATGATTTTAGGGATTGATTAGTTAACTACTCATCGTACGAATTGATTGTTTTCATAAGGTTGTTAGTTTTCATATTCCTAACTTGACTGTTATGCGAATCAAACAACTAAACCATTAAAATCAATCACTATCATATCAAGCCATAAAAGCCATTCGTTTATTGAAAAATGAATGTCAAGCTTCCTTAGCCCATGTCATGAACTTGAACAAAAACACGTTAGATTTGAATAATATTTCTATTGTTAGTGAATTTCACGGCGTATTTCTGAAGAACTTCCGGTCTACCCCGGAATGTGAAGTTGAATTTGTTATTGACCTTGAACTTTGGTATCAAGCCCATTTTAAAACCCATATCGAATGGCTCTGATTGAATTTCGGGAGTTAAAGGTCGACTACTGAGGAGTTGTTGGACATCGGTTTCATTCATCCTAAATACATCTCCTTGAGGGTGCTCCTGTTTTTATTAAGTAAAGAAGAAGAAAGCGGGGAGTATGCGACTTTATTGACTACTAGGGAATTGAACCATGTCACCATCGAGAATAGGTATCCATTACCTCGCATTGATGACCTATTTGACGATTCACGAGGACCTGATTCTTTTAAGATCGATCTTCATTTTGGATATCATCAATTTGAAGATTAGGCGAGGATATTCAGAAGCCTTTAGAACTTCGTCGTGCATTATGAATTCTTAGTCATGTCTTTTGGATTGACTAATGCTCTATGGATTTCATGGATATGATGAAGCAGTATTCGAGGAATATTTGGATCGGATTCGTTGTTGTCTTTATTGATGACATCTCATATATTCAAAAGTCGTGATGATCATGAGCCGTTTGAATTTTGGTACTCTAAAGGCTTTGTGAAAACAAGCTATATGCGAAGTTGAAGAAATCTGAGTTTTGGCTGAGGAAGTAGCGTTCCTTGGTAGCGTGGTGTGAAACATAGAGTATCTGTTGACCAAAGCGAAGATTGAAGCAATCTGAAGTTGGGAAACAGCAAAATTACGGTGGCCGAAATCGTAACTTTACGGGCTTAGTTGGTTATTATCGGGAGATTCGTGGAAGGATTTTCTCGAATCGCTTTCTCCGATAACTTCGGTGACTCGAAGGATCTGAAAATTAAGTATGGAGCGAGGAATCGAGAAGAGCTTTCAAGAGCTCGAGGAGACTCATTTATTTTGTTACGACAATACCATCCGGTTCGGATGGTTTATTATCTCTGATGATGCTTGGGGAAAAGGGTTAGGATGTGTTCTCTTGCAACATGGAAAGGTCATAGCTTATGCCTCTCGACGACTTCGAAAGAAAATGAGAGGAATTACCCTACTGGCATGATCTAGAGTTTTGATGAGTGAAATTTTTTTCGTTAAAAATCTTGAAACCTTTATCTATATGGGGAGAAAGTGGAGATATATTCCAGAACCGTAAAGCCTCAAATATTTCTTCATCCAAAAGGAACTCAACATGCTGCAATGACGTTAGCTTGAATACATTGAAAGATTCTGACTACACCATTCGATACCATCTTGGAAAAGTAATAGCGTAGTGGTGACACATTAAGTAGAAGATCATATCTACGAGAACAAAGTGCGATGTTGTCGACCTGAAGGCCCATTTGTGTGATTTACAAAAATTTGAAGATAAATTTGGACTCTGCGGGGACCCGTGCGATAATGTCAGTATATGTATAGAACCACTTTAATTGATAAAGTTAAAGTTGCTTTCGACCCATGGACACGGGAAGTGACAGCGTATGAAGAAGAAAGTACAAAGAAGGTGTTATCGAAGCAAGAATCGATGAAGAAGGAGTACTTGAAAATCGACTCCGGACTTTATGTTCCTAACGACTCTCATTTGAAGTAAAGATTATGATGGAGCACCTGCAATCGTCGTTTGCAATCCATCCGAAAGTACCGAAAATGTATCGTGATCTTGACGTACATTTTGGTGGAACAATCTCTGAAAGAGATCGTGAAATATATCTCGAGGGTGTTTAACTTGTCGACATGTAAAGCCGGAACGTCAAGTCTTAGAATAGGAAATGTAGCCTATAGACTTGCATTACCTCCAAGTATGTCTCGTGTTCATAATGTTTTTCACATGTTTGTGCTTCGTAAATATGTGAAAGACCCATTCACGTTATTGAGTTAGAACGAGACGAAATAGCGAAGATTTAGCGTCGAGGAGGTACAGCCGAAAGATCTTGGATAGGATCGTATCCCTACGCACAAAGGTCATACCACAAGTCAAAGTTTTGTGGAGGAACCATGGTATTGAGAAATGACACAGGAGTTGGAAGCGAAATGAAAGCGAGTATCCTCACCTTTTGAAACACACACTGATACGTCGCCATGATTTCGAGGATGAAATTTCATAAGGAGGGAGGTTGTAAGACTGACTTATTATAAATAAATTGAATTTCCTCTGTTTATTATTTTGAAATAGTAAGGGTTGATTTGATTAATGTGGTTAGTTATGGGTAAATCTTGTAAATATCTTAAATAAGCATGTGGTTATAAAATATTCATTGTTGTCGAAGAATATTAGTTTGGTGCGTGGAATATTCTACTGAACAGAATATTAAATGCGACAGTGCGACCTTATGTAGGCCCATGTGAAAGCGATTGGATGAAGAAAGCGACGAATATAAGTTGTTTACAAATAGCAGGCGTTGTTATTCTGAATTATCTTTGTTGGAATGCAAATTGGTTAAAACACCTTATCTGCGTTGTTGAGCGATGGCTTTACGGTATTGCACATTATTGATTCTTACGTGAGAAGGCCTTTACTTTCAATAATTATTACGGTAATTCTTATTTAGTATTTATTTTATTGATTCAATAATTGTTGCATTGATATTTTATAAAGCTACAAAGTTGTAGAGAATTGAATTTCTATGGAATAACATAATATTCAAAAAATTTGATAAAAGGGCTATTTATTATGAATTATTGAAGTTCGAATAATTAATTTTTGGAGTTATAAATGTTTTAATTAATTAAAACGTTTTTTTGTGGGGTTGGTGGGCGATGTTTTGAATTTGGTGGTGTGCGTTAGGAAGAAAATTTTGAAAATATTATTATTTTATTAAATTTTACGCTTTAGTTGATTCTAAGTATTTTTTTTTCTATAAATAGGGAGCTTAGGTTAGAATTGAAAATCACACCATATAACTTAATATCTTTGACACGTGAATGCAGATGAATAATTTTCGATAAATATCTTTGGCCGTGGTCTTGCGAAGATGAACATGACAATGATGAATAACTTTGGCTGTAATGTAAAGATGAATATTTGATTGAAGATGTATATTGATTGATATTACTGAGGATAAAATATTGATGATGGACTTTAAATCATAGAAGATAGTAGATTTCATTCTGCTTAACTCTTCTAATGAATTATTATTTCCTGCGAATATTGATGCGAAACTTGTTGTTTATTATATTCTGAGTTTTCCTGTTAAGGACTAATGATAATTTGTTACTATATTATCTTAGTCATAATATTCTTTCTTGGGCTAGTTGAGCTCACCCTTTTCCTTTTGTTCCATTTTTTCTTCGAGAAGCGAGAATGTAGCGAAAGTAGTCGAGAATATGGAATGATGGTTTTAGAAAGTTATTTTAGTAGTCCTCACTATTTTGTAAAATAGTGTATCAATAATTATAATGAGGACTTATTTTAGTGTGGATATTTTCTAGAAACAATATTTGTATTTAAACTCACGGTTTATGTGTTGTAAATATTTTATGTCGACAATTGTATAAATAAAGTTGTAGTTGTTTCTATACCATGTATTTGGCGACTTAGAATGGGTGATGTATACCTATTTTAGAACTTCACATATAAACTTAGACAACGACGATGGCATTGCCATTTTATACCATTTTAAAGAGAATTCAGAATCTTTAATAAATCGATAAAACTTCAAAATTAAGAACATGTTTAGCGGTAAAACCTTTGTGAGATGAAATTGCTAACTCTTGCTTCCAACCTCAATGGCTTAATAATTGGTACTCTCGCACTCTTATAGACTTATCGGAAAGATTTTATGGCAATGATTTGAGAAGAAGAGGTGCGTATATAGAAATACATTATCCATACAAAACCATTGCCCGAAATTAAACAAAGATGGAAGAAGAATTCATTGGATTAAGAGGATTTGGTAAAGATTTCTGACTCCTTCTCCCCGTATCTCGAATTAAAGCTGATCACATGACTATGTAGCCATAATTTTTTTGACTTGTTTGTACCTGATTAAAGTTAGGCTCTTGTTTGATCACTATTTGAATTACTTATTTTGGGACAAGAAATGCATTACGATTTGTAATAACTTGAATTGTTTACTAATACACTTAGGTTTATTTTCTCTTTTGGCTTATAATTCCACATTAGATAACTAAATATTATTACAAAAGTGAAAAGTTAGGGATTATATATTTACCCACGTCCTTATAATCCATATACGTTAATCTAGTCGAATTAATATTTATATCATGTATGGACTCAATTTAATTAGTCACTCGTAATTCCAATATCTCCTTAAACTTCATTATATCCATTATTCACATGGTTTAAGTTGATATTCCATAAAATATATATTAATGCACTATCGTATTACATGATGCATTATAGGCATCATTTTGTATAACACACATTTCATTAATCTTATTATATGATTTCATATTATATAGTTATATCCTAATGTCTACTATACTTTATATTATATAGATGTGATTTACTATATAATATAGTGAGTATCTATCATTACATTGTGATTTATTAATCGAACATTAATCTTACGATGTTAATCAATTATTTATTCATTAATATACTATTACTATAATAACAATTAATTAAAATATATTATTAATTAATCATTCACTTATTAATTCATTCTTTAATTAATTAAATCATCATAATTCTCATTATCGTGCCACACAAGGCATTCTTGAGGGCTTATCATAAACTCCACATTTTCTCAATTCTTATAAACTCGATTTGAATTAATTAAATTACCCGTCTCACACAAATCGAATATTTATATTTAAATAAATATTCCTTTTCTTATTATATCCCAGATTAAATATTTATTATAAATTTACCGGTTCTTACATCCTCACCTTATAAAAATTATGTCCTCAAAATTGGTACAAGGTTACATAAACAACTAGATGAAGTTAATCCCTTTATCTTATCTTCAATCCCCGTGGCCTCCTGGCATTGTGGTTCCACCAAAATACTTTTTACGAGAAGATATAACTTTATTTTTAATATACTGCTCTTTCTGTCAATATCTAGAGATGAATTTCTTCCGTATGCCAAATTCTTCTACACTTGAATGGGCTAGTAGGAAATCACGTGTTTGTAGTCGGGCTTATGCGAACCTGACGCACGAAATGTAAAACACGTTGTGGATGTGCTCCAAATCGGTGGTAATGAAACTTTGCTTGTGCCCATTACTCGCTTGATATCTCGAATGGTCCTATATAAGCTCGGACTCAATTTTCCGCTTCTTGTCCAAGATAAGTATTTTTCCCTTCTAGGGAGATACTTTCGAGAAAATTAAACTTTCGACTTGAAAGTCATGGTCTTGTGATCACAAATTTGCGTATTTCTTACAGCGATCTTGTCGATTGATCTAGCTCTTATCATTGTCATCACGTCTCTGATTTATTTGCCTTACCTCTGTAGTCTCGACATTAAATTGATTCTCAACTTTGTCCCAACATAATGGGGT